>VWZO01001173.1:506518-614442 GCA_013396975.1 Bucco capensis
CTTTTCCCCCCCCCCCCCCCCCCCCTTTACATTTATTTCATTTATTCATTTATTTCATTTTACAGCACCCTCCAAATTGCCAAAGTGAAAACACATCTTGTTTAAGGAATGGTGCTACCAAAAAAATTCAGTACCTTAACTTTCTTTACCCTAAAAATACCTAGGGCTATATCACACTTTGACATGAAATAAATTCTAGGTGAAACTTGCTAGGTTTTGTTTTTTTCTTCCAAGTCTACTTAGCAAACCTCAGCCCTGTGGTTCATGTAACCCCTCCCCTGACCTGGTTGTGGCCCCAGGATTTCAGAATGATATCTGTAAGAGCACAGAATGCTGCTCAAAGCACAGGACTTGCAAGATTCTCTCTTCTCACACTCCAGTGCCAACAGTAGTGTGTGCTAGAATCCACGATGACACTGCATTACTTGAACTAGTTACAATGTTTTATGTGTGAAGACAGTACACAAAAACCTTGGGCAAGGTTTTCAAACACAGCTCTACTTTTCCACCAAATACAATAAACCAACAGCTGTTGTGCTAAGAGATCCTGAAGCTTATAATTATGTATGTCTGGAGAAATAATTATAACTCACAATTTTTTTCATTTTGCTCAGCTAGTAGAGCTAATGTCTGAAAAGCAATTTAACACAATTAAAAACAAACAAACAAAAAATTCATTAAAGTAACCAGTCATCTACAAATAGGATTCCCTGGCACAACAGAAACAACCTGTAACCCCACCACCATCTAATAAGCACATGACTTCTTATGTCCTTTCCATTTCCATTTTATTTCCAGAACATTAATGTACTACAGTTCTTTGCAAAACATTGCATAATCCACAGACAGTACCATTTCATATATTAACTTTCAAATGTATCCCATGCCAGCTCCTTTTGCCACATTCACATGCTTATTTTAGAACCTTTCAGTTACTGATTTCAAGTCAGTAATTTTTCCTCCATAAATTAATTAATGTGCCCAGTAAGATTTAGTAGTTACTGTAAAAAGTATAGCTGCATGAAGAATGAGTTCACACTGTGGACTACAGTTTTATAAAGTCTTCAAAAACTGAATTATATTAGCAATCATCCTTACAAATCAGAGAACTTTCTCTGATGAGGAAAAGTTCAGCAAGAAACAGGGAAAAATAGGCAGATCAAATGCCAGTCAAGCAAGAGGACACTACGTGTGCTGTGGTCTCTGCACAGTGCTGCACTGGGCCATACATAGCAAGAGGTAGAACACACCTACCTGTGTTAGTGTTAGCTACCCACGAGAGGCAGGCTATTGGGTCCCTTTGTGATCACTGGAGGAATTGATAATTACCATCTTTGGCCATCTCTGCCTTTGACTTCAGAGACCCTAACCATCTAACTTGAACTAGAATTCTGAATTCAGCAGACCCACCCAAGAGACTCCTCCTTTAAGAGTGCTTGGAATCAATGAAAAATAAAGAACTAGGTAAAAATCAGAAATATCCCATAAAAGTAAAAGCAAATCCACTATTGTGAATATTAATAATTCTAAAATACTCAAAGTTATCTTTTTTTTCTTCCTTTAAGGGACCCTTCTGACACTACTGGTCCTTTCCTAATTTGTGCGAGTTATTCCCTGCTCACTCCCATGGAAGATAAGAGGAAAAAGACACAAAAATTCCTTGCCTTTTTCTCCACTAGCATCTATGGCAATTCCTCTGCTGTATAACATTACATCATTGCTTTTTAAACAGAATTCCCAAGTTATTTCATTAGGTGCATCTGTAGCAAAGTTGATGGCATGTGAAATGTGTTTCTCGTCCTCATCAGCACTGTGCAGTTCTTATTCCAATATTGATTGGCATTATGAGTAACTGTATCAGATCTGTTTCCATATCAGCATCTCCATCAAGCTTTTTTCTTTCAAAGTGTTTCTTTTTCCTTGTTTGTTAAGACAAACTTGCTGCCATTAGCCAAATTTAAATACCCAAATTCATAAAGTAATCCCTTATAAATATCCATAATATGATGGAGCCTCATCAGTTGATTTTCCCTGGAACTACACTCACAGATTTATTAGTTCCCACACACAACTACTGTTTAAAAGATCTTCAAAGGGCCTGTTTACTAAAACAAATGCCAATTGTGTTTTCAGTTGCCTGCAGTATGGGGCCACCATGATAAATGAGAAGAATGCCTTTGTCAGCTGCAGTCTGAAGTACTGTAAACAAATTGATATAAAGCACCAGCAGGTTTACACCATAGTGTCAGCATTTCTTCCTCTGACTACACCAGCTCTGAATAAGCAAGTAAAGCTAACAATATTTAAAACCCAACAGTATCCTACAGCAACAATGTCAAAGTTTAACAAACATTATTAGTCTATCTTAAGAGTTTTATACCACTCTCTATCACGCTCATGAAGTTGAGTTTATACCTATTTATAGGTATAAATAGGGAGAACATCCATTAGTGACCTCAGACAAAGTCTGAATTTCCTCTAATTCTAAGTATACTTCAATAAAAAAAAGTTTTTTCACAGACTTCTCTGAGGCCAGGATTTCATCCCCTTGCTTTTTTTAAACTATGGTTGCCCCTGAAAGTGTTAAGCTGGTTTCAGGAACAAAAGTTTTCATTTCAATATTTTTATAGCATCTTCTAAAAAGTAAAAATACTTTTGAAATAATCTCGTTTTGTGAAATAATCCCAACTTCCAACATGTTTCATGCAGAATGCTACAGAAAGAAGCAGGGAAGAGTGATAAATACTGAATCCTAGCATGTTTTGGGTTGGGAGGGACCTTTAAATGTCATCTAGTCCAATCTCCCTGAAGTAAGCAGGGACACCTATAACTAGATCAGGTTGCTCAGAGCCCTGTCCAACCTGACCTCGGATGTTTCCAGGGATGGAGCTTCTACCACCTCTGGGTTACCTGTGCCAGTGTTTCACCAGCCTCATGGTAAACAATGTTGTTGTAAAAAAATTATGAGAGTTTAAACTCAGAGTGTACCATTCATTATACTTCAGAAGGCACAATGGGAGAGCAATGATGATGAGACACACATAACAATAAAGATGAGGCACACTTAGTTAAAAAACAAGAGTCTGTATCTGTTAACCTTCCCCCCAAATATATGAGGATCCATGTCTATTTAACCTTAGTGTCAAATAAACTATGAAGACAGCCATGTATTCAAGGATCACATTTATAGAAGAAACACAGATCATGTTGGCCATTACAGCACACTCCATTTTAATGTAAAAATTCATCCAATTTCTTTTTGATATGTTCAAAAGCATCTCTCCCCAGATAGTCTATGCGCCCTTCCTCCCACTTTTTCCTTTCCTCTTCTGGACCTGGTTCTTCTGGTTTGAAGTGAATAGACAGCTCTGCAAGAGAATGTGTGACCTCATTCTGTAGGGAGAAGCAGAACAGTGGGAAAATAGTCATCTGATTGTTCTCATTTCAGTGCTGTGAAGTTAAGCCTTAAATGTCAAACCTTTGTTTTGTACAGTCCCAGTTAAACCAATAAAAGCAACAGTATTCAAACATTCATTCTTGTTTTGATAATGTGATCCCATTTCCCCATTTATTTTACTTGCCTTAACTCAGCCCTTTGCACACTCAGCCACAACACAATGAGAATATTACAAATACAGCCTGTTTAGAGCAGGATATCTCCTACAGTGATGAGTAACCATGTATCTGTGCAAATTTTGTCTTCAGTAAGCTGTCAAGTGAACATATATTCCTAAATTCCTTAGAATTTTTGGTCATTTGCTACTATCTAGAGAGAACTCCATAGAAAAAAGGAAGACTACAGTTTTACTTTATGGAGTATCTATATTCTAAGCAGATGAAGCACTAAATATAATCAAAACTGTGTTTATCTTACTAGAGAGTAGTCCACAAGTTACAATAGTGGATGACATTAGAACATTAGTTTTATTTTCTCCTAATTGTACCTTGCTGTAGTATGGTTTATCACACAACATGTAATGGCTTACAGCTGCAGAAATATTATGCTATTATGTTCAACTTAATTCCTGCATAGAATAAGGGGAGGCAGTGCAACAGAAACACCCAAAGGCAAGAGTGACAAAAGAACAAAGATCATCACTGGATTCTTTAAGACATTCCTTGTTGCCCAAACCACAGAATTTTGGGGAACAGTCTTAGTCAACAATCCTGGGGAAAATATATGAAATTCTACAGAGGAGTGCTAGAAAGGATTCTAGCTTTAAATATATAAATTCACAAGAGTATTAATAGTGAAATGATTACTTTCGTAACAATTTTTCTATCACACTAATTTCAATAAGTAATCTTTGTAAAATTCAATGCAAACTCTTTCAACCTCCAGACACATCACACGTGTGACTAAAGAGCTAAGAAAATTGATACTCTTTAGACTGTTTCTGATGCTAGCAAGAAAAATCAGTACCGACATCTAAACTAAAGAGAATACTCTCCTAGATCAGAAGTATAATTAAAAATATCTCATTTTAGCATATCGTTTTACACTGTTATTGCATGAAGTAATATTCAACATACTTACAGCTTTGAAAGCAAGTTCCTCAGGTGAATACACTGCAGGATATCCCTCATATGCCTGCTCTGGAAGCACAGGCATTTGCAGCGAGTTGGCTCCGTAAGAACTGACTTTTTTCAGTGTGATTTCAACTCCTTTGAAAGTGTGCTAAAAAAAAACCACAAACAGCTCACCATTGAAATGCAGTTTTGCAGGAAATTTGTATCTTATTTACTCTATTTATTCTCAGCATTAAAGAAATAAGTTGATACATTCAAAGATGTTTGTGGTCCAGATTCAGAGCATGTTGCAATTTATATTTCACTAGTACTACACGTGCCAGCATCATCAGGAGGTGAATCTACCAGAGATTTTCACCTTCATGCTGCTATGGCTGAAATATTTCTTAGCTGCACAGTTCCTTAAAAATTAAAGCATTTTAAAAGTTGAGATCAAATTTTAACTACTTATTTCTTCCTCTGCGTTCTAATTTTTCATGGGGTTAACAAACCAAACTGTTCTCTGAGGCTTTGATGGTGAATGTCAAAGTGATCTTACAGTACTATGCAATTAGTTCCATGAGGGTAATAGTCTAATATTGAAAAAGCCATTAAGAAAATATTTACATATACATAAAAGCATTCTAAATGGTCATGGCTGGATATAAAATTAAAAACTGTACTTCTACTCATTAATTTATGCTGCTGGTCTCCAAGAAATCATCTCTTTACAGATTGTTTTTATTCTCTTCATGGAAACCATACACTGATACACTTCATTTGAACAATAAAAAATCCCAACATGTGAAGAGCATGTATGAGCACTGAATATAACATCCTAAATGTAATTAACCCTGCCTTTGCAAATCTGCTTTATTTGTTATGACTCTAAAAAAACAAGTTATCATGCAGTTCAGAAAAGGTAAATTTTACTATAGTTCAAGGACTAATTTGGCCACCTGCATTAATTTATCTTTAGAAAGAAGTCCATTTGTTTCATAGCCAGATCATTACCTTCTCTATCTAATTTATATCATACTTTGGGTTTAATTTGCAGAATCTATACACATACATTCCCATTGATCAGTTAACAAGGGGACTGGGAGAAATCTTTGGAAAGCCAATAGTACTAAAAATCCCTCCTAAACTGCTAGTTTAGATGCTTCTAGAAGCAACCACTGCTACTACCAATCAACAGATAGTTTTTTTATGTAATTCCTTCCTCTAGCAAACACATAATTTCCAGAATTTTTGTTGTGATCCCAGCATATTCCCCACCAACTCCTTAGCACTTACCTTGCGTTCCTCAGAGCCTGAGTCTTCTATCTTCTGAAGTTTTTCTACCAAAGGCAATATACTGGCACTGTAAATATTCCACCAGAGGGCAAGAAATGCCAGCTGATGAAAAGATGCAGAGGTGGTGCCATCCTGCATAACTCTCTTTGTTTGAAGGTTGTATTTGTAGTTCCAGGGCTTTGCTGCTCCCAAGAAGTGAACAACTTTGGCATCTCTACCAAAACTGTAGGGATTAAACATATGGATCTATGATTAAACATATATTTTAGCCTATCTAGACTGCTAAAAGAAACATGCTTACTCTCACAGGGGAGGTAATTTCAACACTTTGCAACAGCAAGACATTCAGCGTGAGTACATATTTAGTATTTTTCTTATCTTATTGGCTTATGGTCTCTCATTTGGCATACAAAAAACAAAAGGCTTCAATGCCATTTGCTTCCAGGTGCTTATTGCAGTAGCAGAATTCATGAAGGAAAATGACAGGCTCATGTAGTATCATTTCAAGTCTTCCTGCATATTGTGTTCACAAACAAATACCACTTCAATCACTGAATCAGCAAAACTGGTTACTACTAATCCCATATTAAAAATTACTAATAAATACACTGTCCTAAGTTCACCTTCCAATGTGTTTTGTGCAACTGGAGCAGGAATTCATGACATCCTAAATTCAACTTGCTTTCGGCTAGAAAATGTTCCTAACTGCACTGTCTGAAGTCATATAATTACTAGCACAAATTTTGTCTCACAGAAGAACATTGGAAATGGTTTAAAAAAAGAAATAAAAGAACAAAACAAAACCCAAACCCCAACCATTTCCCATAGAACTGACTAGAAAAGAAAGAAATAACATTTGAAGTAAAGCTGTCACAACCTAATGCTCAAGTAATCTCTTGACAAATATGAGAAAAGCTTCTCTGAAAAATATGAGACAGTGTAGCCAGCTCTGGGACTCTCTCTGTGTCCAGATGCAAGACATTCATATTGCATTTTATCTTCTAATGTATGTTTTTTACTACTGCTGTAATTTACAATCAACAGAATATGTCATTATTATTCTGTCTTAGAATATTAGTAAACTACAAGGTTTACAGTCAGAAGCATTACTACTTACTGATTGAAAGCAGGAACATAGGTGTATACAGCACTGCTGCTTAAGTTATAGAGGAAAGGTAAATGTTTGCCAATATCTGCAGTTGCCCAGTTGCTGAAAAAGCTATTCAACAAACCTTGATCACCTCCTAAAGAGCATATAAACCAGCATTAGTATGGTTATGCATATACTCAAATTTACATCAAAATTTCATGTCCAAGGATGGGAGTGAGACTGGTGTGTTCATGGGACTGCAACTTGGATGTGACAACATGGCCATGTGAGCAGCTACAAGTGAATAATACCTGATCCACTTTGATGCAAGTTCAGTGTAAATGGATTCCTATTGTAATATATGAAGAAAGGAGTAGGAAAGGGTTTTGGTCTCCTCTCAGAGCAGAAGACTGAAGATCAGCTGTATTTCTTGCTCCTAAACCAGACAGCAAAATTAAAACTTACTGAGCAAGATTCAGACACAGTGTCCCTTCATTGCCCTTTTCTGGGAAACACAGTCCACAATAAGCCAACATGTCTTAAGTAACAGACAAAGGTCTGCACCTTAAAATTTGGGGGGTGTAACAAGCCCAGAGAACTCCTGTCTTCCTCCATGCTGCTGGAGAGCATGGAAGCTATGGAAAAACAGCTTACTGAGAAGGAATCTAATGTCTTGCACTTCCTTATGCCTTGCCCCTTACCATCAAAGCTGCCATGTTCAGCAGCAAACCTGAGCAGCAGGTTGTAAGTTTTCAAAGAAGGTCTGAAGACAAAAACACCACTATTAAAGCAGTCAGGCCAGCCAGAATCAGGAGCTGCGGAAAACTCTTCTCGATCAAACAACTCATCAACATTGCAAAGCACCTTAGAGACAGGAAAAAAAGGGAAAAATTGTTAGAGCAAATGCTTTTCTAGAACATGAGCAGCTAAGTCAGTACCAATGGAGTAAACTGCTAGTTTGGCCAAGTATATATAGCTTATAGAACATAAAAGTAGTGGCAATGGAAAATATTGAATATCTGTTTTTAATAAGGTGCCAACATTAATTGTTGTTGTCCATGATTTCCCTGATATAAGTGCAATCCTGTGAAATTGTTTCATGAACCTTGGAGACCCTCCAGAAGGACCCTTTAAATATTGTACTGTGAAAATACAATTTCCTTCTTTCTTAGCTCACCTTGCCAGAGTCCACTATCCTCAGTAACTGCAGCAGAGCTGAATGAAAGCTGAGAATCCAAATAATTTGATTGACTGACTAGCAAGGTAGCAGGAAAACTGTCTTATTACCAGTTTTCTAATGTAAGTTAAGCTCAGAGCTTTGGTTAGGTTTTTAAGCTTCACAAGGAAGTGGCAAAAGTCAATCAGGTTAAGACCAAGATAACTTTTAAAGCTGGTGGAAAGACAGCTGAGCAGTTACTGCAAGCCTGGACCATACCCACAATTGAGCCACTGAGTAAAAAGCAGCAGAAGCACCTCACCCTCTTAAAAGAATAACTTGATTTCATCTCTCATTCAAATACAATCCTATTAAATTAAAATGCATCCCAGTCTCCTTTCGTGTGCCATGTAAGTGCATTGTGACATGATTGTCCTTGCCAAAATCATGGCCATTTTTATCATTTATACATCTGATTTTTTTTTTAAGTTATTAATGTTTCTGGGCTTTTTTTTTCCTTTCCTTTCATATTGAAACTGGGCTGCCCTCCTGACCAGAGGATGTCCAAATGAAAGTATATGAGAGATCTACTTTAAACATGTTAGAAGCCCCTTTGCATAGAGTGTGTTTGTGATATCTTTTGAGGACAGTTCTGAATCTACTCTAAACAGGTTTTATTTCTGTGCAGCTGGCAAAAGTATGAGCATTGCCAAAACATGCCAGTTGGAGCTCCTGCAGCTTTGTGATCACCAGCAAATCTGGTCACTTTATAGTCTAGTAGGCTGCCTGACAAGGAAGCACCCTACACTCAAAGTAGCTCTTTAAGACAGACACCAAAGTTTCCACAGCTCCCATTCTACTCACCAAAGTGTCTGCATCCATGAAGACACATTTGCTATAATGAGTAAGAGTCCAACAGTGAAGTTTAGTGAAGGTTACCCCTAGTTCTGGCCTCTGCATCAGAGCCAAACGGACTGAGTCAGCACTGTCAAGTGCATCCACCTCGATGACTTCATCAAACACACTGCCGAGGACAGACCTACCAGAGCAAACAGTGGAGACAAAGGAGGGAATTTAGAGAGGGTCAGAGTTCACCCCTGGCATGAAAACAGGGACACACAGTACCACATTTAGTATGAAAATAACAAAAGCTAGATAGATTGGTTAGAATGAGAAGTCAGAAATGAAAAGTCCTTGTAAACGGTTTCTATCAATGAGGCCATAAACCATCACCTCTTTGACTGCAGGGCCAGCATCTCAAAAGCAACTGCATGGAGAAGAAACCAATCCTTAGTTACTTAAACTCCTATAGAAACACCAACAGAAATGAAAGCATCTTTCATCCTGGACAACTGTCTCTGAAGAACAGCACCATACTGTGCTCCCTGTGCGCTGCACAGGATTTGGAATGCACTGCCAGCTCAGGCATTGGCACCTCTTAGGCCATAGGAAATGCAGATTCAAAACTGCACCTTTTAAAAGGGGCAATAAATACTTGCTCTAAAAATGAGATTTTTTTAGGAAGATATCTTTTTTCTATGCACATCTTTCATGGGAATTTTTTAGATGATACTAAAGTAGGTAATTTCCCCTCAAGACACAAGAAAAAAAAGAAGTCTTTTAAGCACATCTTATTTATTTACATTACACTATTAGCTACAAAGTCTTGAATGTCATGCAAACAGAGAAAAATAAATTTGCTAGATTTCAGAGTCATTAGCTTTCTTCCTGACTAATCTTCAAGGGTCAGGAGCTAAATGGGAAAGAATTAAGAGTTGGTACAGATATTTAGAAGCACAGTTCAGTGATGTACTTTTCTTTAAATGCTATCTTTGATTAAAACACATATTACAAAGGTTTTCCTGCCAATTCCCCACTGAATGAGGATGGAAAAAACTCATGGACTTAGCAACCACCCAGGTGTCACATGCATACAGAATTCTCTCAGTGTTCTGACAAAATCCATACTTTAAAATCCTGTAAAAACATATCTATTTCTAATCACAATAACATTGGGTGAAGTATGTTTCTTGAGCCAGATGCATTGCAAGTACTTTCACATGGCACACAGAAATCAGGAGCTTACAGGCTTCCTAAGCCATAGCAGAATTAAGAGTTTGAGTAGGTATGGCATGTTATGTTCCTTTTAACAAGCACTACAATCCTCCAATAAGGATTGAGTTCAACAGATCTAATGACATTTCTGTGCATGCAGTTCTGTAGTGCCTGTAAAATCACAACCCAAATTGGAAAGTGATTAAAGAAAGAAAAAAAAAGAGTAATTTCTCATCATGATAGCCATGCACCAATATTTTAAGAAGATTAGTCAGCTGAAACTGAGCCCTTAAGGGTTTTGGAGAGTTCTGATGTCGCATGTGGTTATGCATCTTGCTCTTTCTAAAAGAAGAATATTTGGGAGAAAAAAATGTAGTGTCTTTATTTCAGCTCAAAAGCTGGACAGTAAAGTCTTAGTTTCTGAACTTTCAATTTGTTTCAGTAAAGGGCTTAAGACAACTTTCAACCACAAGCTCTACTTCAGCAAGTGAATTCTTATTAGTCTTACAATCTTATAATAGATGTTATTTGGGACTCCTCTCAGCGATCGCTAGCCAAGGGGGAACTTCTAGAGCCAATGCTATAAAATCCACAGGGAGCCTATAAAAATCTTCCATTTTTGTGTTATTCTCTAAAAATACATGAATCCTTACCTCATTCCACTGGAAACCTCTGGTGTAACTAACACTGCCAATTTTCTAGATGTGGTATGGTTCCTCAGCGACTGTCCGAGAACCAGAGCTCCTTGGCAGTACACATCATTGGTAGCAAGGGTCACAAAGGCTTGATCTGTTACTGGGAGCAAATATTCACAAGAGTCACTTTATAACTTTAACACAAACCCTTTGGCAGGTTCCTATAATCTCCCTCCTCCAGCTCATCAATCAGCTGCAGCTTATAACAACCTGCAGGTCCTGTGATATGCTCTTTTCTTTCCCAAACTCCCCCAGAAGACAAAAGTGAAGAGAAAATCCAGTGAATGTGGTTGCAGAATGTCAGTTATTTTGGGTTTGCTTGATGTACATAAGAACAGGTATAAAAGTTCTGGGACCAGCCTTACAACAAATAATTGTTCAAGTCTTATTGCCTAAATATAATGTTAATCAAAAAAGCCCATCTATAAAGATTTAGATTTTACAATACAACTGATAAATGTTCCTGTTTATAGAGTGCCAAAAGCTAAGGAAAAAACCTCAGGGAGTTAAGTAGTAGCCAGAAATGCCCTTCTTTCCATAACCTCACCAAATCAACCCAACAGGCATTATTCCTAGATCTCTCCTCTTTGTACTGGAGTAACTGGTGCTGGCTGACCAAATGTAGAGGACTTGCTACTAAGACTGGTACACATCACAAAAGCTAAAGGATCCCTACCCAAAGTAGCTGCAAGAAAATTAAGAGTGTTCCTCATTGTCAAGAAACATAGTAGGGAAAAAAGCTACAATAAAAACCAAAACAAGCTACATTCCTCCACAACAGGATACACAATGTATTTTGCAGAGATATCAGGACTGTATTATCACCATTAGGGGCTGCTTCTTCAGCTCTGTTCTCTGACAGAACCACCTTTATCAGAGTTCTCCTGGGGAGAGCCAAAACCTATGATTCAGCAAGGTGGACAACATACTCAGAGCAGAAGGAAAACCTCAGCTTTCTAGGCTGCAAAATTAAGCAGAACAAGATGAGCAGGTCACACAGATGAGGGGAATTCCACTGAACTCTGTACAGAGATTCAATAACTACTAGTGTTGAATTACTTGTTTAAAACCACCATCATCTTAATGAACAAGTAAATTGTCCTAAATAAATTAAACCAACCAGCCAATAACAACAAGATAAACACCCTGTCATACAGTTTCCAGGCTCTGTGAGACACTAGGAAAGAATCTCACAGAACTAGCTGCGGAGAACCCAACAAATGACCTCATGGCTGCCTCAGCCAGAAGCTGCCAAAATGAGTGAGTTCAAACCACTAATCTAACATCAAGTATTCAATGAAGTATGGTTGATGTTGGTGACAAGCTCTCAGGCACTAAGTATTTCCATTTTTCATGTCCTCTAAATCTGGAGCAAAGCACATACCCACTGGTGTGCTGTGTTCTCCCCTTTTGCCCTACCTCTCACTCATCTCCAGCTAGATTTGAATCCCAATTGAGCACAGAGATTCCACATGTCCTGACATTGTACTCCTGCACTTCAGGAGAATGCCAGTAGTTTTAAACTTGGCCAAAAAAGGTAAAAAAAGAAAAAAATCATCCATCCAAACTTATCATAACAGTTCTAGCAAGTTATGGGTGTTTCAGAGAACAATGAATAAGGAGCTGCTTACATAAGTGGTTTAAATGGACAGTTGTGCAAGTAAACTGCTCCTACTGCAAAAAGTTAAATGAATAAATATGAGCATACATAAAAAACAGACAACACAAAAAAAACCCCAAACCAAAACACTGGGGGCTACTTCAGCAATAAAATCATTCTCAAAAGACACAGATTCAGCAAAGAAAAGCACTTTTGTGTTAGGCAGCAAGGATCTTCAGCCAAATAAAGGGAATAAAACAACTAGTGAGAGAAAAGTGGGAGGTAAGTTAAGACAAAAAGCAAACTGTGAAATGAGTGGGAGTTTAAATCTTGAAATAATCTTTTAAATAACAACCATAAAACTGAACACATAATCTTCTTATTGCTTCTGCAAATTCTTTTAGCTACAGAAGCTGAATCTTTAGTTAAGTAATACATCTAAAAATACACAAGTTACTCAGCAAATAATCAGCAAGCTGGGATGGGAAATTAGCACATCCTACATATGCTTTCATGCCCTGTACCTCTGGGGCAAAAGTTGTAGTCAGAACCACAAGGAACAAATAAAGCTTCAAAGAAACTCTTGCTAATACCCCACACAGAAGAGAATCCAATTGTCTGGTTTGAGCATCAGATGTGGGATACATATGATGGCCTTCTTAATTCAGTGAAACATTAAAGAGATGATTAAATAGATAATCAAACTGTGGACTGAAACTATGCAATATTGAAATATCTCTGGTACCAAAAGAGAAGAAGTATGTCCTAGCTATTTTAAAGTTGTGGACCATCCTGGACCCATAGGAAAGCTGAAGTTTTAAAGTTAATGATTTTATCATTACTTGTTCTTTCATCTAATCCCCATATTCAAGGAAGAAATGTTACTTCACTTGCCTCATTTATAATGTTCTTGGAACACTGTATACAACTAAATGTTTTGGTTTTATAATTGAGAACTAAGGATCAGATTTTCATATAAATTTGTGAAAGTAAAACCATTTACCTGAAAACTCCATTTAACTGAAATCAATGACAATGCTGCATTAAATCTAGTGTACAGAGTTTAACTTATTGACTATAGACTGCAAAAGATGTGATTTTTTAAGTTTGAAAGTCAAAGGTGTAAGTATTTAAAATTCCTTGCAACTGGATCTTTTTTAAGTGTCAAGTGCACCATTATGCCTAACTTTCAATTCTTTGTGCTGAATGGCTCATTCTGCAGCTACAGATAGCAACACAGAAAAGACATCAAAAGTCATGTGAATCTCTACAGTCAGCAGAGATTCAGTAGAGAGTCAGTCAGTAGAGATTTTATGTGAAACTGCTTACAGTTTTCTAGCCAAGTTCACCAACTTCTTGTGCTACTTACTCATAGCAGTACTCCCTTTGACACTGCCAGAGGCAAAATTCTTCAACATCCAATTCCAGGGCAGCTAAAACCCTCACTTAGAATCCACACCAGCAAGCAGAAAGGGTGGTGCTCACTTTGATGTTCGAAGAATGAAAGAGAGAGGGAATGAACAAACACAAGGACCCAGTGAGAATCAGAAGTGACTCATTGTAACAAGCACTGAATGAACCACATGCACCTACCAGCTTCAAGACAACTTAAAGTAGGGTAACGGGTTTTTCCATAATCCATGTACATGTATCTTTTTAAACATATTTTGGTCTTTCTTCTGATAAAGAAACTACAAACGTGCTTTAGCTGTGGCTGCTAGATTAACAACTCAAATTTGCTAAGTTGACCCCTCCAAAATTGCAATAGGAGACAAGAAACTCATATGCTACAGCCATATTCTAAATAACACATTGCCATCTTGTGCATAAGAGGAGTAAACCAGTAGCTAAAAGCCTCCCATAGGCTGTTTAGGTCCCTAGTACGTACTGCCATTCATACTACCCAACATTGTACAATTGCTTGCTTAAATTCCTCCCTGGTACCATCTGTTGCTCTTTTGTCACCTCCCCCCTTATCTTTCAGACACCATCTGCAGGGCAGGCAGGCTGCAAGCTGGATCTGTGTCCCCTGAGCCCAAAGCACCTTTCTGAAATCTCAAGCAACAATGATATAACAGAGGCCCAACTCACATCTCATGTTCTAAGGATAACTTTGTTACTCTCCCTTCCACACATAGGCCTTTAGGAATCCTCCCCCAGAAGATTGTCTCAGTGGAGATGTGTTAGACTACTGCAAAGAAGGAAGCTACAGGCCTTCTCCCTTCTCTGACCTAGCATAGTGGTTATCAGAAGGACTTAGAAGAGAAAGTTTTGCTCCAGCTGACACCATCAACCTTAAAAGCAATCAAGAAGTATTTTAAGTAGGTATAATGAAGTCAGAAAATAACCTGTCAGACCACCATCAGAAATCATTATGCAAAGTTTTCAGCTAAGAGGCTGTTTCTTTCCCTAATAAACAAATGATGGCTGGCATATTTCATTCCCATGCTTCCTCACTCTGGGTCCAAGAGTAGAAACATTTACATTACTGATGAAGGTGGCACACCCAACACTTTACACTGACCTTTTCATAACAGAATATAAATTGACAGTTGATGGCAAGCAATATTTCTCCTGCTATAATAAAGTCCCAAAACTAGATTCTCTCTAATTCTTTATGAAAACAATACTGAATTTTAGTAGACAGGATTATGACTGTTTTCTTAGAAGGTTACAGAAAGAGGACTTATTTCTCATTTTGTGTAGCTTTCACTGTATGTATCTTTCAGTTAAGAACAGTTACGTTCTGCTGCAACACCCTGAAATTTTGTTATCCAACAGAGTAAATGATCCTTGTGAAAAATCAAAGAAAACACTATTATAACATGCAAATAAGCATAATGCATAGCATCTAAAACTAGTCCCAAAAAAGTAACACATAAATTTGAAAAACAATCAGTTAAAAATCGCTTAAGCAATCCAAAGATAATGCAGAGGACCTGATACATTGAGATGTTTCCAGTCTTTCTACTCTCCTTTCAAAAAACAGAAACCAAACAAACCCACAATCCTCTAATCCTTTAATTTGCATCTCCCCCAATACAGGTGCCCCATACATTAACCAAATTCAGGATCCACCAGGCCAAATACCAGAGGAAGGTATGTTTGTGACACCCTTCAAATAGTTCTACAAATCCAACTTCAGGGAACTGTTGCCCAACTACTCAGTTTTGAGAGCACATTCAAGAATCGAAACAGCACCTGCACCCTACTCCATGTGGTTAGCCCTGAACCGCTCCCTCATGGCTTTAAGGATAACTGAGTAAAACCAGCACCGCTGCTATGTAGGTGGGACGTGAGAAGCTTTCTCTGAATCTGCCTCGGGCTGCCGGAGCTCATCCCATCCTCTCACCTCGCACAGCCACCAGGAAAGTGCACAGAGGCCTGAGTAGGCCAACCTGTACGTACAATGAGTTTAGCTCATACATAAATGAGTTTAGCTCGTTCATCCCACCAGTCAGACGGTTTAAATCCTAATCTAAGACTACCAACTACAGCACAGCATTCTGCTGACAACGGAACAGCGAAGACCCCCACCCGTCCCACACTGCGAGGAAGGAGAAGGCCCCGGGGGGCACCAGCCTGTGGTGCCGGTGCAGCCCTGCCGCCTCCGAGGGGCTGCTGAACACAAACGAAGAGGGATGCTACGAAACGCTAAGGCAGCCCCTCAGGCGATGCCCGGCGGCTGGAGCCGCGATACTCACCGGACATCCTGCGGCAGGCGGGAGCCAGCGGGGCAGGGACACGGCCCACGGCCCAGGCCCACGGCGCCCACCTCTGCCGCCGCCTCACCTGCTGGCAGCGAGCCCGGTAAATCGCAAAATGGGATTAGCTTCTTCCTGCTGAAGACAGTGGTAGGTGAATTATATTCGCAGGGAGTGCTGCGCAGCAGCAGCAGCAAAGAAATGGCATTAGCGGCAGAGACCATTGGGGAGGGTTGGCACGACCCACCCCGCCCCTCGTTGCCGGCTTTACTGCAAGGGGACCAGTCTCCTGTCGCCCCCTACCCCTCCGTGCGTCACGACAGCGCCTTGCCTCCCAGGCAGGGCAGAGCTGGGAGCTCCACCACGACAGCCTCCGCCCGGCAGGGGCCCCACACCTTCCCTGCCGCTCCGGGACTGCCTGGAGCCCCCTGCGCCCCTCACTCCCGGCGGCGGCATTATGGCGCCGCCTGGCGGCGAGGCGAGGCGCAACATTGCCACCCCATTGGCCGCAGCGAGGCAGCGCCTGGTGCCGGTGGTGGAGTGCTGCGGTCATGGCTGGGGCTAGGCCCGGGCGGCACGCACCTCTCCTACCCTGTCCTCCTCTTTCCTTCCCTTCCCTTCCTTTCCCCTTCCCTGTGGGCTGCTCTCGGGAGCTGTGAGTTTCAGTGGGATCTCCAGAAAGCCTCCCCTCGAGCCACCCACCCAGGGTTTACCAGTTCATATTCATTATTTTGTTGTTGGTTTTTTTTTTCCTCAAACTCTCTGTAATAAAATATGCTTTTTGACTAGTGATATCAACACAAGCAATTTCAACTGAGTAAGAAATTATTTTGAAGATGCTGTGCACAAAACTAAATAAATTCCAAGAATATTTCAAAGCAAAAAAATCTTAATAATGCACATAGATCCTTCTCTGGACAGATTTTTAAGCTGTTTTCTTCCATTTTTTCCCTTAATGTCTTTAATTTGAAGCATTTTTTTCTTCCCTCTTCCCTAGGAGGACATAGTTGAATTTGTATATAAAAGATATCCGTCAGTGTATGTCCCAGAAAGTAATCAACAAAACTCAGATCATGTTACCTAAAACACAGGATGTGTTTATTGAAAATTTTCAAGAGAAAGAAACAAAATACATATTTTTCATCGTTAAACAAACAACTGAAGTGGTAACCACAAAACATTTTAACATTCCATTAATTTTATGTCTACGTGGCAAAATATATATCAGCCTGTTTGAACTATTAACAGGGAAAATTAGTATTTTTACAGAAATACCAAGTGTCCTTAGAGACAATATTAAAAATATATTCTCATTCATAAGATGAATGTGGAAATCACAAAGATGCTTGCTCATTTGTATGTTGTCAAGATGTTGTCATATTTAAACAGAGATACATTATTTCTTACTTTCAGGATCAAAATAAAGGTTATAGTAATCTCAGCAACTGATATATCTCCATTTAAAGTATAATTTAGGTAGAATAGTATTTTATTTTATGAAGGTAATACTGTTCCACATGATGTCTTTCTCTCAACAATTTAATAAACACAAACTCATGTTTTCCTCCATCCATATGGAATTTCAGCATGAAAAATGCTAGACATATAAGATGAAGAGAAAAACACTCTTTAAAGAGTTAGCTAAAATGGCTGTATTGCAGAATTATGTCAGTAAACTGCTAGTGTAGCCAGCTTTCATCTGCATTTCTTTTATTAGCTAGTACTTGATTCAGATAACTAAATGAAGGCAGAGAGACTAGAAAAGTGTGAGGTTTTGTTTATAGATTTGTCTAGAAAAGGACATTTGTTAGCACAGCAAGGTTGATCAGGAACAAGGGAAGAATGAAACACCCATGCTAGCAAAACTGTATCAACTATACCTCTGCATGTGTATGAAGTGTAAAGGTTGGTGTGACATAGATTTTTATAGAACATACTCCTGTCACACATTCTAAATAATTCTAAAGACTTTATACCTATTTTCCTTTTATGGAAATTGTGAATAATATGATACTTAAAAAGCCAAGCCTGCCAGATTAATGCTTTTAAAAGCTGCTAGAACAGGACCCAGGTTTTCAAGCAAAGAAACAAAATTTACATCAAATCCTAGTTCCTGAGAACAGCTAAATACCGGTTCAGTAATAAATAAATAAATAAATAAAAATCAGCATGTGTTCCTCTCGTTTTTATTTTTTTAAAGAGTAGTTTGTCAATCTGCATATACTTTTTATGCTATATTTTAAAATTAAGAATGAATTTTCCATCTCTAGGTCTTTTCACTTTTCTAGAATTCAGACATAAAAACAGTAAAACCATTAAAATGTTTAATCCTTTATACAACTTCAAATTTTCCTTAAACATAGGCAATATAGAAACATGCTAAAGAAACCCAAGAGATATGAATGGAAATAGCAATTTCCTTATTCCTATTCTAGCAGAAGGCTTAAGTATTTTAGTTAATTATGAAAACAGGAAAAAAATATTGTTTGATGACTCCAATGTTCCTTTTTTAGCTTCTATTAAACTTGATTTCTTTACAGTTTAAAATACCTTCTGAATCAAAATGCATATTCAATCTTTACGAATGCCAGTCAGGTAGTTCAGTACAATCCTCAGACAATTTAAGCACATATTTAACATAAAACTCAAGATATAAGAGTGATGTCAGTTAAAAGCAAGCAAGATTGCAATGTCTCAACATAACATTCATTAGATATTTTCTTTTGTCAGAATTATAAAGCAGAAAAAAATTGTGAGATCTGTGAGTCAAATGTCACCAACCAAAGGAACCAGAGAGCAACTCTTCTTTCAGCAGCTTAGACTGTAGCCCCACCTGAAAAATTAAGATTGAACATTCAGTGTTTCCACCAGAGAAGTCCTATGCCAGCTTTTCTGGGCTTTTGGTTTTTGTCCTGGTCCTCCTGAGGCAGCAGGTGGGACCCTCCTGGCCCTAGAGACATACACACAGCTTTCCCCATTTGTCTCACTCCCCATATCCAGAGGGCTGCAGGATCAGTGACCTAATGCTTTAATTACACCCTGGCCATAGAAACAAAGGAAACTAAGTGATTGTTGGGACCCTGAGGGCACAAACAGCCTTCACAGCCCTGCCTGGCCTGCCCCAGGGCACCTTGGGTCATGCTCTGTCTGGATCTCCCCTGCCCAAGCCTTCCCCAGCAGCCACCCCAAAGTCTGCCTTTTCTGAAGTGCCAGGGATCCCAGATCTCTCAGAACTGCATTTGAAGCTTCTCCATACACCTCCTGTGTTTCCCTCACAACTTAGTCCTTCATCCCATTATGGAACAAATAACATGAATTAAAGGCATAAAATTGATCCCCTCTGGGAGCTAAGGGCTGGGTTCCTCAAGCCCAGGAGCTGAGGGCAGCCACAGGGGAGCCCAGGCCATCAGCTCCCCAGTGGTGGGCACACACAGAGGGACAGGGATGGCAAATGGGCCCCATGGATGGGCCAGCCATCAGATAGAGACAAAGCAACCAGCCTGGCCCAAGACCAAGCCAGGAAAGCTCTCCAGGCTCATAGCCAGGATAGGCATGTGAGGATGTGGGGCAGGAGGCACACCCAGGCTAAAGGGTACATGGGGTACCCCAGGTGAGGCTGATCTGGGCCACACAGGCTGGTTTCCACAAGCAGAACCATGACAGGAAGGCATGTCTGGGATGGCAGAGAGACCTCACATCATGTAATTTCCTTCATAAAGTGATGTACATCCATCTTCTGGGCACATTGTGGCTTCTTATATTGTCCTTAATGAAAGAGATGAATTACCAGTATCTCTTACACATCAGTGAGGTTGTTTAGGATGAGATTTCTCAAATGCCCTCATCCCTGACCTGTTACTGGCCCACTGAAATTGTTTGTAAAATTCCCACCTACTTCTGCACTAAATCCACTTGGGAAGTAGGAAATGGATTTGATCTTACCCTGTGGTTTGAAACAAAGCTTTTTGTTCTTGTAAGCAGAGTAGGCTGCTATGGATCCAACAACTAGTATTACAAAAGCTGAAATTATAGGAGATGTAACTCCAGCTATTAATCCTGAATCTGTGGGAAAAAAAGAGAGGGTTTTTTTTTGTCAGAGGCAATGAAATAGTTTGACTTCAGCATATTCTCTACTAAGGTGTGCTTTTGCCATATGCCATACTAGGAGAATTGTTTAGTGAAAAATTGGAACTTCATTAAACAGGATTAAGCAGGAGACTAGAAATTATGTTACATTACAGCTATTGGGAAAATAGTGTCTTAAAGGCTAATTTAGTATAGGTACTACTCTTATAAGGCTAACACTTTCTTACAATTTTATGATGATCAGAAACAAACTATGGAATGACTTATTTACTATACCTGTGTTTCCTTCTTGATTGAAATGATGCTCCTCTCCTCCTGGAAGAGAAGGTGAAGTTTTATCAAGAAATATTTGTCATCTTGATTTAAGAACAAAGTCTTTACTGAGCAAAGTGTGATTTCAAATAGAAGGTGGAAGGGGGTGGCTCGAGAGGATTGGGAGAGAGAAGCTCCCCTTTGGGTTCTGACTGACCATCCATCTTCCTGACACTTTGGTTTTGGAGAAGAATACCATATTTAACAAAAAGAATAATACATCAAGCTGATTTCACAGGGAGTGGGAGGCCAGTATACTCTGGCTTCTCTCTACTGCCAGACAATCAGATGATTTATCAATAATTTAAGTCAGGATCATAGGCCTGGTGCATCTACTTTCAGTTCTCAGCAGAAGTCCCTTGCTTTGGGGCTGTTGTAGCTGAATTCAAAGGGATAAATCCTGCAGGGTTCTGGCATATATCAAAACATTACTAAATATTTAGAAATCTGTTTCAAGTTGGAGCTTCAGGCTCAAAGCCATGCCTTGTGGAGAAGGATAACTAATCTAAACAAAAATAGTCAAGTCTTTTCCTATACCTACAGTATTAGAGAGAAGCTGCAAGGAGAGTTAGCAAACACTACCTGGTATGTGTGGTGGTAAAGGCTTCCCATCATTGAGATCTGAGTCAGCAAAACCTCCTGCAAGACAAAGATTAGGATTTCTGTTGTGAAATTATCTGAATAATGGTAACCCCTTCAACAACCTTGTTCAGTCTTTTTATAATATTGTAGGGAGGAGTGAGAGACATTTGAAATCCCAGCTCTGGCATGGAAGATGGGTCAGGTGAATGGTCACCTATTCAAATTCACCTGGAAGCTGGACTACAAAACCTGTTGGTGTCTATTCATTGTGCATTTGTATTGACACCTGTGGGATGTGTGGGCTTGGGCTCTCAGTATAGCACAAATCCACATATAATATGGACATCTCAAATCCCAACAATTCCTGGAGCAAGAATTCAATGGGTTCTTTCCAGGAAAGACTTCAGAAGTTCTCCAGAAGGACCTGCCCACAGCTCATCACTACAGTCATGCCCTAAGTAAATATGGGATATCCTGTGGTAGCTGGGGTAGATGTGCCACTTCCACTTTATTTAAGTGGATGTCTGGGAACACATTCAGAAGCAATGCAGGCTCACATCCATCTCCCCAGCCACAGGGCATACATTTCAATATGGATTTGAACATAGGCTAGGTGTCAAATTTGAATCTTAGCATTGTTCAGTGCATACCTACCCAAAACAAAAAGGCAAACAAGATGAGCATTGATCTCATGCCACTTCAGAGTCAACATCCCACGTTTTGGGCAGACAGAAAAGCTTTATGGTACTACCACTAAAACTCAGAAAATCTTTCCATACACTGGATGAGGAACAGTGATTACAAAAGGGAGATGAAGAGAAGGGATGATAAAAACTACTGATAAAGAAATATGTGAGTAAACTACTCCAAATAATTGCTCAGGACAGCTCGTAGTGAGAGGTTTTCTTAGGAGAAAATACTCTTACCAGAATTACTATAGCTTCCTGGTCGTGGTGGAAGAGCTGGGTATAAAGGTTTTCTTGTGATGTCACCTATTGATAATTAATATTGTTAGATAGTTGGACAAGCAAAACTGAGAGCTGTAAATAAAGTGTATGATAACCCAAGATTTGATACCTATTTCTAATCTGTCCTCTGGTGAATTAAGGAAAGGACCTTATGACTAGTTTAAAATCTCAAGCACTACATAAACAATTAGCTAGCTACCAAAACTAATTAGAAAGTGACAAGATAACATTTTCATAATTAAAATGAGAGAAGAATTCACAAAAATGTCCAAGGAAAATATTTGGTGTGTTTCTGGCAAGAGCTAACATTGCTTCATGTTGACAGGTGGGAAGCACAGTGTGTTTAGGTGTCAGTGGTTCAGTTATGCAGAGCCAACAGAGAAGCTGCTGTTCTGAGCTAGACAGAAGGCAACATGTTATCTCTGCACTATCAGCAGGTATTAATTAGATCTGCAGATTAGTTTCATCTAACAGCTGCTGGATTAATCCAACACATGATGAATTACCTACTCTCAATCAGTGCAAAAGAAACTCAGGTTTCAGTTCTGTTGTTTAGGACTTTGTGCTGGTATTTGGCCTTAATTTTTGCCAAAGTATTAGGAAGAGATGCACTGGATAGAGTAGGAGATCTGCTGACTAATAGCTATTTCTAAATGGCACATACAGGGCCAGAGTAGCAAGAGCTGACTCAGGTCCAAACCTGCCAAAGTGAGCATCCAGGGCTGTTGCTCTGTATCTATACAGTAGGTCCCCTCTTGCTGTCCTTCCTCCAAGCAGTTCAGGCATATATTGAACTGTTCTCATAGCCAGAGAGTGAATTTAGCACTGAATAAATCAAAGTTAAGTCACTGAAATAAATACCAAATTCCCTCCCTCTCCTTAAATCTTTCTTCCACCTTCAATACATATCAGATGCTCTTTTATCATGTTTTCTTCTTGCCTAGCAGCTAACTATATTGCTGCTGTTTGTGAGCAATGTTTAGGTTCTGATTCAGCAAATTATTTAGATATAAGCTTAACTTCAGGTGAGTTTAGCCTACCACAGTCAGTAGATTTTAGGTAGAGCCTTAAAGCTTTGCTGAATCAGACTTTGCTCAATTCATTCTGTTCCTAGAAGAAGGGAGACTTGTTCTGTTCCAGAATGCTGTGTAATGAGCTAAGACTCACCATGGCACAAAAGCAGAAAACTGATTCTATTAGTCATTTCTATTATGATGCTTCACTTACTCAGTCTTCTCTAAGCATCAGATGATATATTCTATGACACAGTAAGTGAAAAAATGCCTCCAGAACTATTGATAATGAGATCCATATCATTAATCCCATTGTACCATGTATGAATGTCCATTAAGAATATGAACTGCAAATACAGCAAAGAAATAAAAGCTGAGGGAAACATCACTTGCCATCCTCTGAATGAAAAAGTGGGCTTTGGGGAAGATACTTAAGCTATTCATTAAGAATTTAACCAACATACTAAACACATCCTCTCATGAAAGTTCTCATTAAAAGCTTGCAGGTATAGGGCAATTAGTACAAGCAGGGAGAAGTGAAAGTATAAACATGGCAATTATAAACAAAATTAGGTTCAGCTTTATAAAGTGTGGGCTAAAATGTTATTCAGACACAGGCAGGAAAAGAAAGAAATCTCTTTTCACATATTAGGCAAGTTTCAGAAAAAAGGTCTACCAAAACCCCCCAACCATTATATTTGAGAAAAGAAGAGAGTACTCACCTCCACCAAGAGCATCTCCTAAATGTAGATCATTGTCTAAAAATGAAGAGGAGGAAGATGAAGAGAAGTGAATTACACACAGTTCTTGAAGGAAGTGAGATGATAGCTTTAACAGGAAATGTACAACTGAATGTTTAACAAGCATTTTTCAAGTCAGTCCCTCTGGAAAAACTCTTACAGAATTTAATATTTGCCCAAACAATAACTGACAAATTATTCAGGATTTCCTACTCAAAATACAAAAGATTTATTCTTGCTTTAAATAAGCTCAGAATAAACCTCAGAGTGGAATCAAGATCAATAGCTATCTAATATATTTGCAAGTACATAAATAAAATTAGCTATGTTAAGATCTTAATATTTATCTATTTTTAAAATACTTATTTATTGTCATTTATGGCTGTAGTTAAAAGTGGTATATGCATGTTTCAGTCAAGTGTAAATTGTTGAATTGCAAAAGCTGAATATCTATTTCAAGAACAAATAGATAATAAATAATAAAGCTGCTAAGGAGAGAGAATTAAATCATTTATGTGAGGGTCATGGTGACATAAACATTTTTGTTCCAAGTGATCATACTTGCCTGCCTGAGGTTGGGTCACAGTCTGTTTGTTTCTTTCACTGAGCTATAGAGGTATTAAAATATACTTCAATGTCTGCATGTGCCTGTTGTGCAATGAGTCAACAGGATATTGACTTCCCCCAGCACTGTACACGTGTCTCCATGTACCTGGGATGGAATTTTCCATCCAATAATCAATTTGTCCATGAGCTGAAGATGCACAAACAAGAGGAACTCCATTTCCAAAGTGCAGGTGTGAATATGAGAATGTGGGGGACATTTTGGAGTGTGCATGGAATGATGGTGAGCTCTGAAAGGGCACTGAGTAATAGGCAGAAGATGGATGTCATAACTCCAAGAATCTCTTTCTTGGAGTTATAAATGTAGAGAATAACATGAGAAGTGATGCCCAGGACATGGCCTGCATAGTAATTGGCCTCAGCTGAACCAAAACCATCATCACATCTCAATGATACTGGCTGAAGGAGACATAGAGGAAACCCTGAGGTTAAGAAGAAGCATTAGGCAGCTGCTAGGACATCCTTTTGTGTCATCTTTATGCATGTTTCCAAATCTAGTAATTGTTTTGTCTAATAAATTTTAATTTCTTTTATACTCTCTGAAACCTCTTCAGTGGTGAAAGAGATTCCAAAATGGTCTGTAAAAAAATGGAGTTCTTCATTCCCAAGAATTAGTGAAGATAATTCAGGGAGGGCAGATAACCATCTGACTGTTGTAGCTCTAATAGATTTAGGAGTCCCTAAAAAAATCAAATGCCTTTCACCTGACTGAGGCAGCTTCACTGCAGATATTGGCATCCCTAGGTTACCTTTAAACAAGAGTGAAGACAGGGTCTTTTTGGGCATGATTCAAGTAACCTACTTGAGATGTCTATATTAGGATGAGAACAAATCCACATTTAGAGTATAATGAACCATCCCTAGATATGCTGATTTTTTCCAAGTCTATTATCAAGCATCATGAATAATTATGTGAAAAGACAGAGGAAAATAAAGTAGAAGAACAATTACCTATTTTTAGCAACAGTTACCTATTGTTATACTCCCTAAGGAGTTCAGTACAGGCTGGAAAAGTGTGAAGAAGATCTTCAGGAAATAAAATGCCATCAGAGCTCTAAAGCCTTAAAGACATGTAATTGGAAATAGTCCAGCAACCACTTACTTTACACGCAATAGACAACTAGTAGTCACACAAATGATCTTATCTATGGTACATTAGCAAATATGATCATCAACCTCATGGGACACAGTTCCTATATATATCTAAAATCAGTTATAACCCATTGTCTTCATTACTCACTCAGCACAGGCCTTGTTGGTCTTCTGATGACTGTAGGCCTCCTGGTAATGATGTCCTCTGTGGGACACAAGGACATACCAATAAGCAATAACAGCTTAAACTTCTTCAACTTATCAAAAGAAAGAAGCTGCAAATCCAGAAAGCTTCATTCAATAAGTCTTCACATATCATGATAAAAGCTAAAAATGAAGTGATATGTCTTCAAAGCCTTTCTTTTTTATTTTAAAGAAAATGTTAATTTTCTGACAGCAACATTGAAATCTAGCATTTTGCAATTCTGTATATCTTTAGCTAAAGGACTAGTCACTTCATATTCCAGTCCTCCAGTCCTCCTAAAAACGACTTAAATTTGTATGGCTAGGCTTCACGAACGAAGNCCTAACTTAAGATTTATAATTGAGTCTAAATGCCACAGTAAAGTGATAGGAGATTTACCTACCTGGGTGATCAAGAGCATCAGCTAAATCAAAATCACGTTGACCTAGAAAGAAGGTGACAGAAGGAAAAACCTAAGTCAGTGGGCAGGTTTCCATGACCTCCAGGTCTGAGGGCTCTGGACAAAGCCAGAACACCACTAATAGACAAAAGAAAAATCCATCCAAAGAGGAGCAGGTGCAGAGCAAGCTGTCAGCTGCTGCCCCTGTGCTATGCAGTGCTGAATGACCTTGTGAAATGGACTCACTTCATTCAAAGAAGCTATTTGTTCAGGTAGTGCAAAGCAAATCTGCTCTCTCCTGTTGGCCATATTCAGCTGTTGTGCAAGCATGCCTTGAAGAACACAGGTTGCCTGTTGCAGGGCACAAGGGCTATTGCAGGGAGGTGGCTGAAAGTAGCACTCAGCATGGTATTTGCCAACCAGAATCAGTAGGTGAGAACTTTTACTGTCTTCATTATTGTTTTACTAGCTCAGCTGTGGTCACTTTCTGATCACTTTTGTGATGCCTTGCAACATGAGTCAACTTTCTAATTCTTCCAGTGACATGTGCCAGCAATAAAGGATATAAAGATGTTTTAACCTAACTGAGTTTCTGCTATACCTTAAAAAATCTGAAAGGGGAGAAAAGAACCCCTCTTGGTTTGTGTTACGTGACAACAATGTCATTAAATGTCACAGCAAAGCAATTAGCATCCTGATCTTTGAAGTTAGCAGGTAAGCAGGGAATGTTTAAAATGTATGACCTCAAACATAAGACTTTAAACTGAACGAACTCAGTTCTTCGTGTGGGTTCTACTTCCCGCTCTCTACAATCTGCCACTTCCCTTTTAGTACATAGCCTTCATAACCTCTATGCAGAATATGTATCCATTAGTTTTCATCCAGACTAAAACCTCCCTGACCTCCTATTAGCATACCAAATACAAGATCAGCCTGCACAAACCTGCAAAGTCACAATGTGTGGTGGCTTCCCTAAGCAGAAGTGTTTTACTGTGCTCTACTGAGTGAACCTCTTGATCTGCATCTCTTTATTAATTATCCTCTCCAAAAGGCTGAATACCTAACTCTTTGATGAAGTGTTCTTATGGTAAGTCAGTCTTGAAACTTCACACCAAGAAAGCCATTGTTGTTCAAGCAGGGACACTGAAGAAAAGAGAGAGGCTGCCAGACTTCAGCTCAGCCTCTCTCTTTTCAACAGGTGCTGCCCATCTTCATGGCATTCTGCACATTAATTACTGTTCCTCAATAATAGCTCTCATCTGAGTCAAAGAGCCCCTGGAAAGATTCATTATCAGTAGTAGAACACTATGTGATCCTCAAATAATGATTAGTGCAGGAGCATAATGTAGAAATGTTTTGATTCCCATGAGGATTTTCATGCGAGTCTGTGAACTTAATTATAGCTGATGGAAAAGACAATATGAGGCTGGAATGCAAAATAGTGAATGACTTCTAAAGCAAAACCATCCCTACAAAATATTATGACAAACCTGTGTTTGGAAAGGAAAAGTAGATAACAGCATAAGGCTTTCCCAGTAATGTTATTATAGTAGTGTTTTATCTCTTCTCATTTGAACTGATCTTGGAGTGTTACATCTTCTGAGCATCTCTCCTGCCCCTGCCCTGGCTGCTCAGCCAACTTTGTCGAGTCACCTTTGGACTAGGTCCTTAGATAATATTCTAAGACCCTGACAGGTTCTTCTTTTAATATATGAATCCATTAAATCTATAAATACATCAAATTGGCAAGTGGCTTCCTCAGAAGATATTCCCTGCCAGAGCCCTCAGGGCAGCACTACCTCTTACTGGCCCTGAGCAGCTGCCCATGGGCTCTCACAGCTCTGCCACTGCCCTGCCATGGCACCAGCTGGATGCAGAGCCCTACCCATGGGCTGACAGCATCACTTTGCCTTGACTTGTAATGGTCAAATTGTCTTTTTCTGATTTTTTTCCTTCAGTTGCAGAAACACAAGCAACTGAAGTTTGACTGTCCTTTGATTTTGTCCTCTGAATAAATCTTCATCTTTGGTCAGTATCCTGAGTGCTGAAGGAGGCTGTCTGACCTGAGCCCTGCTGCTGCAGGATACCTCTGGCAAGGCTCAAACCATTTCATGTCAGAGTGAGTCATCAGAAATAATTCTGTAACATTGGAGAGCTGTTGGCCAAACCAACTCCTTTGGTACAAGTCCTGACAGGGAAAGCAGCTACTGAAGGCCTAATACTGTGAAGAGAACATGAGGAAATACTCACGTGAAGTAAGACTCTGGAAAACTTCCAGCTATTTCTTTGACATTAGGGAAAAGAAAAAGAATTGAAGGAGAAATCTAATCAAAATAAATTCTGGAATTCAGACAAGATGATGCAGATGCTTCCAATTGCCTGAGAAGCAAAGCAAAACAGCAGGCTGAAACAGTAACATCTGCCCATCTTCTGGGCAATACTGACATTTCCCTCTCCTGTCTTATGTCTGTTTTTTTATTGAAAGGTGGGAAAAGACATGAGGTGTTGTTGTGAGACAGCAAGGGAGAAAAAGAAGACTACTACAGAAGCTTTAAGAAGAGAAAAAAGAAGTCTGAAAATCCCCTGCGGAAATTATTCAGACTGATTTAGAAACATTATTTCTGATGATAAACCGAGTCATAAAATAAACAAGACACCAACACAACACTGATTGGGAGTCAGACAGAAATCTACATTGAAATCTCTTTGGCTGTGTAAACACAACCCTTGGCAGACGGGCAGATGATATGTGGACATCTGTGCAGCATAGTAAATGATATTCCCACAAACCAAAACGATTGCTTGGACTTCCATCCCAACTTCCTCTGATAATGACATCAAATGACCACAAGGAGGAAGATATTGTGGAGCAGAATTTTAAATGCTCATTAGCATTTCTGAGACTGCACCTAGGCATTTTGAGAATCTAATTTGGGAGGATAACAGATGGTTAAATAGCTGAGCAGCCCAGACTTCATCTTCAAAATGGTGGGTCTAAAAACAAAAGAACATTAGAGACTCAGAGAATGGTTAGCTCAATAGGAACTGCAGTCACTTAGGAGAAGTCTGAGGACAAATGACAAGGGAAATACATTAGCCAAGTTTCTTCACAAAACAAGCAGACTGAAATAAATTAATTTTCCACATGTAAAAATGGGGTTTTTTTCCTATTAGCAGCTTCCATAATAGAAACAGCTGGAAATATACTGATGAAAATGAGAATGAAAGAAATGTTAGTGGGAAGAAAACAGCTTTATTCTTTGTGGATTTTTTTAATTTGGTTGGGGGGTTTGTGTATAAGGGGTTTTTTTGTTGTTATTTTGTGTTTATTTTCTGTTTTGTTTTGTGGGGTTTTTTTAACCTGGATAAAGTTATGAAGACATTTAGCTACACTGGAGTTATCTCACAGTTATTACTACTGCTTTGGGCTAGTATGCTATTTCTTGGCATTCGATCTAGCCTTTCTTCCCTGGTTTTACACAGAAATAAAATTATTGGAATAGTGGTTTTTTTGTTGGATATTCTACAATGATTTATACCAGAGGACTTGAAAAAAATGCTTCTTAGCTGCTGCCTGACACCACATAGCAGTCCTTATCTACAGCTGAGGAAATGCTAGGCAAACCTTCCAGACGAATGTAGACTCTGTATCACAAAAAGTCCTGTTTCAATGTTTATACTAGCGGCTCAACCACGATGAACTATACTAACAGCAGGACTTCTGCTGGCTCTGCCAGCCTGATTTGGCATGTAATTCCTTCATCTCCACCCAACACAAGTAGCTGTGCCAATAAAAATCTGAGGTGTAGACCTAGCCTACAGCAGACTTCTCTGTAGCAGCCAGACAGGTGAGAACAGACTCTATAAAGTCAAGCATCCAAACATACTAACTTAAATATCAAAGTGACTACATTTCATTTGATATGCATGATTCTTCCAGATAGGAATTTGCTTTCACTTCTGTGCATACTTCCTATAAGCCTTTTTAATATCATGTGTGGCAGGCTGGTGATGTAAAATCATTTTATGACAAAAGGCTACCATGGCATCAATCTGCAGTTTTCACTGTCATTAAGTAGGCTCAGTCCTGCACTGGATCTGTATGAACAGAGCTTGTGGTCATTGAAATGACACAAACTTAAATAAGACAGCATGAATATTGCTAAAGGAGAGTCAGGTTATGCAGCAAATTAAATGACCTCAGGAATTTAATATGCATAGTCTAATATTAAAATTGAAGACAAGATCCATGAGAAAATTTGTTTATATACAAGTGTGTGGATGTACATCTTAAATGCATACATGTTAGATAAATCCTTTGTCATTAATGTGATTGAATTAATGGATTTTGAGTGTATTGCCAGCAGTTGTATGCTCAGGATGAGATTACCTGTGTTGCAAATAAATGGGAAGCAATTAAATTAGAAATCTGAGCTAGATAGAAAGGGAAAATTAGTTTATTTTACACTGTTTAAAAATAAGAACAGAAATTATTTCCTCAGTGTAATTAAATAAGAATTGTTTTGTGAAAACAATGAGCTTAAAACATGAAGCTGGCAGAGGCTGAGAAAGAAGTGGGTGACTCCCATATGAGAACAAAAATGTTCTAGAAAGGAACAATATGTTACCAAAATCACTCGCAGGAACCATTTTAGATTCTTCTTAGCTGAACTAGTAAGTTATTCTTTGTATAGATAATTTCTGGTTATTATACAATCATGAGACATATTCCCCTTGTAGTGAGAGAGTGGGACATATTCTCCCAGGTATGTGGTTCAAAACATACCCTTTTACAGGTCCATATTTAGGAAGCAATTACATTTGTTTAAAGGAATGTACTCATGTAAGAAAAGCTGTGGGAGAACATAAAAGTTTACACCCCAGAGTGAACACTTTGGACAAGATTTCAATGAGTGGGTACTATTTCTTTGATGTAACACCCTCATGATCCCTATTTCCTGATGAGATTACTGCACCTTTTTTTCCATGGTGGCCCTTTCATTCCATAAACAACAATTGCCATTACCACCCCTTGATGCTGGGGTGGAAAATGAGTATGCTTTCAAATCTATAATTAAGATCTAAGTTCTAGTCTACAGACCACAGCATATGGACCTGATTATTGGCTTCATGGGTTTTGCTAGGCCACTTCTGTTTATAGTTTGAATTCAGGGGAAATGAGAAGGTCTCTCTCAGTTATTCATACAAGAAGACATTTAAATAATTACCAGCAAATAAGATGCACTAATAAAGCAAGAGTGGCACTACTGCTTTAGGTCTGTGCAGTATGGACTCATCAAACATGAAAGAAAACCTAGTTCTGTGGTGTTTGCCTTGCTGTGGACAAACAACTGCTGTTCAGAGGTAGTTGCCCTCCTTTATGATGTGATATGTCCAGATAGTTTTTATAATATAAAAAAATACGTAATTCTCTATTTTTTGCTTCAGAGTGAGTGCAGAAGAAGCTGGTGTGTGCTGTAAAATTACAGGCAGAGGAGAAGAGTTGGGACCTGTGATGAAGCAGCACCGTGTATCTGCACAGCTTACTGTGTCATGAGGAAGCAGAACTTAGGCCATGGTGTTGGCTGGTCAGCCAAAGCTTCTGTCTGTCCTTGTGTGGTTGATGAAGCTGTCAGCCCTTTACAGCCTTTCAGGCTCAATGATGGTCACATTACATGAGGACTGTACAAGTAGATAGACTTAAACAAGAGACCTATACAAGTGTTCCTGCTGAAACATCATAGTATGGCCAGGCTTCGTGAATGCAGATCCAGGGAGGGCTCCATCCACGCTCCTCATCAGCGCCTTTTCCAAGCGCACTGATAAAAAGAGGATAGCAGATAGCACCCTCGAGCCTGCACTATGGATTTTTTTTAGGTGAGACACAGCATGCACAGAGCTGGACCCACCCTTTAGTCCTAAGGTTCATCTGCCAGGGCCTAGCAAGCTTGGACGCTGGCAGCCAAGTCCTTAGGATGGAGGTTTTATTAGAGTGTCCTTCTCTTAGCTGGAAGGCCTTACAGGGCTAAACGAGCTCCATCTGCCCAAGTTTGGAATCAGAGTTGTCCTTCTCCTAGGATGACTGCCAGAAGGCTAATGAGCTCATCCTACCCATACAAGGATTCTAGGAACATGGGTATCACTCCCCACACTTTCCCGTGGGCAATGAGTTTAATGCTCCCTCTGCTGTGGGCACAGTTATGGCACCAGGGGCCACAGGAGACCACAAGGGATTTTCAGACTGTGCCTGGAAACATCATAGTGTGGCACAAGTAACAGCTGTGTTGGGCTCTCTGAGTGACCACTCACTGCCTCAGGACCAGATGGCTAATCCATACTTGCCTTAGAGGCAACAAAGCGAGTCAAAGATAATGCAGGAGGCCAGAGAGATGCCAGGCTTTGTTATTTCTATTGCTTAAATAGCATCTTTTAATGTTCCTCTTCCCGCCTTCATCCCAAGTACACTGGTGAAATACATGTAAAATACCCTTAGCTCCTCATGGTGGTTAGCACAGATCTCAGCAGTGCTGGCCTGTAACTTAACACTGAGCTGAATCTTTGTTTCAGAAATTCTGTTGTATAACTAATCCTGTAACCCCTGAAGTCACAGCAGCCCATCAGCATCACTATTTATATTGCTTGCAAGATAGCTAGTAATACTGCTAAGTTGAAGTGGATGATAAGGGCATTTTGTACACATTTTTTGTTTGTGTGCTTCAGATGCAAGATAGCAAAGAAGCAAGGCCTGCAGCTTCTCTTTTTCACGCCATTAAGAACATATTTTCTAGAATAGTGCTGGAAAGAGTTGCTGGACATCAGCAATCAGGTCTCTTCAACCTTTGTTGTGGAGTTTCAGGAGCTAGAAGAAAAGCAATGAGGCTCCCCTCTTATTGCTGAAGAAGCCTCTGCCCATGCTGCTGGAAAGCACAGAGAAGCCTCTCTCAAGGACCCTGGGCAAAGGGTGATGGAGCATCAGTTGTTAGTGATTTTTAATCTTGAAATAATTGTGGCATTTTTTTTTATTATTATTTATTTATTACCCTTAATGGGATGGGAAGGGATTGACAACCACTGATGCAAGTGAGGGAGAAATACATCCCGAAAACAGGCAGTTTGGGCACAGCTACCAGGCTTGCAATGTGACAGCAATGTTTGAGAAGTGGAACCCAAGATGCTGAGTAACCACAGCAGTTGTTAGCTCTTCCCAAGCTCTGATGTTGCAACAGCTCTGCTGCTGTTAGTGTTTCAACCAGCTCAGGTATGTTTATTTATCAAACTGCAATCACACCCTTGGGTGATAGCACTGACATGCCTAGAGATGATAGCAGCTCTGGTATTGGGGGTGAGAGAGTTTTGGCATCCAGCAACAAGAGAATTCATTGTGTGATATAGCCCTGCTGATGCTGTGAGTGCTTTGGCACATCCACAGGGACCTCACACAGAGCAACAGCAAGGATTGCTTGATAGAGCAACGTTAAGAAAAACAGGACTGTGCTCTTCACCTCTCCCATTCTGACTTTTAACCCCAGGGAAAACTCACATAGTGTCTCAACTCGAAACAGATCTGTTATTTTCTTGCCATAAAGTGTCTGGCTAATTAACTGAGAATATAATTACTTTTGAGTCAACATCTTTGCAAGCCTTAGCTGCACAGTGGTACATGGTTTACTGGCTAGCAATAAATGCTGTTCACTTTACCTGATGTGGTAAACTTAATGTGTCTTAAACATCATCAACCACTGCAATGTCTTTATTACTTACTCAGTGTGTGATCTATCAGTTGACCTTAAAGCCCATGGATATATAGATTATATAGATCTGTATTGGGAACCTGAGGAGCATTTCTGAGCAGTCAGGTCTGAGTGAGTCTCAGCTGATTTCAGCTCCAGTTTGCACAGATGTCCAGCCCAAATGGGACTGCAGTATGTTTCAGAAGGGAGGTGTAAGGCCCAAATGGGACCTCCAGTATGTTTCCAACAGGTGCATAATCTCAGTTTCTTGGGGACTAGGACCGAAGTTGTTACTTATTATACCCTAAGTGGGCAATGTAGACAGTCAAAGCTGAATTACTACAGGCCAGCCAAGCCATGGGAACCAGCATGGAATGATAGTGTAATCTTTAGAGGAAGAAATGTCTGTGAAGTTTCTTTCATTTGGGCTGGGCTAAAAGCCACTCAGACAACTAGCTGTTGCAGCTCAACTTACATGGGAGACCTCATATAACCTGCCTAAGTCTGGAAACATCAAAAGCCAGAGTGTAGATAAAAGTGTGGAAGACTGCACTGAGTACATAAGGTTCTGAACTTTGTCCAGTCTCCCTTTCCTTGTGCAATGTGGTTCTTGGTTATGCCACACTTCTGTTGAGATGTGTCCATCAAGGTAGTCTAACTAACTAACTGACAAGAGTGAGACATAAAGGAAATGCAAGATTGTAGGAGCAGTGATGTGATCTGGTCTGGCTGTGATGGCACAGCAGTTTCTTGAAGCTATCACAGATAGTTACAGCTGAGATAAGAACTAAGGCTGCATATCAAAAGACATACAGACATTCGTGTCTTAAGGATTTAGATCAGCTTTTCACCAGCATGGCCAAGCCATTCTCATCTCATGTCTTGATTTGGACTGAGAAGTGTTCCTATAAATGTTCCCTGAAACATGGTAAATACTCTGATGATAAAAGTCCGTGGCTGTTGCCATAGATTTAAAAGAATCCATTTTGCTTTCCAAAGTGGATTAAATAGTTTCCACAGTCACAAGAATGTGCCTAAAGCCCACAGCAGCTTCCAGCAATGACTTCTCCCCCAAAAGCAAGGCCTGAACTTGCTCCTAAGTATCACATGTAGAAAGCAAGAACGGTTAGGCCATCCTTGTAATTAAAGGGATGGAGTGTATGGAAATTGGCTTGATGGTTTAAATAGAAATATTCAACAGAAGAGAGTCCTCTAGAACAAGAAAGTCTGCATGCCAGTGATGAGATACTGTGTGAATCATCACTGTTCACAACACACTACGGGGCAGGCCAGCACAGTCCTGCTGCTCTCCTGGTTTTACGCCACATTACTTGCAGAAGACCTCTATAGCAATTCCTCCTTTGTTCAAATGGAACCATGGCATTCATTTAAGGCAAAGTTTTCTCACTGCCTATCACTGCAAGAATTCTCCTAGGGACTCCATTGAAATTGAGGATGGTGGGAGGATGAGCAGCTGCTTTGGAACTAGTGGCTGATGATTGATTTCTTCCGGCAGTCAAACACTGTTTGTGCTGTAAGTGATAAGTTTGTGCTTACAAGGGAAGTAATGTTAATACACAAACAAGAAAAGGTTCCAAATACAGGAGGACTATTTAGTTTGATATAAAAATGATCTTATTTAGTTTGATATTAAAAAAAATTACAGAATGTTTTGCTAAAAGAAAATGATGTTCAAATACAGAAAAAGGACTCAACAGGAAAGGAATGCATTTTCCCAATTGCTATGCATTCATCCAAAAAAATATGTACAAAATGTATTCAATTCTTCATTAATCCTGCACGAAAAAAAAGCATATATGCTTTTGTGGGGATTTTATATATATATATACACACTGGCTAAGGTTAATAAATTATTATAATGATTTAAGCATGAGAATCAACCTGAAAGCCTGAGCATTTTTAAACTTTAAAATACCAATAATCAAGGAAAGCTCTAAAAACATGAAGTTAGTATTGGACTGAGGATCACTTCGGAAAATTTAAGTTCCCCTGGAAGCTCTCATTTTACTGCTTCCATTTAAAAGTCTTACACTAAAGTCCAAGCTTGTGAATAATTTTAGGGAATCAACATTAAAGAGAAAATAAGAAATTCTAACAAAAAAACCCCTCCAAGTAGCATAGCTATTATGAGAGCTGATCCAAAAGATATATATCCCTTTAGAAACTGCAGAAGTACTTCTCTAAACACTCTCAAATGTCTCTCATGAAACATTAGCAACAAAAATAATGCCAGTAAACATTTCTAAATAAACAAGCATATTTTTTTAGGGATTGGGGTTTAGCTCTTTTCCTTTTCAGTAATCTTGCCTTTGAAATAGGTCAAGGTAAAGGTCACTTACCTCTTACATGAACTAGAAGAAATCCCAGGCACAAGAGAAGAATACTTTGGAATTTTCCCATGGTCTTCTACGCAGTGCCTTGAGTGCACTGGTTGGTTTCTTCCTCGTGGTGATGGTAGATGTTGCAAACTGCAGTGCCAAGGTTTGAGGGAGCTGTTTGGAATCAGCAGCTGTGTCCCAAGAGCTCTCTCACCACCACTCTCAAACACTGAGGAAGTGAGAGAAGTCCTTAAAAACCTCTTCTAAGTAGAAGACACGTAACAAAACCAAACAACCCAAGGCATGAGCAGCACTGTGGGGGCCACCTGCCCTCTAAGAAATCTATTTATCTGCCAGACAGGAAATACGGAGAGCTGAGGAACCAGCAGAGGCACCCAATGAGGAGTGAACCTCCATGCTCTGAACCCACCTCCTTCCCGCAGGGAAAGCCAACCTGTTTGACATCCTTGCCTTCAAAGCAGGGTGTGGTGGTGCTGTGGGTGCTCCAGCAGCTTGTGGGAGGAGATTGGCCTTCTCTCAAGTATACTTGAGAAAAAAATCCTCTCAGATACACTCTGTCCTTCAAGCACTGCTGCCCTGCTCAGTTTTTGGCTGAGCAGTAACTGCTGATAAAAGCAATGCTGTCAGTCCTAACCACTAACTCGCCGCTGCCCTCTTGGGAATTGCCATGGCCTCTCTCTAGCAAACACATACTTCAGTGCACTTCTCTCTTGACCTGGACTACCACCATCACACTGGTGCCAGCCAAAGGCCTGGTGTGCATCCTCTCTTTTGCTGAATGGTAAGCTGCAGGCAGTTCTGTTTTGAGTAGGGCAGCAAAACCCCTCAGGACTCTGCTGCCATGAGTGGTTGATCTGTATGTTCGTGGAGGTGCTGGTGATCAGCCTGCTGTGGGGCACAGGCTGGCCCAAATAGTGCTTCTGTTAAGTTACCTAGAACATACAATGCAGTGTGTGCACTGAATTCATGCTTTTATGCTACCTACAAAAAAATGATGCAACAACATAAACTGGACTGATAGAACCCAGTGATACTGGATCTTCATGAAGTTTGATGTTTATGTAGGTTAGCACCCTCCCAAATTTAAACTAGCAGAATGGTTTGTAAAGGCCTGGCTTATTGTATCACATTGCTTAACCTTTTTTATGCTAGTAATAGAAGATCCAAATCTCAGTTTATGTACCATCATTCTCTTTGTCAGGCCCAATTGCTCAATCTGAGAAGAGTTAAGGACATTTAGGTTTAAGAGGTGACTTTGTCAGTAAGTTAAACCAAGAATTATAGCATGCTATCTATGAGCAATCCCACAAACCCACTCTTTATTTTTTTCCAGGATAACAAAAGTAGGCACACATGTGCTAATCTTCCTGTCAGTGATGAATTTGCCTGCAGGGAACTGGAACGTTAGCAAGGCTAGGAACTAGTCCAAGGCAAGTCCAGGCAGTTCACAAACGTTCAGTAGCTTTGCTTCAAAACAGTTGTTCTTGCAAGTGAAGTCTTCCCAAAATGTGTTATCTCATCTGTCTGATGACACTAGTTCATTGGGATATTGAACATTCTCAAATGAAGTTCTGAAGCCACCTACTGCTGTCTTAATAAACAAAACCAATACGAAGGTGGCACAGGAAGGATTGGACCTAGTGTTGGAGTTGGGTTAACCTTCTTCTGTCTTGGGTGCATTGCAGGAACTTCTCAGCTCCCTCTGTCAAAGATGTGTTGCTGCTTGCCCAAGATACCAAATAAACAATCTTATCTATTACAAACAAATACAAAGCCTTACACCTGACCATGAATTGCAGTTCTATCACTTTAAGATAAAGATTGAACCATCTTTTTCTATTTAAAGGGAAAACAAAGTTCTGCCTAATAGCCTCATATTCACTTGGCAAGGTGGATGACTTGCCTATTGATTTTAACTTCATCTTTCAAAGAAAAAAAAAGTCCCACATACTTAAGAAACAGGAAATGGGTGGAGAAATGAAGCCAGTGTGACTGTCTATTTTCTGCACCATATACTTTTAGCCCATCAGGCCTCTTTTAAATGAGACAAGCTAAAAGAAAATAAGAGGACAGTCACAACTCACCACAGTTTTAGCCTCATCCTTCCTGTAGGCAGTGGCTAGACATTGCCGTGTTTGGTGCAGGTGACATGCTGTATGAGTCTATTGGAGATGAAAGAGCCAAATTATACACTAGAACTACCATGGAAAGCCACTAATATCCTACAGTATTCATCTTTTACCATAAAAATGGAAGTATTTTAATTAAAATACTGAAACATCTGATCATAGTAGATACTAATTAAAACAGAAGCCAAATACACAAGTGAATCAGCGATACAATTTTGTTGGCAATGGAAGAATAGAAATATGACATCCTAGCAGATGAAGAACGATGCATTTTAGTAAAGCACTTAGTATACTCCAAAAGTACTTGAAAAACTGTATTTTGCTCCATTCAAGTAATTTTCCTATTCCTAATCAACCTCTTCACTTTCAAATGTGTATTTTCTGTGTAACAAAAAAAAAAAAAAGAGCAAAAGGAATCTTTCCAGTTGATGAAAAGCTTAAGGTTTGTTTATAAACTTGTCAAGTGCAAAACACACAAAGAATTAGATAGTGGTCTCAAATAATGAGTGAGAAAAGCACTGAAATGCACAATTAGGAGTGTAATTCAGCTCAAGGTATACTGAAAGCTGAGTGCACTACAAAGTTTTCCTAAGCATTCCAAATTTGGCAGAGATCTTGAAATGAACATGAATAGGAGCTACAGTAAAAAAGCTGCCAACTGTTATGACTAAGAATCTCCTGCTTTGTTTCTACAGCCCAATGAATTTGTTTAAGTTTGGATAAGTATTCCAAATGGACATCACATTTGAAAACACTAAAAACATTTTTCAAGCAGTCCTTTCACTAATAGGATGAATTAAACTGCCACCTCAGCTCCCTTGTAGAAGCTCAAGTGACAGGATATGCTACAAGAAGATCCTGCTTTGCTTTTTTCCACCTGCTATTGAAAGTAACTCCTCCTCCTCAAAGGAGGTAGACTGGAGGAAAAGGGTGTACCACAGGACCACGACACAGCATTTTGTTGCCATCCACTTAAACTCAGCTTGATGGTTGCAAGTACCTATCCAGAAGCGAACTTGCAGTTTGGGTCCAGAACAGTATTCATCCTGCTGCAGAGCCTGATTGAAACCTGTACAGAAACTATAATGTTAATTCCCAAACTGGGATCTGAAAGCCAGTGACAGCCCATAAACCATAAATCGACAAAGCCAGAGGAGATGAGAGCTGCTGAAATCAGCACTCCAACAGCCATTCCCTCCAAATATCATCTGTAGTTTTGTCTGCTTTGTGGAGTACACCTGCACCCAAATTTGATGCAGCAATCTATGCCTGCTTAGACTGAGAAAAATCAGTAAATTTGTTACTACTTAAGTCACTTGGCAACCCCTGCATTGCCATCTCCTTTAGTTATGGTCCTCTCATTTCAGAAGATGAGGCAATGACACACGGCTCTGCAAAGGCAGAGATGACAGCTGCATGAGGAACGCACAACACAAACACTATGAAGTTTGCCCATACTAAGCTTTCTGTTGTTGTGCATATCTTGTGTGTATCAGAGGCTGAAGCACCTCTCCTATGAGCACAGGCTGAAAGAGTTGGGATTATTCAGTCTGGAAAAAAGAAGGCTCCAAGGAAACCTTCTTGTGGCCTTCCAGTATCTGCAAGGGGCTACAAGAGGGCTGGGGAAGGACTTTTAAGGATGTCAGGCAGCGGGGCAATGGATATAAGCTTGAGGAGATTTAGGTTGGATGTTAGGAAGAAGTACTTCCCCATGAGGGTGGTGAGACACTGGAACAGGTTGCCCAGAAAGGTAGTGGCAGCCCCAGCCCTGGAAGCTTTTAAGGCCAGGCTGCTGGGGCTCTGAGCAAGCTGATCTAGTGGGAGGTGTCCCTGCCCATAGCAGGTGGGTTGAAACTAGATGATCTTGATGGTCCCTTCCAATCCTGACAATTCTATGATTCTGTGATCTTCAGAAGATTCTTTGTTACCAAACTTAGGTGTTCATCTTCAAAAGCCATGCCTCTCCTTCACTTAGATAGATGCCATCTCTTCATTCTCACTGATAAGCACCCAGTGAAAGCAGCTCACAGCTGTGTTGCTACTGGCCAACTTCCTGCTAAAATGATTAAAAGAAATAAACCTGAATTGCTGATGGTGCAGGAATACAAACTCCCTTTGATGCCTGCTTCTCAGGTAGAGCACCAAAATCTTTGTACTTCTAGAGCTACTAAGAAGGAAAATACACAAACATTTTATTTATTTTTTTAATTTATTTTTAGAAAAAAAAAATCACAACGTTGATAAGAGGTTTTAATAAGTAATTTTTAGACTTGCAAAAGCAAAAGGATCCAAGAGTCTGGTTAGCTAAAAGCTAGTCTGAGTTTCCCCTGCCATTCTTTCCCAAACAAACACTGGTTCATTTCTGTTTTCTCTACACTTGGTACTGATAAGTGGTACCTGTTCATTCATGCAGGTAAGCAGTACATTTCTTTTCTTTGTACTTACAAAGATTACATAAAAATCACTTTTTCCACTCTCAAACACACTTAAAAGTTTTAGCACTTTTAAACTAAAAGCAGAAGTGGGGCAAAAAAGAGGTTTACAAACCAATTCCATAACAACCTACTAAAATCTGTGTAAAGCTTTGTTGCAAGCTAAGAAACATGTACAAGAAATTCTTAAATGAATTATCCTTGGCATACATTCAGATTTGAATGCACTGATATATTTACATGTTTAATATCCAAATTCATAGTGCTGTCTAAATATGTTCCAAGAAATATCATCTTTCTGTAGAACTTTGCCGGGTGGCTGAAGCACATTAGTCAGACACCTGTTGTAAAATTGCATGAAAACTGGAAACAATGAAAATGAAAGCCAACAGAAGTGGTCAGACTCTTCCTTGCAGACAGAACTAGTTATTATTCCAGGCTTAGTCCATTAGCTGTTGCAGTTTTCCACATTTCCACAGATCCTTGAAACCTTCCTGTGGCTTTCAAGAGCCAGGACAAAGCTCACAAGTCCTTTCAGAGTTAAGGATGCAATCAAAGGTCCTTCACAAGTCCAAAAGCATTTTTCTCACATATGCTATTTATGCTGTTGAATGGACACTTGTGGAGTGAGGCTGGGCTCTTCTGCTCAGTCTTGCTATTGTGTACTTTCAAACTGTAGTGCTCTTTTCTGTCTTTTAAGTGCTTATGGTAAGCCTTCCAAATTCAGTATCATTTTCTGTTACATTTTTGGTGATGGTAGCCTGAAGATGTTAATCCCCACTCCCCCCATACTTCATCAAAAACTGTTTAGATGACTGCCAAACATCATTCTCACCAGATGTATAAACTCTCATTATGGTTCTGGTATGCAGATTAGGCTTTTCCACATCTGGCCAGCTCAGTACTTGCTAAGCAGGAAAAGCCAGGAAGGATGAAGGGTCTGTGTCCACTAGTTTGGGTGTTCTGAATCTGTACCAGACAGATGCAATGAAAAAAAAAAAAGCAAAACCAAAAAAACCTGTGAATTTTTGTCTCTTGGATGCTCAAGAACAAGTATCTCTACTCTGGTGGCTGACCCAGGCAGCTACACAGCATCAGTAGCACCCACACCCAGATCCATTACCCACACACAGTGAGCCATTTGCTTTAGGCGCCCACACTCTACACCAAGTTGTTTGGTTGGTACACACACGGCATACAGGATATTAAAAGATGTTTGCACTGCCTGAAAGCAATGGCAAAACAAAACATTAATTGCTTCTTGCTTTTTGAGAGGTAAGGAAAAGTGAAACACACTGAATGCACTGGAGACACACCCATTTGTCACAGGAGTAAAGGAAAGAATGAAAGGCACAACATACTTCTATGCTCCTGTCATTAAGGCCATATACTGGTGTGCAACAGTGCTTCACAGGGCTAACCATACACAAGTACTCAGGTCTAGGTCACACTCCCAGAGGTGTTTCTAACAAGAACTGGTTTCTCATGCAACTGTAGACGTTGCATTACACTTTTTTTGGTTCCTTTGTTTTTTTTCTTCCCCCTCAAGACAGAATGCAAGCTCTCTATCCAATTGTAATCATCTGTTACTCTTCATCAGGTTTGCTTTAGTTCTCCAGAAGCGTGCGCTGAACTGGAAAGTGAAAACCAACTCAAGATTAGTAGTGGAAGTTCAAGATAGGTTTATAACCAAAAAAAAAAAGTATCAGATTCCAACCAGACACAATAGACACTAATAAAACACCTGACAGCTAATTACAGTTATTTATCACACTAAAGAAGCAGGCTTATGTTTCTGTAATTGTCTTTAATAATGCTTTTGCAGAGAAAATTTGATTCTTTACTTTCTCTAAGCTCCTGTACTTCAAGGACTCCTCAAGGTATAAATCAAATCTGTTCAAAGAATAAAAAAAACCTAGACAGGGAACTAAAACCTAAGCTATTTATCATGGTAGTTTTCTCCATTCTGTTAGATGTCATAGAATCATAGAATTGTCAGGGTTGGAAGGGACCTTCAAGATCATCTAGTTCCAACCCTGCTGCCATGGGCAGGGACACCTCTTACTAGATCAGCTTGCTCACAGCCTGGCCTTAAAAACTTCCAGGGATGGGGCTTCTACCACCTTTCTGGGCAACCTGTTCCAGTGTCTCACCACCCTCATGGGGAAGAACTTCTTCCTAACATCCAACCTAAATCTCCCCTCCTCAAGCTTATGTCCATTGCCCCTGGTTCTATCGCTGCCTGACATCCTTAAAAGTTCTTCCCCAGCCCTCTTGTGGCCCCTGCAGATACTGGAAGGCCACAGTAAATTCTTCTCAGGGCCTTCTTTTTTCCGGACTGAATAATCCCAACTCTTTCAGCCTGTGCTCATAGGAGAGGTGCTCCAGCCCTCTTGATCATCCTCGTGGCCCTTCTCTGGACATGTTCCAGCACATCCATATCTTTCTTGTACTGGGGGCTTCAGAACTCTAGGTTCTTCTCTTACCAGGTGGCTCAGATTGTGCTCCCCGATGGCTATCCATATTCACATTCTCTTCATCTGCTGGGAAACAAACAGACACTTAGCATCTAAATTCTCTTCCAAGTTGTTGATTATTAGAAATGAATTAGAGAAGAAACAGCACTGTAGTAACTGGGCTACTGATAGTGGTTCAGTTTCCCTTGTGTTGCCTGCATGCTAATTTTAACATCAACTTTACTCAGTTTCCAACCTCCAAATTACACCATAGGATGGATAATGTGGCATGGCTGGATAGCTGCTCTATCATCTCCAATCAGTCAGAAAGACTAGAGAGGACAAAACCAAAGCTTCTGCCCCACCTATCACCCACAGTACTCCCAAAGTTCTCTGATCCAAGTTGTATCTTATTCAGGTGGAAAGGAAGCAAGAGAAAACTGCAGAAGATTGAATCATTTGAGGATGAACATCTGGGTAGTTGTCAGAAGACTAATATGTAGGCAAGCATCTTGTGAAGATACAAAGGCAAGACACACAAAATTAGAAATGACAAACTATTTTTCATCATGAAAACAGTCTCTAATACCCAACCTTCACTCAATTTTCCCTAATGAAATGTTCTCTTGCAGTCTTTCCTGCTTACACAAAGTGTTTTTATTTCCAGAAAGGCAAAGCCTGAAGTTTGTCTGCTTCAGAAAGTAAGTTTTGGGGAAGGCATTCTTCAGACACTCTTAGATGATTAGTGAGAGAGCTTAATCCCCTTGCACACAAATTAGCTGTGCTGTTTAAACTACCTTAACTTCCTAGTCCTCATTTAGATACAAAAATGTATCTCTTTAGACAGTAGATACCAAAACCAACTCAGAATTCTTACCACTTTGTTTGAAACAGAGTTTCTTCTTCTGGTAAGCAATGAAACTAGACACTGCTCCAACTACAGTTGCTAATACAGCACTTACAATTCCAGCTATTGCTCCCTGAGAACCTGTAAAAAAAAGAGAAAGAGGAGGTTTTTATACATTTGTCAGAATTGAAAGCAATGTTAAACTTGTATTGTCTCCAAGCAAACCCTGTGAATGCTTGCAAAACAACAATAAACTGAAATTATTACATGAAACTGTAGCAATCAACCCTTTTTGTCTTGGTGAATAATGAAAAGTGAATCCTCTCATTTCATGACCCAATGATCATTTCTTAAGCAACTTAAGCATGCAGATGCCTGTCCTCAGTTCCACTAATTAAAAAAGCTACCCTTTCATAGCCAAACCCAAGTTGTATGCATGCAACCACTGCACCAGCATCTCTGAGATCTTAACACTTTTGAATCACTTGTGACATGGAGATTTTTAAAGAATTATGAAAGCAGAGGCTGAAAGTAAGAAATTCCATAGAAGCTTTTAAGCTGAAACCCAGTACTAGCAGTGACCATTCTAGCAGAATATTAGCAACACAGAAAACCCCAGAAAAAAAGCTTCAGACATGCATCATAGACATAAATTTCTACATTTACCCTCAGAGTTTTCATCAGTATTTGGAGCTGGGCCCTTTCGTTCTGTAAAAATGAACAAAAGGTTTAGATTTCACTGTTCTAAAGAACAGTCACATCATAGTTCACTGCCTTGTGGTCCATCATGCAAATCTACAAGCCATCTATGATGTCTGTACAGTGCTAACTCTTAACACTGTGCAGCTTGTATCACTGAAGCAGGAACCTGGGAAGATGAAGACACCACACAAGTCTCAACAGATGCTTCTTGCCCCTGCCAGTTTTCAAGTTACTGCCTCAAAAGAACCCTGGAAGGTGAAAGCTTCCCCAAAACTTAGCAGCAATAAGCTCTGTCTGGGACAGCTCTCTGAAGAAGTCTGTAACCAGCAGCATATCTCAACACCACATCAAGATACTTAAGCTAAGTCTGATCTGGAAATTGCAAAGTTGCAGTAAAGCACACAGGAATGACTAAGCCTATCCTAATGATAACCATTACTGCAGCTTGGTCCCAATAACCACCCCTGTACTCAGCTATGCCATTACAATTAGACATGGCAGATTACTCACAGAGTGTGGTAAGCTAGGAAATAGGTTTATACTGCTCAGAGTAGATATAGCCTACAGTACTTGGAATTCTAAGGATCAATTCATCCTACAGGACAGATGAAATCTTAAGAACACAAGGCAGACCCTCTTCTGGCCCAGCCTGGGCTTCCTAACCACAAGAACTAGCAGAAACAGAGTATATCACAGAAGACCTGAAAATAGCTCCTGGATGCCTTTAAAAACTTGAAATAAGGACCACATTCACATCTCAGTTTTAACCCACATCTTTCTTAGCATAACAGTGAAAATCATTGAAGATTCTACCTCTAGACCAGCTTTACCTTTTGAACTGGAAGATATGCTCTTAGGTTTCAGATACCAGAACCAAAGGAGTTGCAATTAGACACCAGCCTGTGAGTCTAAGCTTTTATCAAAAGCTTAGATAGCCATGGGATCAATATGAAGCATAACCTACTATCTTACCATTGCTGCCACTACCATCACCACCTCCTTTTGGTGAATTGCCATCAACTAGATCCGAATCATCAAAGCTACCTATAAAAATTAAAAAGAAATTTCTTAGATGTTTTAAGTTCAGTAAAAAGACACCTCAAGACGTAGAAGGACATGGAAGTTTTCTGTGGATTGTTCAGCTGAGTTCCCAGTGATTTTAGGCTCAGTGTCATAGTCGCAACATGTTCAGGTTTCAAAAGCTCTCCCAATCTCAAGTCCCTTCAGCTCTGCACTAGTTTGATAGCAACACTTCTGCCTCTGGACTTTCTGAACAACTGAGAGAAGTCAGTGCCCAAGAGTAGGTAGTACTGCACAAGTCATAGGCTAAGCAAGTAAGAAGGCCTGTAAGCTACTTAACTGGAACAGCCCATGTCTCACTATCCTGTTAAAGCAGAGAAAAGACATGGACAGGAAAGGATCATTTCTTTTCGAGGTATCAGCTATGAATTTTTTTTTCAGAGCTGGGTTTCTAAGTCACAACTGGTCTTTTGAACCTGTACAACACAGCAGCTAGAAGGGAAAAAAAAAAAAGAGTTCAACATGCCACAGTCCAGTGGCTGAAGTATTTGCATGACAATGGGAAGATCCAAATGTAATTCCCTCCTCTGATTTATTGCAGGACACTGAACACCACTCCCTCTCCATTTCCACTGGACCCTACCTCATGGGATCTAAAGTCCCCTCCTTCCCTCTGCTGCCGAATGAATATTTAGTTTCTAGAAAGCAAACAGGTTTTCTTATGGAATTTCAAGACTGCTGCAAAGCTTATTTGCAAGACAATTTTTCCTCAGTCCTCAGTATTTATACAGTGCAACATCTGGCACACATAGCAACTGATTAACAAGCAGTAATTATTAGAAGTTAAACTGAGATACTAAAACCAGGTCATGGTTCAGGAGTTTGTGCCAGAAGCCTTACCACCACTGGGTTTAGGATGTACAGGTTGATCTTGCTTGGGGTTATCTACACACAAAAGAAGAGAGAAAAAAAGTTAATACATCAAAAGCAGAATAAAATGCAGTAACTTTGAAAGGGACTAGGAAAGATTAACAAATACTTTTCTACTGTTCAGAAATTCCTGTTAGGTCACAGTCTTACCAGTGTCTCTAGGATTTGCAGGCACACCTGGCTTGGGGTCACCTGGAGACAAACAGAGTTAGAATAAAGTGAGTAAAGTTGCTATTGTGAAGAGACCAAATGCATAGCATTGAGTGATTCTGAAAGAGTATCTGAGCTAAAAGCTCTTCCCTAACTAATTTTCCTTTCCTTTCATTAGCTAATGCTGTGTTTGTTGGGTTATTTTATGTTAAACACTGTACTTTAATAAAATTAACAGTTTCTGCTACATTAGCCTGTATGACTGAACCTTACTATAACAACAAATACAGAAGAACTCACTGTTATGTAGTATTTTAGTTTGCACATGATTTAAAATGATGACCTTCTTTAAACGTTTCTACCAAGTACAAATCACATGGCTGTTTCCTCTTTTACAACTAACAGATATTAATCAATAATAAAGGTTGGTACCTCACTTTAAAAAGAAAAAAGACACAAAAAATACACAATGGAAACAGAAATATGGTCTCCACAATGACATTTCATTTAGGTTTCCACAAAGTAGAAGAATCAAGGAGATCTTAGTAATTTTCTCTGTACTATTAGGTCACAGTCTTTGCAGCCAATATCCAATTAAGACACCAGCAGTGGGTTTCTAAAACTGTATTTCTACCCACAGCTAAATGAATCTAGCAACTCATTTCCTCTGTATGCTCCTTCTCCTCGATATTAAGTGGCCTTGCCTCCTCCCAGCTCTAGCAAAAGTCTCCTTAGGCTCTCTGTATATTCAAAGTAATGAGGCAGGCACCTCCAGAGCACAGTTCTGAGACCCCAGCTTTTTTTTTGTCACCCTACGAAGGATCCCCTCTCTTAGCCTACCTTAGCCATCTGAATAATTCAGCCAACTGTTTCTCAGTTAGCTAACTGTTTTTAAAACCATCAGCAATTGGAAACAAAGTGCTTTAAGAGAGACAAAACTTCAAAGGGCTAAATCAAACAGAGCAGCAATTAGTGCTGCTGGCCTACAACTGTATGTCCTGTGTCAGGAAAGCTGTCAACACTGCAAAAGGTCTAGTGATGCTACTCAAAAAGCTACTGTGCATTGTCTGCCTAACTGGATGCATCTTTTACTGGCCGAGTGAACACAATACTGCAATTTGTACTACTGTATAGTTGAAGTGCACTAGAAAGAGTCATATTATTTCAAACAGATTGTTTCCTGTAAGATAGTAATAGTAAGATTATTTCCTGCAAAGGAAGAGATTACTTCAGATTTAAAAACTACTTCCCTAAGTAATAGTTCATGGAATTAGTGCCATCTAGTGAAGACACAACAATGAAACAAGTAGGACTTGACTAAGAAAGGAGTGAAGCACATACACTTTTAGTGATCCAGACCCTTAAAAATTAAGGTAAATGAACATAAATAGTCTGCAATTATTTTTATCTGCAGTCTCTTACCTTAATCAACTCAATGCCCTTATTATGTTTAGGTAATAAAGGATAGACAGAGTGCACCAAGTACCACTGAGCAGTGCCCAGGAAAACATGGTACTTACCAGGCTGAAGAGCATCTTCCAAGATGAAATCATCTATAAAGAAAGACGTTTTAAATGTAATGCAAAAACAGAACTATTTTTTTCTATTTTTACACAAAATCCACCTCACAATGTTTTCACCAAAGATATAATGGCATCCTCATTCAATAGTGGCCCATGGAAGAGTACCACATAGTTAACAGGCACTACTTGCCCAACTACAGAATCACAGTATCATTAAGGTTGGAAGAGTCCAACCACACCTATCACTAACATAGCACTAAACCATGTCCCTAAATAGAGCATCTATCTGCTTCTTAAACGCTTCCAGAGATGGTGACTCCACCACTGCCCTGGGCAGCCTATTCCAAGACTTAACAACCCTTTCAGGGAAGAAATTTCTCCTTATATCCAATCTAAACGTCTCCTGCTGCAACCTGAGGCTATTTCCTCTTGTCCTCTCACTGTTAACCCTGGAGAAGAGACCTACCCCCATCCTGCTACAACTTCCTTTCAGGGAGCTGGAGAGAGAGAAGGTCTCCCCTGAGCCTCCTCTTCTCCAGACTAATCAACCCCAGTTCCCTCAGCTGCTCCTCATAAGACTTCTGCTTCACATCACTCACTAGCCTTGTTGCCCTTCTCTGGACACACTCTAATGCCTCTATGTCCTTCTTGTAGTGAGGGGCCCAAAAGTGAACACAGTATTCTAGTTGTGGCCTCACCAGTGCTGAGTACAGGAGGATGATCACTTCTCTGGTCCTACTGGTCACGCTATTTTTGATCCAAGCCAAGATGCTGTTAGGTTTCTTGGCCACCTGGGCACACTGCTGGCTCACGTTCAGCCAACTATCAGCCAGCACCCCCAGGTCCTTCTCTGCCAGGCAGCAATCCAACCACTCTGCCCCAAGCCTATAGTACATGTTGGTTTTGGTAATCATGGTACATGTGAAGGGCAAGCTCACAACATGCAGCCCGAAAGCCAACAGAAGGAATTCTCACAGGGTGCTTAAGGTTTTGAAATCACCAAGTCAATTTGTGAAAACACTAGCAGAAGACTCCAAAAGGCAGAAATAGTTTTGCTATTAGGGAATTGCTTTCTTTTCTAGAAATATCACAACTCTATGGGCCAGTGAATTGAAAAATTCAGGCTCTCAAATTAGATTGTACAACTACACTTGACTTCACACTGAAAGGCATTATGAGCTAATCAGATCTCACCGAAACCTGAGGATGGGGGCTTCTGAGTTGGAGGAGGCTTCTTTTCAGGACCTGTCAGGAATGGTTAGGAAAAAAAAGTTTAACTACTATTTAATAAACTGTTCAGAAGATACATGAAGGACAAATGTAAACCTATGTCTATATAATGAAATGCATAAGATCAAGTCAATACAGCAATACATATTCCCTTTAAGAAGAATCTCTGAGTGTTCCCAAAGAAATTTCAGTTCTATGTAATCAACATTTTGACATGCCCATAGCTGAATTGTTTCACTGAGTTTGAAACAAACAAGGGGAAGGTGTCATGCTTGGTCACACAGTGATAGAAACAAACAAGTCAAAAGAGAAGCCACTATTTTCCCATCTGCTTCCCAAAATTTGAAAGACAGTAATAATTACCTAATGCATCTTCTAAACTGAAGTCATCAACATTGCCTGTAGAAGAAGAAAACAACAGTAAGAACAGCCTTTTCTTACTCAGAACCAACTCCTACTAGTCCTAAACATTTAATGGATCTATCTTGAGGTATGGTTTCTGCTTCCTGTGCCAGACTAGAAGAATATTTTGAGTCAGGGCGGAAGACAGGTATTCTTCTCTATTTCTCCAGTCCCCTATCCACAAAAAATTGTCTCTATAGAAAGGATTTGGAGGGCCAGAACATATATTCCTACAGTCAATATAATGCACTTAATTCTTCATTCTTGTCACAGCTATTGCATGCTTTCTTAGTGCCATCCACAATATATTCTTTCCCAGTCTTCTTTCCATTGAACCACAAAATGAGCAGAAGCACATTCCAATTCACAGGAACTTACAATATTCAAGTGTGAAGAAGAGCCTTGGAGCACAAAGGCCAGTAGGAAAGTTCTGTGATTGGGTAATGGATTTAATATCTTAGCATTAAAATTTTGCCTGGGTTTATAGGACTCATCTTTTCCCCTAACAAAGGTTACCAGTATGAAGATGGTGAAGTTATTAGCACAGATGATCTGAAGCAGTCTCTTCAACTTCCTAAAAGACAGATAAATGAATCTGTCACCACTATGGGCTCTCCACTTGTTGGGGTTTAGGCTCAGCTAGCAACTAAGCACTATGTATCTGCTCACTCACTCCCCCTGACACAACTTGAGGCCATTTCCGCTTGCCCTATTGCTAGTCACAAGGGAGAAGAGACAGACTCCCAACTTTGCTACAACCTCCCTTCAGGTAGCTGTAGAGAGCAGGAAGAGCTCCCCTCAGCCCCATCTTCTACTGCTCAGCTCACATTCTGACAGTTATTTTCCAACCTGTCCTAAGCAGGCAAAAGCAAGAGAAGCAATTTAATCACAAAAAAAACCCTGGGAGGAAGGTGACTTGGTTCACCATCCCTTGTTGGAAGAACTGCCTTTCTAAGGTTTTAAATGGAGAACCTGGAAAATAAAAACCACTTGCTGTGAGAGGAAGAGCATACTTAAAACTGTACTCTCCCTCTCAGCCAGGCAAGATCCCTCTGCACCAGGCAAGGCAGATAGGATATTTACTCCTACTGCCAAGCAGCAGTTTATAATTAGCCCTGCCTAGGGTCTTAGGAAATTAAACCCCACACGGTTGGCTTCAAACCTTGTCCTCCCTTTAGGTTCCCACTTATCAATGAAGCTTTTCCAGTTCAGTTTCTCTGCAGAGCAAGAGAAAACAAAAAGCTCCACAAAGTTCTGTTTAGAAGAATGAAGCCCCTTCCACCCTTTATATATAGATATATATAGCCTATAAATATACATGGCCCAAACACAAACAGCAACTGCAAATCAGTCAAAGCCCAAATTTTTTTACATCTGGGGAGTGTTTTTGCTTTCTGCACATCTGGAGTGTTCACTAATGCATCTGATGGGAATAAAGTCAACTAAGCCTTTGCTGCAACCAATAAAGAGACTTATTTCCTCTTCAAAAAGATGCATAAGACTACTCTAATAACTATCATATTTCATTTTGGTAAAGTGATCCAAAAGCTGCTTCCCTGAAAAGTTACATTATTTGCAGCAATCTTGAAAAGACAGTACAGAAAATATTAGGCNTGCACTTAATTCTTCATTCTTGTCACAGCTATTGCATGCTTTCTTAGTGCCATCCACAATATATTCTTTCCCAGTCTTCTTTCCATTGAATCACAAAATGAGCAGAAGCACATTCCAATTCACAGGAATTTACAATACTCAAGTGTGAAGAAGAGCCTTGGAGCACAAAGGCCAGTAGGAAAGTTCTGTGATTGGGTAATGGATTTAATATCTTAGCATTAAAATTTTGCCTGGGTTTATAGGACTCATCTTTTCCCCTAACAAAGGTTACCAGTATGAAGATGGTGAAGTTATTAGCACAGATGATCTGAAGCAGTCTCTTCAACTTCCTAAAAGACAGATAAATGAATCTGTCACCACTATGGGCTCTCCACTTGTTGGGGTTTAGGCTCAGCTAGCAACTAAGCACTATGTATCTGCTCACTCACTCCCCCTGACACAACTTGAGGCCATTTCCGCTTGCCCTATTGCTAGTCACAAGGGAGAAGAGACAGACTCCCAACTTTGCTACAACCTCCCTTCAGGTAGCTGTAGAGAGCAGGAAGAGCTCCCCTCAGCCCCATCTTCTACTGCTCAGCTCACATTCTGACAGTTATTTTCCAACCTGTCCTAAGCAGGCAAAAGCAAGAGAAGCAATTTAATCACAAAAAAAACCCTGGGAGGAAGGTGACTTGGTTCACCATCCCTTGTTGGAAGAACTGCCTTTCTAAGGTTTTAAATGGAGAACCTGGAAAATAAAAACCACTTGCTGTGAGAGGAAGAGCATACTTAAAACTGTACTCTCCCTCTCAGCCAGGCAAGATCCCTCTGCACCAGGCAAGGCAGATAGGATATTTACTCCTACTGCCAAGCAGCAGTTTATAATTAGCCCTGCCTAGGGTCTTAGGAAATTAAACCCCACACGGTTGGCTTCAAACCTTGTCCTCCCTTTAGGTTCCCACTTATCAATGAAGCTTTTCCAGTTTAGTTTCTCTGCAGAGCAAGAGAAAACAAAAAGCTCCACAAAGTTCTGTTTAGAAGAATGAAGCCCCTTCCACCCTTTATATATAGATATATATAGTCTATAAATATACATGGCCCAAACAAACACAAACAGCAACTGCAAATCAGTCAAAGCCCAAATTTTTTTACATCTGGGGAGTGTTTTTGCTTTCTGCACATCTGGAGTGTTCACTAATGCATCTGATGGGAATAAAGTCAACTAAGCCTTTGCTGCAACCAATAAAGAGACTTATTTCCTCTTCAAAAAGATGCATAAGACTACTCTAATAACTATCATATTTCATTTTGGTAAAGTGATCCAAAAGCTGCTTCCCTGAAAAGTTACATTATTTGCAGCAATCTTGAAAAGACAGTACAGAAAATATTAGGCAATTATGTAGCCTAATCTTTTTTCTGATCTGACTGCTAGAAAACAGGGGGTTTTGACTTCTCTGTGATTTAATATTTGAACTGCCAACTATTTACTTAAATAACTGTAGTCATATGAAGGGTTTTTTAACAGAACATGGTAAAATAAGCCATTTACTGGTGAAGAAAAACCCCTATTTTGAAGCACAGATTGTGGAATTTTGCTTGTCTAAAAGTTTCCCATGCTCTAGGCAGCTTTTGTTGCCCCTTTGAGCTGTAGAATGTAGAAAAATACAATGGGGATCTAAACATTAGATATAAGCAGTTTTCCAGGGAGGATTTGATATAGGAAGAAGAGGACAGAATGAATAGCTCTAAATCAGCAGAAAGCATACAGAACCACCAAGTCAACCACAAAGCTAGAGAATGAACATAATGGCAACAGTCCTGCCAAATGCTGACGTGCTTATCCGGAAATCAGAAGGGGTAAAAGAGAACTACTGAATAGTTACAAAAGGTCTAAGAACTCTGAGTCCTTGCCAGCAAGTAATGAAAATAAAAGCAAGTATTTGGCATTCTAATGACAACCTACCCTGTGAGGAGTTGTCTACCAGTTTGGTTGTCTTCTGACAGTAATACTGCACTTCCATAACTGATGTGACCACTTTCCCTTCAAGCAATGGTCTGGATGCTTGGTGATTCTCTTCTGGTTACAACCCTCAATGGCAAACCAACATCAAATATCAAATGGCAGAGCCACAGGTTCCAGATCTCCTTAAGCTTCAAAGAGCTTCCAGAGCAGTGTCGCTAACAGGAGCTTGGAAAGAGCTGAAGTATTTTCTGTGCTTTGGTGACAGTTGTTTCTTGCAGAGAGTACCTTCTCCACAGACACAAAATACTCAAAACCCAGCTGACTGTAGTCCTGGGCAACCTGCAGTGGCTGACCCCCTACTGAATCCCCTCTCCAGAGGGGTCTTCCAGCCCCACACCCCACTGTGGTTCTGTGACTTGGGCCAATTCTAGTCCCTGGACTAAATTCCTTGTGCTACAAAACTCATGTAACTACAAATGAAATAAAACACTATGTAGCTTTGCAATTCTTCTTCCAGATGAGAAATTAAACACATTGCTCTGTCTCATGCAGTTTGTAAATGGAAACCTAAGCTACACTAACAAAAGCTGTTAGGAGAATATTTGGGTGATAGAAGCATAGCACTTGCATCAAGAAATTACAAGATTAAGTTTTGAGGGTGCTGGGATAGTAAGTGGGAAGAGAGGAAAAGAGTTTAAAATATATAATAAATATAAAAATATAAATAAATAAATATATTTATAAAGTAAATATAAAAACATAACAAAGGTGCTGTATCCAGATGGGAACAAACAGAAAGATATTGGCTACATTTACTTGATTTTCACTCATTTCTTCTTACCTGTAACTACAGGCCTGATCATGCTTCAAGACTGCAAATATCATATACTATACTTATTGCTACTTCACCTAAGTACCTGGCCTTAAAAGCATAAAAGCATAACCAAAATTAATGAGTGTTCTAATAAAGTATCTTCTAAAAAGAAAATACTAAGTTTTCTTTTGTGTAAATTCAGGGACTAAGGCAAAAATATGATTGGCAACCAGAAGCGTAGTCTTGTCTGCATTCATGTGCATATTGCCTAGCCTTATGTTATTTAAGACCTGCATGTTGTTCCTTGTACCTTCAAGTGCCAGGCACATGGAAATTTCCAAACTTCCAGCTAACTGGTCTTGAGTTCTTGGTACTTTTCCTTGTAGGAGCCCTAAACCATATGGGCGTCACTCTGCATTAAGCATGAAGTTACTTTACATCAGCAACACCACCCCTGAGGCCACTGCTGCCTCTGCCTTTTCTTGTATCAACAGAGTACCTGCAGAAGACTTCTGCCTCTAGGGCAGGCAAGGAGTATCCCTGCCCCTCTTCCCAGGTCTCAGGTGCTCCCTCATGGAGGCCCAGGAAGCAGGCACAAGAGACTAAGATACCTCTGCTTTCCACCACTGACTCTTCAGAAATCTGTGCCTGGAATGGAGTGGGAGATCTCAAGCAATCTTAGGAGACCTTGTTCTCAAAACTCACCAAGATCAAATGGGCACTGTGCAACTACTTTGCATTCAGTCACTTTTGAATTCTGTCTTGGCATAAGAAATGTCAGCAGTTAATTTTTTATAAGCCTAAGAAACCAAAATCCTTTAAGCTCTTGTTGCTCAGTCTACAGCTTTAAAGTTGAAGCTGCTTGATAGACAGGACTTTAAACTTTCACAAAGCTGACGAGGCTTGCAGTTACTACTCACATAGTCTGTATTTCCATAACCAGATGCATTCTTACTACAAGGCTCACATTTGAAGCATTAAGAAACCAAGATACATTCACTGGCAGCCAGTGATGTAAAAGCTCCAAAAACTCAACAGTTAGAGTGAACCTCATTCTGATCAAGGAAAAAGAATTTAAATTACAACTTTTGGTGAACATGCAAATTGGAACTGGGCCTTCCATTTAGAAATTCCTGCTTCAAAATATAGTTGAAATACACACTTGCAGTCCACACAGAACCAGGTCAAGAAATACTCTTATTTTTACAGCAATACACCGAAATGATGGCTCGTAATAAGCAGGACTGATTTATGTCTGCTGATGCCTGTAATCTGACAATTCATTTAACAGCCTGTTTCTTTTAGCTTCCTCAATAGAAGTCTTACCAGTTTAACACAATTTGCATGCTACTAGCAAAATCCAGATAAAATTTGTAATCCAGTCAGAAACATTAACTGAACAGTAAAAATCAACTTTGCTTTTCTAGACTTTTTTTCCTCATGGCTTGTTCAGCTATGGCTAAAAAGATTCTTCACTCTTCTCAATCTGAATACTTAAAAACAGCTACTACTGCTTTTGCTGAAAGAATGAAGAGGAAGACTGGGGGTTACAATGAGAGTTTCCTGTGGGGAAGGCAGGGGTTGAGGAAACAGGACCCAGTACAGTGGTTTGTGATGATTCAACTTGTATTTTAAGCCACTGCTCCGAGATTGAATCAGTTCTGGCATTAATCAACTCATTTTATAACAAAACCTATTGTTTTGCTCAAAATTCAACTGACGTTTCAGAAGCACCATTAACACCTTTCTTCCTACAAATATTTATAACTAATAGACTAATTGAGACAGAGTTGCACTAAGTAACAATTCAGTGATCCAGGATTTCAGAGCTTGCGATGTGCCAGCAGCATCCTTCTCAGGGCAATGCGGAACACTGCAGGAGAAGGCTCATTTTTTTTTCTACTTCAGCTAACTTTGTATTGTGTACATAAAATTGCTACCTAAAAAGATATTTCTGAAGGACAGTCATGCTCACAGACATTCTCCATACACCCAGGTCAATGTGACTACTTTTAGTGGCCCAAAACAGACAGATAAAAATCATAGAATGGCCAGGTTGGAAGGGACCTTAAAGATCATCTAGTTCCAACCTCCCTGCCACGGGCAGAGATGCCAATCACTAGACCAGGTAAAAAAAACATCAATAGATAGATTCCACAGATGTATGGGAAGCCAGAAATGTGGCACAGGTTTTGTCAGATGAGGGTTTGTTTTTTGTTTCTCATTTCTTTTACTTCCCATCCTTCATTATTGTTACTTGAGGCCCCTTTTGTACCAAGGCTACATTCTTAGTAGTTCCAATGTATTCACGTGCTCAGCAAAATACCTGGAATGTGTTCACAGTGACACTGTGGTGAGGAAAAGGGCACAGAAGAGTTTGTAACGTAAATATTAAAGTGGGGTTTCAATTGCAAGATGCCTGGCATCCAGGATGTCCTGAGAAACAGAGGCAGGCATAGATTTCTACCCTCAAAGAGGGACAATACAGATAGGCATGGATAGCCAAAGACAGGGCAAGAAACAGCAGACTGAAAGATAAAGACAGAAACATAGAAGATAGCCTTATCCAAAAGCTTTTCACAGTGGCTTCCCCTAAACCTTATCCTGAAACTTTCTGTTTCTAATTTTAACAAGAACTTTCATGACTCCAGAGCTGTCTGCCTGTTTTGTCCAACAATAGCATCAGCTCTAATAAAAATATATCCTACCCAACACACTGGCCTCACTTATTTTTAATTCACCACATCATGCTACTACTCCTATAACTACCAGCCCCTTCCCTCTTAACACATATTCAATACTTTCCTCCAAATCACAGGAACAAACCAGTGGTGGTAAAATATAAGTCTAAATACTATAATCCCTTTTTTTCCAGGTAGAAAAGGTTTAGTGTAGTATTTTTGTGGCAGTAATAAAAACAGTAATAAAATGAATATTGCAAAGGATAACCAGGCTTGCAGAATTGGCAGTGCTGGAAATATCAGAGTTTAATCATTTTTCACTGTATTTTTCCTTCATAATATTGGACTTCTTCACAAACAGAAAAGATGTAAGCAGTATCTTCTGTGGCTAAGCAAAAAAAGCATACAATGACAGTTTTATATTTGAAATCAGATTTTACCAATACAATCAATGGGTGTTTAATCAAAAAGAACTATTTCATGGAAAGATTAAATTGTACACCAAGCCATAACATTTACCTGATGAAAGAACAACTGCTACCCTAAAAAGAAAGTTTGATTTTACCTAGATTAAAAGTCTTCGGCTCAAAGTGAAAGGAGTTTTGTGCATACTTTACACACAGCAAGAAATTAGTAACATTTCTTAGGAAAATTTTTGAAGGAAAAAAGAGATCCAGGGGGAGTTTTGCAGGTCTCTAGCTATGAGGAAAGTAGAGCAGAATTAACATCTGCAGTTTATTATCAGTTGTCACAGCCATTAGGTTTTCCTTTTACAAGCACAGTTCAAGATGCCATTTCTTAGATGTTTATAGTATGTGTACTCTTCACAAGTGACTGAAATCTGTCAGTGATATTGTGTGGGGAGACCTGACTTAAAACAAACTTTTCTTTTAAAATTATCTTTTTCCCAAAACACGTTAGAATGATTCCTGCAATTGACAAGTTAATTATGTATTTTAAAGTAACTGGTTCTGTATTTAGAAAAAAACTATTGTAAACAGGCCTTATGCCATGAAGAACTAAGTTCTTGGACTGTCATAGGAATTTGCCTTATGACTTTTTGGAATCCTTTGTAGAAAATCTTCTGAATCCTACTCTGAGCTCCCCAGTCACATCAAAAGCAGAGACTAAGCCAGTTTAAATGGACTTTGTGATGAATATCACAGCAGTAATTTTATTTTCAACAGCTGAAAAATGTGCTTTCCTGTTGCAAGCAGGGAAATCTTTCCCAGATTAGAATTTTCAAGTATATAGAGAAAGCCAGACTATTTTCTTTTTTTTTAAATGAAAGAGCAAACTAAAATTATTTTTTATATCAAGCAACCTTCCAAACACTAGCTTTTGCAGTACTGGTCCCAAGTCTGCAGAGGAGCTGACTCAGTGCTGCTGCTGTCACTATGAGCTTCTGCAAGATAGCATAGAGACCTCCTGCAGCAGCTGATAAGATACAGACAGGCAAAGGGCAAGACACACAAGCTGGAACATGGTTTCTGTGTATTGGGAATAACTTGCAGGGCCTAGGTAAGAGAGTTTGATAACACAGTGGGACCTCTGTTAACCAAGGAATGACCTACTACACACCATGCTGGAGGAAGCAAGCTGTAGGATTACAGCAAGGTCAAGGATAATACCAAGATTCTGTCAGTATAGAAAAATGAGGGAAAATGCCTGGAAAGAATGAGAATTCTGCATGCCCCATCACAGGTGCTGGGACTTACAGATGCTCCTGAATGGACAAAAAGAGGGTATGATTGCAGCATTAGCAGCTGAGGAGTTGTGAGCACTAAGTAGAGTCAGAGCTCAGTCCAACCACTGCCTTCTCCAGTAGTCTGGGAAGAGGCCATGAAGTGCCCTGTGCCACTCACAGTCATGTCACATTGTTACTGACACTCATGGTGCACACCAAACCTTTAACTGGTCAAAGCACCACAGAGTACTCCTACTTGCACACATAGAAGAAAGATCATCAGCCAGCAGGGACAGGAGATATGAGGATACAGTCTGAGACACTCACAGAGCGAGAGAATAGAAAGGGGACATGTGGCTGGAAATGCATGCTCTGGGCAGGAGAGGTTCCATGCCAACAGGGTATGTGCCTGAGGGACTGCAGCAATGAGCCATTCACATCAAGGCAGGGGACACCCAAGTGGCAGCTGTGGGCCACTCACACCAGGGCCACCCACCCCAGAGCAGCAAGAGCACTGAGGAACCATATGTGACTCTAACTGGGCAGGGACACCAAGAAGCAAAGAGGAGCAGAGGAAAACCATCTGGAAGCAAGGAGGAGCAGCAGAAAAAAAACCATTAGGCATAGAACCTTCCTGCTCTACCTGTCACTTCACTGAAAGAGCAGGGGATGGGGTGAGTGTAACCTGCAGCAAAAAGGAGTGAAGCCAAGATGGGATGGGTAGGAGTATTTGGTTTGAGCGAAGTAAACAGCAAGAATCTTAGGGGTTTGACTGACTGTTTTCTTTCTCTCAACTCCCAAATCCATTATTAGAAGTTTGTGTTCACTAGCAGTGAGCTAATTGAAGTAAAAGTTCCCCAAGTTGAGACTGTTTTGCTCAAAACACTTTTAACACACTCCAAAGAGTAGGTTCCCATGCCAGAGCATGGAAAAGCAGTTTGGCTAAAAGAAAAGGGGCCAGCTTCTGGCAAGATGATCTTAACTGATGAAGATTGTTATTACTGTATTTCACTAACACAGCTGTTACCTGGTGAAATGCAAGTTGACTGCACTGAGAGGTTCAAGACAACAAGAGTTAAAGTGGAGCAGTCTCTCAAGCACAGGAAACCCAATCACATGCACCAGAATAACATCAGGAAAATATTGAAATTGGTCTTGGCTGGACAGCAGTAGGCTGAGTCATGCTTAACTCTTGCCAAGTTAAATCAGTGTAACTGGAAAGCTTAAGGATTGGTGCAGTGATGTCATTTTGATGGAACAGTACAGTGGCCATTTTATATAAATAACACATTAAAAAAAAACTCTTAGCCATTTCAAATTAGAGAAAATAGAGAGATGGAGAAACACGTGCTGTACTTTTCAAGTTCATGCTGCCACATCTGCACATTAGCACTGCTACTAATATTGTTCAACTGAAACAAAGTTGTGTGTTTGAGGTTTTTGTTTGCTTGGGTTTTGTTGGTTTTGTTTATCAGATTTAAAAGGCAAACACATCCAGAGTCTACAAAGCAGAGATCCAGGAGTCCCTGTCCCACCTCTCTGCTCCAGCTTGAAAGCTCCATCTACTACAGACAGGCCCATTTCACCATATTTCCTCCATTTTTCTCAACACTGACTTGCCTCAACAAGTCAGGGGCACTTCCCTTTGCTCATAGCCCTAAATTACAGCAGTCTTACAAAGAAGGGATCTCCACCTGTAATTCACTTTAGGCTACTGATCTTACAACATTGATAACCTCAGCTTCCAGCATCCATTTTGCTCACCTCTGGATGTTCACTACCACAACTGTTTCTTGTGGCAACTGTGCTTCAACCAACAAGTTCTCCTAAATTCTTACAAAGGATACTTAAAGTATATATTCTTGAGATCCTCAGTAAATAGACAACTTTTTATGCCTTGATCTTTGTACAGTAGATTAGGGGAAATTTTGAGCCTTGTGTCTGCCACTTACCATGTATGGGTTTTTTGTTTAATTCTCCCTAAAACTGTTTTTGGTTGTATTTTGAAAACTAGATGCAGGGCTAACGTGGAGATTTTGCAGATGTAATGATGGCTTAGCCTGTCTCACACCACTAGCCAAAGCAGGAAGCCTCCTGCCCTCTCCTCATTTCCACTCTCCAACGCTCAGCCCTGCCACTCCCTTTTACTGGCTGACACTCATCAAACACTCTGCAGGGCAAACTCAATGTGCTAGATTAGTCATTTGCTGATTTATCAAACTGAATAATCTCAGTACAGGCCCCAATGGGCACAAGACCAAACACAGGAGGAGAGAAATGGAAAGATCCCACTCCTCAGCAGGGGCAAGCTGTCAGATAGCCTATAGAAACTAATGATATAAAACAAACAAACAAAATACCCCCACATTCAATCTTCCTCTGGATCCACCCCCAACGATATCTAAATTCCAGCTTTGCCTGACTTGCAGAGCTCATACTTGGCAAATGACACAACACATAAATATGAGTTTTGAGGTTAAAACTGTAAGCTCTTTTTCTAAGCCAGCTCATATAACAAAGTTCATCCTTGCTTGATAACACATTCAAATCCTCATGGTATGTTGAATACTGTTTTAACACTAAGAGCTTTCATGTGCCTAAAATGGATGGATCCCATATGAAGTTCTCAGTCTGGAGAGACAGACTCAGCCACTTGAATGGAGAAAACAAGCAGTCCCAGTGAAACCAGTCACCTCCCAACTACTGCACAACAGCTGAACTTCATATAACCTAAGATCCCCAAGTTCCTATAGCAGTTCTGCAAATTCAGACTACAGACAACCTAACAACAGTGAAACTGAGTTTTTCAAAAGTATGTAATGCAGATTTTGCCATTATTTTCATTTAAGATTGCACCACCACAGATCTGAAACTCCCCTGGAGGGCCTCACCCTTCCCAGGCTGACATTCTCAACAGTGCTCAAATTCTTGTGCATTTTGTTTAAGGAAAAGGTCTCCAAATTAGTACCTACTTCGTTTGTATTATTGGCATTATTATTATAACCCGTACCCAGATAACTCACCTAGCTTTTGAAAGAGCAATGTGTTAAAAAAGTAGCATCATTTTCCACAGAATTCAAAACAAAACCCCTGAAGGCAGTTTTTGTGTACCCAGAAACCAGACAGACTCTCTTCACCAAACTTTTTGACATAAAGTTTAGAAAGATTGTTTTTGAGTGACTCCAACTATTTCCACATCGTAACAGCACCACACCAAAGACCTTGCAGTCCATGACTGTGAGGACCGTTTGTAGAGGTAGAGGAAAAAGTTTTCCATATAAGTAGTAAGATAATACCTAAATGCTAGCTGCCTGAATCACCCATCAGTTTTAAGGCAGTTACTGCAAAATTTTACTGTTTTTTTCCAAGAGCTCAGATTTGCTAACCTAGCAGTTAAGACCACAATAAAGCCACAGCAAAACTGAATTCAAACAGGCTTGACACCAAACTGCTTATCTGGCATCCAGCCAAAGCCTGGAACAGATGTTTTTCCTTCTTTCTTACAGTGAAGATATATTAAAGTTTGGAAGTGTTACTTTAACAAAGTACCTGAAAGAAAATAGTTATATATAGCACCAAGTATGCTTATTAACATTGTAAAAACTCCAAAAAGTTTCCTAGACATAAATCATGTAAATGGGAAATTAAATTTGCACTGCATATTCCAGTTTAGGAGTCTTCCTCCTGAAAAAAAACCTTGGTATGGGGACCTCACTACTTTTTTCTCCTACCCAAACTGTTTCCTTATACCACATATCAACGTGCTGTTACATATACACCGTTCTGATCAGGGTAGAAAATCGTCCCTAACAGACACTGAGATGCTCCTCAGGATGTGTTTTGCCCTGCAGTTTTTCTATAGTAAGTTGTTCTTCAAACGGCTACCGTGTGACAGCAGATTTTCTCTGGCGAGCACAACTATCTGATGCCCTGCAATTGCTGTAACTCCACTTTCTTTCCTAAAATGGAAGCCGAGCTTCAGGATTGCTCCCCACAGGCCCGAAACCCTCTCCAAGCCCCCTTCGAGGAACCCCCTGCACCCAAGGGTCCTACTGGAGCGGGTTCCATGTATTTACCGCAAAGATTAAAAACAAGACAGGGTTCCTAGTGCTGCAGAAACCTCAGGAATGCTATTCCAATTAGTCAAAAGGAAAAGAAAAAGAAAACCAACAGAAACACAACTACAAAAAAAGTCTGGAGGGAGAGCGCGCCGTTTCCGTGCCCCGGACACACAGACACAGGCACCCAGCGCCCGGGGACCCGCCCGGGGACCCGCCCGGCTCCCTCCCGGGCTCCCCTCGCCCCCGGGACTGCTCCGCCGACACCCTCCCGCCTCCATTCCGAGCGGCACTGCTCCCCGCAACCCAGCTTGGATCCGTCCCTCCCCAAGCCCGGCGGGGCAACCAGGGTCCGCGGCGGGACTGCTGTCTGCCCGCCCCTCCTCACCTCTAACGCGGACGAGGACAGCGAGGAGCAGCACCAAGAGAAGAAGCCTCCAGCGCCGCATTGCTGCCTACCCCACACACGCCGCCCGCTCCCTGACTCGCCGCAGCTGTTCCCGCCCGGCCTGAGGGCGGCACCACGCCGCTCCCCGGGGCTGGCTGTAGCCAGGGGAACACGCCCAGACCGCAGTGCTCTCGGGCCGGACGCTGTACCCCTTCCGTGCAGTGGTGGGGGAGGGCGAGGAGAAGGGCGGTGGCAGCTCGTCCCGTCCCGTCCCTNCCGGCCTGAGGGCGGCACCACGCCGCTCCCCGGGGCTGGCTGTAGCCAGGGGAACACGCCCAGACCGCAGTGCTCTCGGGCCGGACGCTGTACCCCTTCCGTGCAGTGGTGGGGGAGCGGACGCTGCGTACCCTTGACAACACGGCAGCGGCGGCTGGGGAGGAACGCGGGACCCTCCCGGCTACTGGCAGCGGGACATGCTTCGGGCTGGCGGGGTGGCAAGACCCCCCACGGCTCTTGTCAGGGTGCGGCCGGTACCCGCCATTGCCGCGCTGCCCCTCCAGGGAGCTGAAGCTGTGAGCTGGGAATCCCTTGTCATCTCGGCTCCGGTAGTCTGGCTTCGCTATTTGCGGCTGGATGCTACTCAGCCCTGACCGCTCCTGTGCAGCCCGCCTCAGAACACAGAGAGGCACCGGAGCAAGTAGCTCTCGTAATGAGCTCCAGGGCTTAAACACCGGCTACGCGTTTTAATAAGAGATACACACCCTTGCATGGCTGCCCTCTGGTCACCCAGGCACTCTTTTTTCCTCCGGAAAAGTTACCCAATGCTAAAGATGCAAGGACACTTGGTAATCTTGCCCATAACAAAATTGCTTTCTATCTGGTCAGACCAAAAATAAGTAAAATAACTTTGAGGTTTGTGTTTGCAAGCAGTGCCACCCTGGGCCCACAGCTGATGGGTGCAGATGTGAACCCGTGCACAGTATGGCACTTGAGTATTCTTAACTAATTTTGCTGGTGTAGGAAGATGAATGTAAAAGATCTTGGCTTTTGTCTAAGTCCCTTTCCAGTGGCCTTCCCGCGTCCTGTAGCACGTGCTTTCAGCTAAGGGCTGGTCAGTTCCCCAGTGCTGTTGTAGCAGCCTGAAGCGCTACAGTTGCAGGTTGAGGTGGGCACCACAGCCATGTAGTTGTGCTGAGCTCTGCTCAGGGGCATGTATGACAAAAACACCTCTCCCAAATCCTGTTTTTTCGATTGCCAAGTGTGTGCTGATTATTGATTGGATAATAAGTAGTTCAGTGACATACAGCATGTGAATTAGGTGGTATGTGGCTGGCTTGGATTCCCTGGTTGTAGTGGGGAGATCTATGCCTCTTCTCTTTGTAGGAGCTTGCCAGCTGGAAAAGTGGAAAGTCAACAGAGTAAGTGAATCATTGTCACCAGTTCATAAATTGATGGCAATATTTTTTTCTTCTCTGTCAGTTGTTCTCGTGACAAAAAGACTCAGTACTCCTCAGAGTACTGCACACTTTTCTGTTGAATCACATCATACCAAACCACTTTTTTTTTTTTTTTTTTTTTCTGCCAGGATTGCAGAAGTAATAGGGAAAGCCTAGTTATCTCACTGGAGTTACCATGACAGATCAGGGCCTTGTAGTTTCCTGTTTCCAAAATTAGTCTTTGTCAAAGCTGCCATCTTCAGATGGTAAAAGCAGCCTCCTGCTAGAAAAGATGTGCGATAACTGCATTTTGCACTAGAGCTACTGGTTTCCACTTGATTCGATCCTTGAGGCAAGGATACAGTTTGGTGGCACTTCATGTCTAATAAATTTTCCAAATTTATGAATATCAGGTGTTTTTTTTTTCAATCTTACTAATGTTTTAATCTGCAGATTTCACTGACATCTTGTGAAAATGAGTTTCATTATTTGTGGTTACCAGCTCTTCTATGTGTGGAACTTCAAATAGAAAAAAAACCCCAAGGGTTTGACATTTCACACATAAAGCCAACACATCTGTAAAAATAAAACTGATTTAGTAATAGTGATGATTATTTGATTGTATGAGTAATATGGATCTGAAAGCCACTTGTTCTGATAGCACCTATGTTTGGCCACTCAGCCTGCAATGTTTGTCCTAGCAGGTTGTCCTGCTCATAGCCTCTAGCAGGAAGCCTCTGCAAACAGCTCAGGCATTTGCCTGATCTGAAGATACCTTAGAAGGAGAGAAGTTTCCCTTAAGACTTTTAAAGAACAGATTCTTGAAAAGACATGCACAGTCTATGATTTGGCCTGAAGAAAAATACAACATACAGCAGCACAATGAAGGCTGGAAGTTGTAAATCAAGATGAAACTATTCAAATTTGAACAAAGCCGATGATGTGAACAGCTAAAGAGTTGCCTTGGTCTGTGAGCTATGAAGATAAATGCTAGTTCTTGTCAGTTTCCTCTAATTCTTCTTCCCTGGAGGCATTCAAGGCGAGGCTCTACAAGGCTCTGAGCAACCTGATCTAGTTGGGGATGTCCCTGCTCACTGCAGGGAGGTTGGACTAGATGACCTCCAGAGGTCCCTTCCAACCCAAAAGCTTCTATGATTCTTCTGCAGTAAGATCTTTGTAGCTCTTTTCCTGCCTCAGCATAGCTTTTTGCCCCTTTTACTTATGAGCTGTCAACCTTGCCAGAAACAGCATAGCTCTCCAGATGTTGAAAGAAGCAAAGGAAAGGCAAATAGATTTTTACTTGCTAAAAGCAAAGTCTTCACAGAGCAGTTAAAACCTTGCTGCTCTGTCCTTCTTCCCTTTCGGAAGAAGAAAGCCACAGCCACTGCCAGGGGATGGTGAACCAGATGGGCAAAGTGAGCACTAGGGAAAAAGAGAACAGAGGTGGACTTTTTTCCTTCTAAGAACAATATAATTTGATGGTTAAGATAATTACTTAGTGCGGCTTTTGTGTATCATTTTCCTTGATGTTAAATTCTGCTTGTCTCTGCTCTTCAGAGAGTAAGGAAGGAGAAAACTAACTGAAGCAGTTCTTAAACTGGTTAAATGCCATATTCAGTATATACTATTTGGTTGGGCTGCATCCTTCTGAGTCTAAATGAAGGTGATTATTGGCACCTTGGAGGTGTTTTATTCTATCAAATAGGAACATGTGAGTAAGTTTTAGTGAGTATATGCTTTACTTGTTCAGGTACTGCTGCTGTTTGCCATATTATCTTACCATATCCTACTTAGTACTTCTGCTGCTGTTTGTATGTTCTCCTCAAAGGAAAATCAGCTCCCTTTTATAAACTGTTATATTCACAAGGACTTAAACATGGAATGCCTTCATTTTCAGCCACAGCATGTGTGTGATACTCCTAGTACTGACATTGTCTAGACAATAAAATAATGCAGAAGGATCCTCTGTTCTTGAAAATCTTCCTTCCAACCCTGTCTTGTCATACATGTCACTGCATGTGTTCTCCATCCTTTCCTTGCCTCAGTGGTGCAGCCCTGGGTAGCTAGGGCTTGCTAGGACTTGCTTTCTTGGGTGCCCTCTGATCCATTCACCTGATGCCTCCTGCAGCGTGGGCCACAAGGCCAACTGCACCAGAGGTGTGAGTTGGACCATTTGCCTTGAGGGTGAACTTTAAGACAACCAAGATGTAGAAATTTCAGTGGTTATCTAATGAAATAACTCCAGGTTATACGCTGTGCTGAGAGCTTTGGCTAGAAACAACTGATTTAGAGCAGTGAAAACACACAAGGTTTAATGGGAGCTAATTATCTCCTATGGTTTGTTTTCTTCTATATCTCCACCTCTGTTACATAGCATGGGTTATGTGAGTGCTCAGTTTCATAAACATGGTGAGGGTGTAGCTGGGTTCTTGAAAGAGGCCAGCAGATGTGACAAACATGGCAAGAATTTAGCAGCCCTTTGTGAAGGCATTTTATTCATAATGACTTTGTATATTCGTGCTAGATGCATCACATCAGGGCAAAATCTTCAGAGCTGCACTGGTAAAACAAAAACATCTCTATCTTTCTCACTTAGATCTCCACATGAGAATCTTCATTAAGATGCTGTGGCAAATACTGTTGGCAACTTCAGCCAACTGCAGTCTAAGATAGGCACGAGCTATTTTAGTCATGCGTTGCAGAATAAAAGAAGCAGCTGCTCTGGTGTGTCTAGAGTTATGCAGTGTACTGTTGCACTTGGCATTAAAGGGCCCCTAGAGGAAAGAAGTGGAGGGACTCCCTATCAGGGAGTATAGTGATAGGATGAGGGGTAGCCTAGTGGAACCTGATCTGGTGGAAAGTGTCCCTGCCTATGGCAGGATGTTGGAACTAGGTGACCTTTAACATCCCTCCCAACCCAACCCATTCTGTGATTAAAGCTTTTAAATTTACTCTTCAGGTCCAGATGTAGTTTGAAAGGCAGGGCCTCTGTCATTGCATAGCTTGGCTGTGGACTCAGTGTGGATTTAGCTCAAGCCACTAAGTCATGCATATATATGTATGGAAAGACACTCAGTTTGGTGCCTGTGCACTAGGACAGGTAGATACTGTTCATTCTCAAAGAGACAGAGCTATAGAATTGAATGAAAAATCACATCAATGGAAAAATTGCAGTGCTTTAAATATGGGAATATCCAGAATCAATCTCTTTTCACACACAGAACTAAATGCATTGCTAGTCATGCATGGTCTTAGGAACAAATGAATCAAATAGGCAAATGCCTTTTAATGGGTGGATGCTTCAAAAGGCAGGTAAGAAATCATTGTTCTTATTTCCCTTTGAAAGCTTTAAAATTCTTCTTTAAAGAATAATTTGGAGTGGATTTCCTTCTTTAGGATCTTTCTTGCAGTTGATCTTGTCATGTCTTCTGAAGCAGATGACAGTCTGTGTCTTTGTGGTCAATGCTGCTTAGCCCACAAGGCTGCCTCTTCAGCCTACAGAAGGGTTTTTCTGGACTGTGAAACAGAAATGCATGGCTGTTGGTGAACAAAGCTGATTTCCTGACTTTGATTTCCAGAAGATAACTGTTGTTATCCTTTTCCTTGCAGCTGTCTGTGCAGCAGTGGCAGAGAGAAGTGAGTAATGATGAGGAAGAGATTTGTCTGTGGGGAAAAGCAGTTGAGGAGCAGCTGATATCTATGTCATGGTCCAGCTGAGAAGAAACCAGAAGCAGTTTAAATTATTCCATGGCTCAATTTACAGTGAACTATAATATATTTCACAAATTAATCAGTTGATTCGTAGTTGGACTTTCTTTTTTTCTTTGAAACTGATGTTTTAAAGTTACTTGAAGGGCAGTAGGGTTTTTCTTTTTCCATGCTACAGATGGAAATAATTTTTCCTCCAATTCTCTGTTAATTATTTGCTTCCTTTCTGCTTCTGCCTTTCTGTCTTCATATCTAACAGGAAAGCACTTAGTAAGCCTAAATAATCTCTTTTATGATTTCCTTAAAGAACACCTTATGAATAAAAATGTACTTGTTTATATGTGATTATGTTGCTAGTGCTGGGATCTGGAGAGGCAGACCTACACTAATTCTGAGCAAGAACATTCACAACATTGCATTTTTCTGATATTTTTCTCTTATTATCTAGAGGAAAAAATAAAGAAATGCAACTTACTTAAGTAAACTTAGAGTGCTCTTGAGTATCTATTTTTTTTTTACTGCATTGCAAGATTGAGGGGGAAAAAAAAGAAATCCAAGGCCAAATGGTATGTATGTGAAATACAAACCACATAGCTGGAACACCTCCCTTTTCCTGTCTATGTAGTTTAGGAAAAGTCATTAAGTCAAACAATACAGAATTTTCCATTTAGGCACATAAAATCTGAGTTCCTAAACCAAGCTAGCATAACTGTACCTGCCTTGGGAATACTAGTGGTGAATAACTTCACCATAGAATTTAAGGAATGTGGAAAGCAAGTGTCACTTGAGAAAAATAGCTCATGCATTTGTCATCCCCACATCCATTTATCTGACTCATTTATTTTTACACTGCTTTTTTTCTTAAGTGCTCAGAGTGCTATCAGAAAGCTTAAATGAATAAGAGCAAATCCCCCTGCCTTTTTTTTTTTTTGGTGGTGGTGGGAGTGAGGAGTTGGAGTGAGGTCTCACTGATCCTGATAGGGACAGATTTTCACATATGGGCTTTGTTATTAGTTGGTTCAAAATCTCAAAGCTATTACTGCCTGCTTTTCCTGTCATTGCTTCACCTTCTTTTCTCTATATACAGTTCCATTTTGTTGCCTTATCTCCTTCTTCTCTATCTGGCTAATTGGAGAAGTCAGTTAAGCTTGCCCTTGCTGTCTGCTGAGAGCTCCAGACAGGAGTCAGCAAAGGAATTCATCATGGTGTTAGCTTCAAGCACCTCCAGCTTGTGGAGTCAGAGAGGAGACCACACTGGGATAAGACTCATGTGGAACCATTCCACCACAGCCTTCTAGTGTAAAATCTGAAGCTTTATACATGCCAAGATATAAAAGAAAGATTTAAAACTACATCAGATGCAAAGGAGGGATCAAAAACATGAGCATGTGTATTGGTGAGGTCTTGCATTGCTGCTGACTACACTGTATCTCATTTCTTGTGCAAAACCAGGCCAAACCCTCATGATTAAGCTGGTTTGTTATGCTTCAGTCTGCACTGTGTTGAGTGCAGGGATAGACATCAGTATTTTAGAACCAGCTAGGAAAGTGGAACATATCATGTCAATCATATATCTCAGAAGAGAGGAGAAGTTCATGGATCTGTCCATGACATAATTATATATATGTATTACTACCATAACTATACACATTACTACCATAATTATATATATATTACTATTGACAGTCCCCAGTTCCAGCTGGCATTTGCTGATCTATAAGCCAAGGGGGATCTTTTTAAATTTACAAAATACTGCATAAATCAGTAACTACTTTCTTCTTAATCATTAGTAAGAACTAAAAACTGTGTGTACATTTCTGTGCTCTGAGGGACAAATATACATGTGCACCTTAGTCCCCTCCCTTCAGATGCATGGGTCCTCTAGGAGAATACCATGTAATGGGACACTGGGGACAGCTGTGGCCTATGGTTTGGATGAACTTTGGCAGGAAAGGAAAGAAAGTTGCACTTAGCCTCTCTCTCTGAATATTCCGTGAGGGAGTGTAATTAGAGTACAGAATGAATAAAATTATTTGTGGTTTGTGTAAAGGTTCAGAAGAGGACTTTCCACATTTTGAGCAAAGATAGTCATCGTTTAGTGATGCAAGCAGGGAGCTTAATAGTTGAGATTTCTGTTTCTATTCCTAGTTTGAGCTCATGAAAACATCAGCCTCTCTTCCTCTTGTTTCTTTCCATGGCTCTACAAGTGAACTGACATCTTTTAAACACTCAAAATTTAGCTCTCTTTTTTCACAAGCTAGAACATTCTGTCTGCAATTCAGCCAAGGCAGATGCAGCAGATGACTTGAGCAGACCACAGGTGGCATCAAAGTAATTTCTCTCTTCCTGGATACAAACCCAAGAAGCCTATGTTTCAGCCTCTGCAGCTGAAGTTAGCATAGCTGAAAAAATGACTAAAACTTTATTGCAACATCTCCACAGAGGCTGCACCATTAGCAGGAGTATGTAGCCCACTGAGCCTCAGCTGTGTCATGCTACATGCTGGTGCTGGGGAGATTGGGTGGCACAAAACTGACACTACCAGAAAAAACCCAGTTGTTTACAATATGTTGTTTGCTCTGACATAGCAACAAAACCCCACTGATTTCCAGAGGTTTAACAGAAGAGGCATTGAGTGCCTTCACCTTCTACTAGTCACTCTCTACAACAGCTCCTAGCCCACTTTCTTTTCCTCTTTTGTGCCGATGAAGACAGCACTGAGAAGAAGCACAGAGAATAATCTTTCCCTTACTGCCTTAAGCACAGCTGAAAATCCACAGAACCACAGCATTTTTCTCTGCTGCATTAAGTCAACTCACCAGCCTTGGTATTCAATCCCAAAGCTGGCTAATGAGAAGGAAAATCAAACATTGTTTATCTATTTGTCTTATGATAATGAATTTTCTGCTTCAGAAGCAATGCTGGGCAGGAGAGAATGCATGAGGAGGGTGAAGTGATGGACAAACATGCATCAGACCTGACAAGTTCTATTCTGGCTGGGTGCTTTTGCAGTGAACTTTTTAAAGTTGACACAATGGGAGTTAAAGAAAACATCAACTCAGCACACCAGTTCTAATGTTTATTGTCCTCACTTGGCAACAGCTGAAGGTCATGTTTGTGCTGTTCTTGCACATGCCTCTTAATCTTTATTTACAAATAATAATTTATATAACTTCTTTTAACTTTTTACATCACTTCTTTTAACTTTTTATAGACACATGACTTGCAGCATTTATTTGTTTAGAAAACGAATGGCATTGTAAACTTTTGCCTCTTCATTTAGCATATTCCTAGTTCCTGTGAGTTTCCAGGTATGTTTAATTACTGGTGTAAGTCACAGTATACCATAAGTTGTCTTCTCTGCTGCTCTCAGCATTTCTTCAGTGAGGTATTTGTATAATCATATAAAGGATTTTACAAGAATAAAAGGTAAAACTGATACACACAACTAAAACATAAAGCCAGTTAGTCAGCTAATACTACTGAAGGCCAGATGAGTAAAAGTTTTAACTGTACTCCTTTTTCAAGTGTTCTAGCTTATCATATGGGAAGGTAAAAATCAGCATCATTAATTAATTTGTTTAAACACTCAGAAGCATTCCTGAGAGAGTGGAAGAGTGGAAGAGAATCATTAACTGTACATCTTCACATGTGTTCTTGTGTGGCTATGTGTCTTTGGATCTAAAGAAAGAAACAAACTTCATTCGTGTTGCCATCCTCATACACTATTTAGGAAATGTCTCAGAAATGCCTGCTCCTGCTGGAGAAATCAAGAGGAGTAGCAGATAACTGAAATCTGATCTCCTCCAAACCTTGGAGAAGAGGTTGCTGTTGTTTTTCCATAGAAAGGTGCTTTCTGCTAACAAAAACCCAGCACAACTTATTTCCCAGATGCAATCACTGCATTGGTGATCCAACAAGCAAACATTAGATGTTAGATTGTTACTTTCCTTGTTCAACTACAACTGTCTAGCCTGTCTGTCAAAAACCAAGCAACCATAGGCCTGCTCAGTTATTTCCATTTCATTGTGAAGACTGAGAAAAGAGGACTAGGATCTACAATGGGCACAAGGATCTCTGGGAGGCTGTAACCTAGACTGTCTAGAGAGACTACACAAGCACAACTCTGTGGTTCACATTAAGGGATTTCCTGCTCAAGATTTTCAGCTGATTTCAGTTGTAGCAATATGTGGTAAATGAAAACACAGTCTCTTGGGTAGGACACATGCACTGTGCCAGACACACAAGCTGAAACTTTATGCAGAGCAGATTTTCTACCCTCAGATAAAGGAAACTTTCAGCAAAGCAACACAGAACAAAGAGTGAGTCATGAAACAGATTACGGGTTTTTACCAGCATGCCTAGTTTGAGGTGATTATAAGGGATAAAAGATATCTTGGACCATCCCTTGTGAGTTAAGGCAATGCTGTATTCAGCTGTGGTTATGCTTGCCATTCATATTTGGAAGCCGATTTCTGTTGGAATTTGTCATATCTGTTGTTTTTTTTTTCTTCATAAAAACTTTTTCAGTGTAGCCAGTAACTGTGGGCCAAAAAGAAGGCATGCACACATTCAAAAGCTGTGGGTTGTATTTTAATAGGGATCCCTACTGCTTATCATTGCTGGTTTATGTAATTGTCTGGAAAAGGTCAGCTGTGAACAAGTGAGGCTGAACATTTTGATTCCTCTCTCCACCCCACCCACAACCCCCCCCCAAATTTGTAATCTTTTGGCTAAATGCAGTATGAAAAAGAAACTGTAGAAAAAAATGGGGCAGTTCCAGCCTGAGGCCATTGCACCTTTGTTCTAAAATTGTTGTGTGTGTATGGCTAGGCTTTGCGAATGAANATTTTCAGACTGTGCCTGAAAACTGTTGTGAATCTTACTAAAAATGCTAGTCCCAAATAACAGTTAGTTAAAAAATATTTGGTTTAAAGACAAAAAAATGTTCAGAGCTTTAGCTCTAAGGCCAGTCCCATAGTCCTTAGTTTGTTTGTTTCTGCATCTGTCCTATGAAGTCTGTGCTAGGATATCTATAATCTTGATCTCACTTTCTCTAGCACATCCACAAACAGTCTTCTATGTGATTTTTTACTGTTGATTGTAATTCTCTAATTATTCTATATGCCTAGCATAATATTGAAAGTATTTGCTTTCCTTTTAACATTGTGCAATTTTTCAAAGCAGCTAACTGATGGATTAAATACAACTCAGGGTAGGCAGGGCTGAAGGAAGGTTCCTGCTGTTGGCTGAGGAAAGCTGGCTCTGAAAGAGAAATTTGGGCATGGCTTGGTCTTTGAGGGACTGCGGAAGGAAGCCAGCCCCTGTGTTGGATTGAGAAGACATGCTGACAGCTCACCTGCAAAGCCAAGGCAAGCTTTTGTTCTCTTTGGACCCAGAAGTGACCACTGAAAGTGGAGCTATGTTATGGAGCTGCAATCTAAGGAAACTTAGAGCAAAGACAACAGGACTGAAACCAGTTCAGAGAAGGCACTGGTCAAGGGAACCCTTGGTTTGAGATGTACTGCTTCACACCATCCCTATATTGAGTCAGGTGAAGACCCAGGTTCACATCTCTCCTGAAAAGCTGGGCATGAGAAGGAGTTGTAGGATTTTTCAGGAGGTCCCAAAATCAGGGTGACTGGGAATCAAAACATCCTACTGTTCTGCTGTGGATAGTGTCTGTCCTTTGATGTAAATATAGTCACAGATGCTCAAAAATCGAAGGCATGTTTATTATGTAAAGAGTCTATCTACACGAGTAAGGAGAAAACAGTATCTATGAGACTTGCTTTGCAATTGCAGAGTCAGCCCTAAAGAATGCCCCTTGACACACCCAATGTCACTTGCATGAAAGATTCAAAGAAGCACATGAATAGTGAGCTGTAACCAAAACAAGAAGCTTTATTTCTGAAAGCAGCACTTTCAGTGAAGGGAAATCCATGCCAGATTTATTCATAGCAGCAGAAGCTGCAAGACAGCTGTCCCATTAGAATTAAACTGGAAGTGAAGTCTTTGTTTCAGTAGGATCTGTGTACTTGCTTGGGGTCTGTTTCCTCTTTGCAGCCTTGTTTTGCTCCCAAATTGGATACAATAAAATAGGTTAATTATTCATATTCAATCCATACTCATGATGAGCATGGCTTCTTGGGAACAGAACACCTCTGTGTACATTCATTTAGAGAATAAGTAGCTTATAAATAAGGCAGGCTAACTTTTACCTCCTCTGAGGTTTGTCTTACAATTATCAGGTATTTGGGTGCAAAGGGCAGATAAAAGTCTGCAACACCACCTACTGCACTTGTGGAGTATTCTTCAGCAGATGTTAGTCAGAACCCTGGTAGATAACACAGATTCATAGAGATACTCACACACCTGACAGAGGTGCCTGAACATACAGAAAAACACAGAAAGCTAAGCATTCAGGCTTGGCAGGAAAGCAAAGCTGAGAGTTTGTCCTAGCAGGAAACTTTCCTTTGGAAAGGGAGGAAAAAGAGAAGGCCCTTGACTGAAGATGTAATGCTAGGAAGAAGATTAGCTCCTATGGTCCTTGACAGCTAGGGATGCTCATGCAGTGAAATGCCATAGGGCCCTGCACGATAGGTAGAAAGTGCTATTGGAGATGCCTTTATGCTGCTACCTGAGCTTGTCTGCTTGTTCTGGTAAGTTTGTATCCCAGTGGAAAAGCCAGAAGAAAACACAGGCACAGAGTTTAATTCTCCGTGTATAAGGGAACAAGGCTGGACTCTGCATAAGAGTTAGGGAGGATCCGAGATTAGTCATGACACAAAGTGGCTTTTGTGTGATATAACTAGCTCATCTGTGGTTGTTAAGACAGCAGATCATTTGTCCTAAAACTGCCTGCTGGACACCAAATGCTGACTTTTGTCAAAAGATCAAATGCTCAATAAGAAAGATAAACATGTCAGAAAAATTACCTTCTGGAAGTGAATGAGGGTATGGCAATATAAAATATCAGAAAAAGGCAGTCTAAGTCAAACTGGAAGTCATGCAAGGGTGTGAGTGGCAAGTGTTAGTCATCAGTATTTTCTGTGCTCCTGCTACACACCCTGGAAGACCCTGGCTGCCTGCTTAGGCCAAACACAGCTGTGTGGGGCAGGGAGCAGGACAGTGTACAGCCCCCAGCTGCATCTGTGGAGGGGTCTGAACTTTCTGGCCAAACAAAGATTGAACTTTCTTCCCTCTCTCCCTCCAGAGAGCATTATTCAACAATAGAGCAACTACAGAGTGCATGTTGTCCTGACAGCGAGGAGCACCTAACTTCTCACAGGATTTCTGCATGCTCTCGATTTGGTAGAAGACTTCAGAGCAAAACCTCAAAACCTCAGTCAAGAGTGAATATTCCCCAGAATCCTAGATGGTACTGACTAAATGTTTGCTGAATGGCACACTGCCAAGCACTAGTTTATGTTATTATTCCCCTAGAAGGAGATTTGCTTCTTTATGCAACTCAAGAAAGATAGGGAGCTGCTGGAGAGAGTCCAGCTCAGGGCCAGCAAGATCATTAAAGGAGTGGAGCATGTGCCCTATGAAGACAGGCTGAGAGAGCTGGGTCTCTTCAGCCTGGACAAGAGGAGACTGAGAGGAGACCTCAGCAATGCTTAGAAATATGTGAAGGGTGAGTGTCAGGAGGAGGGAGCCAGGCTCTGCTCAATGGCATCCAATGTTAGGACAAGAGGGAATGGGAGCAAGCTGGACCACAGAAGGTTTAGTATTAACACGAGGAGGAACTTCTTTCCAGTGCAGGTGCCAGAGCACTGGCCCAGGCTGCCCAGGAGGCTGTGGAGTCTCCTTGTCTGGAGCCATTGCAGAGCTGCCTGGACACATTGCTGTGTGAGCTGGTCTAGGTGCTCCTGCTCTGGCAGGGGGGTTGCACTAGATGATCTTTCTAGGGCCCTTCCAACCCTTGACATACTGGGATACTGTGAGACTTTAATGTTTTATCAGTGTAAGTCTCAGAGGTTTTTAACTAGCAGAAACCTGGAGTACTAGACTGATTGACTGGATTCTGACTTATCAGCAGTGAGGACAGCTGCTAATCTTTTCTTAGCTTATGATTTATTTATTCATGCAGGCTAAAAAAGACCAGATGACTGGAATTCATGGACCATCCATTTAAGACTGTACACTTAGTGAAGTCCAAGTCAATAAACCTAGGCCAGCAGGTCTTGCCAGGTTGAAGGTACTTTTTCTTCCCCTGATGCAGTAACTATGTATGGCAAAGCTCTAGCTCCTACAGCACTAGTTTTGTGTGTCTGGAAGAAGCATGCAGCACACTGGGTACAATACACAAATGCTGCTCTTAGATGATAGGATATTAAGTAAAAGCCTAGCTTCTTGGTAGCATTTGCAAGCTGAAAAGTTGCTGCTTGAGGCAGGATTAGGCAATAGCAGCCCATTTCCAATGCAGTGGATTTGGTCAGATCCTCTTGCAGTTCATGGAAAGTCATAATACTTATTGGTGGGCTTCCAACTCTTCCATGCCTGCATAGCTTTCTGGTGGGTTGATATTGCTGAGGCTAGTGAAATACAGTGCTAAAAATATATTTTGAAGCTACAATGACAGACAAGCTTTAGTTCCCTCCTCAAAATAATGTCCTTAAAACGTGCTTCAAGCAATCAGAGTCCTAAACACAGAGTTTATAAAAGTCTCTGTCTTTATCTAGTCCTAACCTACGAAATAATAAAATATTTGTCCATTACAGCTGTACAAATCAGGGCAAATCTAAGTCAAACATCCTGGGACCTGTTGGGTTTTTGTTTGTTTGTTTTTTCACCTCATCTCAATGTAATTAAGGAAAAAGCTAAGAGAATAGCTACACTAAATGAGAGGTTAAAATAGTTGTGCCAAATAAGCATGCCCATCTGGCTTTTGTTAGCCTGCTCTGACTCATACAGATGTCTGGAGATCATCCCATTTCCTTCCTGCCCTGAAAAAGAGGTTTTCACAATTAGAATGCAGCCACCCTGTTTTAGACTTAATTTTAATTCATTCTAGAGAAAACAACATGCACACCAGTGGCTGACTAGTTGAGGAAGAAAGCAGAGTAATAGAGTATATATGCTTTTTAACCTTTTATATTTATCTGTATATTGCTTCAGTGCTGCATCCAAAATCATTCAGGAGTACTAAGCTAGCACAGCATGTCTGCTGTTCCTCAAAGTCTGTGTCTTGCTGTAGAATGGATGAGAAGCACATTTCAAGGCTTTATAATGAAAGTTCCCACAAAACAAGCCATGGAAGGAAGAAGTAGAAGGGATAGGGAAAGGAAATGTCAGTAGCTTTGGAGCTTTTAGCCTGGAGGGAGCTCAGAAGAGGTGTTCCTCTTTGGCCTATTTCTGTGTTTTGTGTGAAGCAGTCACTAAGTAAAATGTAGAATGACTCTTGGGAATAGTGCTTGTGCCTCTTCATGGAGAGGGCCTGTAGGGCAGTAGAAATCTGTGTTTTCAGATGGTCAATAGACTAGAAATATAAACAAATCTACTGTAAAAGTGGAGGGAACAGTGCTAACTCACAGGGATTCTACAGCTGCATTTGCACAGGAAAAGAAATGTTTGTAAAAAGGTGAATGTCAAGATCAATTCTTGAGAAAGACTTGTCAGTGATTATTAATAACCAATAATTTTTAATAATTACTAGTTATTCTTGGTTAACAGGAAGAAAAATTCACTTCATACAAAGACATAAACATTGTAGAACTATTTAATAGTGTGTCTGAGAGAAACACCTAGTCTAGTGTATTCCCAGGATGCAAGAGCAAGCATTCCATAAATATTTACTATGGATGCATTGTTAACACTTGATTGACATAAATGGACAAGAGACAAATGTCAGTTATTCTGTTTAATGCTGTGATCCTTCTTCATTTTATGCTACTTTGTGTTCCCAAGGGCAAAAGGCACACAAAGAGAATTTAAGCAGTTTAGAGCAATGAAGTTATCCTTGCAGCTGGAAGAGCTGTTCTGGTTTTTTAGTAAAATGATGTGAACACTCTCACTAGATGAGTGGCAAATTAGGAAGATGTCATTGTGTAAGACTTTATATATGGATGTGTTGAATGTGTCAAGTCAAACAACCTACCATATGACAGGTGATGGTTTTCAGAGAGATTACTGCATTCACACTGCTGGATCACTAGAATCAGATGAAGTTGATGCAGTTCCAGATGCTAAATACGAAAAGTTTATTGGAATGTTTAACAAATGTAGCATTTGCAGCAACAGACTTGCTGCTGAGGTACCAGCTAAGTGAGTTTTGTACACATTTGATGCTGAAGCACTGCAATACACAGCAAAATGCATCAGGGAAATGTTAGTCTTGATGTCTCAACTACATGTTCCTTTGCAAATACCCAATCCACAAACTAAGGACTGTTTCTTTTAGCCATAGACATGGTTTCTTTCTGGCCAACTTCAATGAGCACTTAAACTTACACAGCAAGAAAAGGAGTAATATTCATGCAAGCCCCTGTGTTAGAGTTTGAGTAGCTTTTCAGATAAAGAGAACTGTTAGTGAAAATACTGAAAGTTGCTGACATTTGGTCTCAAGTTGTGACCTTTGTTTTGAATGTTGTGTTCTTGGTTTTGAATGGGAGAAGGGGGGAAAACACATTCATTAAAGATGATCACTAAGTACAAAATGTTCCTCACAGCTTCTTGGTTGCTGCTCACCCCTCCCTGCAAGCTATTCATTCCTTAGGCTTGTGATTCTGGCAGAGCAATTCTTCATTAGCATGTCCTCAACACTCAGCTGTTCTATGAAGAAAAAGCACCTACCTACCAGACAAGTTTTGTGATAGCCTAGGTTTTCTACAAAAAGAGAGTGGAAACAACTTCAATTAATGTATTACATTCTCTCAAAGTATTGCCCAGGCACTTGGCATTTAGGATAATACTTATGGATTCATTGTAGATGATGTACTCAAGACATGTTGACACATGGCTGCTTGGCAAAGTGGTGAGTTATAGTATACACCAGTATCCTAAGAGTCTTGTGAAATATTGTGCCTCTCAGATCTCCACTGTGGAAGTGGGAGATGGTGGACTTGCACATGAAGGCTTATTTCTCAATAAGGTGGAAATGTGACTTATCAGAGGTGCATATTAAACTGATTTGAGAGAACGCTGAGGCTGGTACAGTCACACTTTTCATCTTTGTCACTGTCTTAACACAATTAATGAAATGCCATCTTCACATTGGCTTACATTATCATTCTGACACAGGCATTTAAAAGAAATTCCAGTTGTGCTTTTTATTTTACCCAAGTCATTTTTCATATTGACTAGATAGGAGCAAGGACCATTTGTGTCTGTGTTTGTATGTGAGGGAGAGTGTGCATGCATGTCCTCATGCACAGGGGGAAGTGTTTGGGAAGTGATCAGCACATAGCAACAGAAAACAATAGATCTCTTTACTGTTTATAAGATGAATCCCTTTAAAATTACAGTGAAGTGTCTGACATTGCAAACACTGAATCACAGAGTCATTGAGGTTAGAAGGCATCTCGTGTAACCATCTAGTCCAACTCCCCTACTAGAGCCAAGTCCACCAGAGCAGGCTGCTTAGGACAAATAAGTATTGGATTACCAAAACACTCTGATAGTGGCTTACAGAATCACAGAATCACGAAGACTGGAAAAGACCCCCAGGATCATCAAGTCCAGCCTATGACCCTATACACCACAACATCTAAACCATGCCACTCAGTGCCACATCCAATCTTTTCTTAAACACCTCCAGGGATAAGACCTTTCTAAGTGTGTTTTGCCTTACTGAATTCTGTACTTAGCGTTCCTGGTTCCTGTTTTCTTTGAAACCATGACACTGAAGAATTGTAATTAAGGAAAAATTACTAGAGACTCTCCCTCAATCACATGAGCTGAAACTTAAGACAAAATATATAAGGAGACATTTTTGAATTATGCAAAGTGTGTCACATCTACTCTAGACTCCACACAAAGTTGCACAGAGTGGAACTAACAGCCAGCCTTATAATTATAAATTAACTACTCAGAGTGTAAAGATAATAATTCTCATAACCAAGAATTTCCTCAGGCTTTGCTCAGCTCAGGGATGAAAAATAGCAACTGCTTTAGGAAGATGCCACAGCTGATCTCAGCTACTATCAGGACTTTTTAAGAGAGGATCACTCCATTTGTTCTTTATATCGTTTGATTGCTTCAAAAACAGTACAGGAGGACACTTTGAAAGCTTCAAATGTAAATCATTATTTTTTGCTTCCCTCTTCTGGAAGCTTAAAAATCTGGCTTATGCCATCTGCCTGGCCATCCCATAAATTCCAGTGATTCATATCCATGTCCTGTTTGTCATAACTGTCATTCCCCCCCCCCCTTGTTCACATGTGCCACACCCTGAGGATTTTTTGCTTGTTTTTCAAAACAACATCTGTTCTTATTCATTTAAATACTCCATAAAGATCCTTGAGGCAGGAGACTTCTTCCTCGTGTAAGTAATGTTGCAGGCATGATGTATTTAGGTTTTTCCAAAGGATCCAAAGTGACTGGTCTGTTAGAATTAAATGAATAAGTAAAACCTCAAGATTGTTGGGGTTTTTTTCCCAAAGGTCCTCTGATGGGCTTGGTTTTGACTGCAGGGTCATTAGGGATAACTCATTTAGAGGTCTGCTCCTCTAACTTCTCTAGAAGCATACCTTGTCATTCCTGAGCAAGCTGACACAGTTTGTAAAGTTCCCATGATATGGTTACTGTGAATTCCTTCTTCTCACATCAGATTGCCAACTGCTAGGAGGCATCAATGAAGGCTCCTAGTAAAACAAAAAGAATTTGGACTTTCTGGCTTTAAGGAAGACAACACACCCATGTGTTGACTGATATCTTCACTCAGATCCTTTTCCATTATTTACTGGCAGGAAGCTGGAGTAAGTTATCTAATTCCTGAAGTGGGTCCTTCACTTTTCCTGTTAGGGATAACTAGTCCAATAGGTGTAAATCCTGAGGAGGGTTCTTGAAGCCTGATGGCAAGGAGAAAAGAAGCTGAGCAAAGCTCCTTTTCTTCATCTCCCTATTGTAAGGCACCTCCCATTGTGTCTCCTATGGGCAGTGCTCCTGCCCTGATTCTCTCTTTGACACCACCTGAGTCTTTTGAAGCTTCATCTTGTTTCCACCTGACTACAAGAAACAGTCAAACTGGAAGCAAAATGCTGAGAGAAAGAAGATTTGTGAGGTGCTTGTGTCCTTGTCTCTCAGTTGGATGTAGTGCATTGAACCTGTCTTGCCCTTTACAGACCTAAAAACTGTCACAGATCTTGGTTATAACACTTAAAACCCTGAGCAGCAAATCTCAGCTGTTCAGGAGCTGACCCATGAGCAGTCCCTGCCTCTGTTTTAGCAGAGGGAAGACAGTTGACTATGGCACAACAGTCTGCTCCACGCTGAGCCACCCTCACCTGAGAGCTGTCTGCATACAAGCTAGTTGCTGATCTCTCTGTTGGGTGAATGGCAGACTGAGCTGGGTCTTGTGGAGAAGGGAGTCACACAAGAGAGGATGGCATTGCAGAGCTACCTCATGTGGCTGAGCTAGAAGTGGAGCTGCAGATGGTGACTTGTGATGTAGTGATGCAAGGTGGCAAATGAATGACATGAAGGGTGGCTTCAGTTTCCTCTGCAGTGCACCTCTTCAAGAGAGCAGGCAGTGGAGAGACAGACCAGGAGACTAACTCTCTCTCTCTCTCTCTCTCACATCTCATCAAGGAAGAGCTTGAAGGGCTCCTACATTTGTGGTCACACTATGTACTTGTGACTGCCTCTGGACTCTGTAACTTGAAAAGATCACTATTAGCATTGTCATAATTACATGGAGATTAAGAAAAGGTGCTGCAAAAAGCAGCAGAGACATGATTTTTGCTAGGAAGCTGTGGCTATATAAATTGTACATGTGACCTATTCAGTGACTCTGGAACATGCTGAGGTTATCAGGAAGCCACAGCTGGTGATGTTAGATCTCTAATCAGGAAATACCCATGACAATATTCAAGATAACAGAGACATTCTGCTGAGGAGGGGGGAGGGGGAAGCAAGCAGTCATTGTAGAGAAGTCACAAACCTTAAATATATCTACAGAGTAGCTAGTAACAACCTGAACTGCAGAGCCTGAGTACTTAAGCCTGTAATGAAACCCACCAGTTGTGCATGCCCTCTTGTTTCAGCACAGGGCATGCAGAGATGTTCACTTGTTACTCTCTATTACTACATCCACAAGTGCTATAACATCATTAGGGGGAACCAACAACCCATACTCATGTGTAGCCTGGTGAGGCTTTGCTGTAATTCAGCTACAACTGCCTGTCCTGTGGTTAAAATGAAAGAAAACAACACACCAAACCCCTCTATTTACAGCTAAGTAATTTTTCCTTGAGCTGAAGAGGGAACCAGGCCTCAGTATTAGGTGATGACTTAATTATCTTTGCATTTGTCACCACTGGCTGCTGTACAGCCTACATGATAAAAAATTAACGGTGGCTTGCATGAGGAATGAGGAGGCACTGAAAAATAATCATGATTAATTTGCTTTTCTTTCACAGAAAGTTACTGCACTCCACAGCCCTGAAGGGACAATCATAGCAAGGGAACAGTTGTTAACAACAAGTCTTTATACAAATCACTTGAGTGGCCTGTTAGGTAAGGCTTTGGAAGAGTGATGGAGGAAACAAAGGAATTCTGTACAGCAAAACAATGTATGTAAAACATTAAATATACAATACACAATATAAAATAATAGATGATATAAAACATCATATACCATATAGAAAGTATATTTATATCTATTATTAATAGATAAAATTTATAATATACAAATAAATAGATAAAATATATTATATATATTAATAGATATTATATTCATATATCCTATATCCTATATATTACAGTATATAACAGCATATATTCTAGTATCCAGCTGTAACTACACTGAGTGTAACAGATGTGAATGCCTCCGTGGGCTGGGGAAACAAAAAATCTGCTCTACTAACATTGTTACAGATCATAGAATAATAGAATGATTTGGGTGGGAAGGGACCTTTAAAGGTCATCTAGTCCAACCCCCCCTGCCATGGGCAGAGACATACAAATTCTTCTGTATTCAGCTTTTGAATTTGGTATTGTAATGTAATTCACTTTATAAGCAAAACTTGGCTCCAGGTAGCAGTTGTTATTCAACAATCTCACAAGCTTTTTGATACCCAGAAGCATTAGCTTCACGTGATCGTGTTGCTGAATCTTCATTAATTCCTACTGGCTCATCTTTTTTTTCTGAATCATGCCAAATTTACCCCAGTGTGAAATTTTATGATGAAGCTGCAAAGTACAGACTGAGCAGGGGAAGCTGACATCAGCATGCAAAAAAGCATATACAGGCCAGTTTGTCTTTTCAGGGACATTTTGGAGTGGTACCTGGCCTGATCCAACTCTACACATTGGAGATTAAATGAAAACAATAACAGCAGAAAACCCTACTTCCTCCATAATTCAGCCTCTGCTTTCCAAACTGTAACAGGCTTCATGCCAAAGGCTCTCAGTTCTTTATTCCAAAACTAGCTTTCCCAATCTTACAAACCCTACCTGCTTCCAACTGCAAGAATAGCAGATTTTAAACAATGATTCTAGTTTCAGCAGAATAAAATACTTCTAGGCTACTGCAAATAATCTAATTTACTAGTCTGTCATTACAGCTAATTATTTGCTATCTTACTAGTCCAAGTGTCTTTATAGCTAACTGTTTGCTAAGTTTATCAGCAGTGTTTTCTTTCTCTAAGGATACACAATGATAACCTCTTCCCAGCTGGCCTCACAGTTTATATTCCATATGTAAACTACCTCTCTTTTTTCAGAGTATTCCTTTGGGCTGCCAGTGAGCTGGACAGACTTGTATGGTTTTTAATAATGCTTTGAAATAAAAATTCCAGAACTACAGCCCTGCCAACAATCTCAGCTTCCTGTGTCTTCATCCTTCCTTTCTTATTTTGCAGGTGATAGCTCAAGACAGTGTTCTACGTGGAGAAACTGAGGCACAGAAACACAGATGTTAGATGAAATCAGGGAGAGATCCAGGAACTGACATAGAAGGACAGCCTTGGCCTTTCAGCATATGTCAGGAAATGTGGGACAACAGAAGGAAAAGAAAAATGCTTTCTACCCCAAATGGATCATTTCTCATGCTGGCTTTTTAATATGTTGCAAACCTGAGAAGCAGCAGCCCTGGTGATTGATCTCTTCTCTGACTTTCCTTGTGAGGCAGCATAAAGAAGACCAGGCAAAGGAAGCTGAGGCAACATTTCTAACCTGCATTGCAAAACTCTCATCAGTATGCAGGAGGCTGTCCTTTCATGGTAACACTCTGCCATCTTTTGAAGTTTGGTGGTTTTTTCACTTCATATGCAACCAAGTTCCTTGTCTTCAGAAAAGAGAGCTCACATGCTTCCTGCAGATGCAACACACAGGCTTCTCTGCATTGCTCTAGCTCTGCTTCTCCTTCTCACCCAGTGAAATTTTGAACATGCTTTAGCAAAAGAGTTTGAAAGATCCTCCTATGAGCATATCTCACTGGCCAGGATGCATTCCTAGGATACGAGGGTTGTGAGGAGAACATTAGAACTTAAGCGCTCTGTAACTCACTCAAGGAAGAAAGGATGCTACCTTATGCTTGCTCTTCACTTTTGAGAGGCACTGAAAGCCTTTCTAGCTAAATAAATAGAACAAAAATCTGCAAATTCCACACAGAGTTAGGAACTTAGCTGCATTTTCCTGTAGACAAAGCTTATTTTATCTTTGCACTTTAAACACTGGCATCTGTGGCACCACAAAGTGCCTTATTCTCTGATGCTTGCTGGGAGAGCACAGGCAGCACTGAGCATTATGCTAAGTTCTCTGCATGATATTTCCCTCCCTCCAGCTCAGTACAGCCATCTGTAAGAAGAGCTAATAAAGGAACTCCTTTGCATGCCACTAGTCAGCAAAAGCAACAAGAGAAATGGTGTGTTGTGTATGCTTTGGGTACTGATTCCCTCAGCAATGAATAGGAGAGAGAGGTGGTAGGGTCAGGATCTCCAGTGTCACAAATTACAGGACAGAGCTCTATGTAATGGAGATCTGCTGTAGTGCCACTCACAGTTGCTGTTCTCCTCCTCTTCTTTTTAAAACATCATTTCCCTTGGTCCTCAATGCAGATAGAAAAGGGACCCTTAGTCACTCACCATGGGAAAGCATATGGATAAGAGCTGGGAACTGGCTAAATAGATTTTCAGTGTCTTTTATCTTATTTTCCTTTACAGGTATCCAAAGTCTTCATGCACTTCTGCTGTTGTCCCAAAATGTGGGATCCTTTACCCGGTATGGAGCAAATACACACAGGGAAAAGGTATTTATTGCAGGTTTGTGCAAACCTAGGTGATATTGCACAAAGCTAGCTTGGTGTCATACAAAACCCAATGCATATTTATTCTGTTAGATGACTGGCAAAAACCCACCTAAATTTATATTCACTGGTCAGTAACCTAGTCCTTATTTGGTCCTTGGTTCTTCTGGTAGCTCTTTTTGCATCTAAGGTTATGATGCTTCTTTTTATTTCTGGGCATGCTCAGAGAGAGATGGGTTTAAGTGGGTTGAGGCTTCTTTTGAGTCACAATCTCCCCCTTCCACCCTTAGCAAAGAATGTCTGTGTTCTCTAGGTGTGTTCCTTGATATAGGTGCTTCAGGAGGCTGAAAGAATTCACCACCACATTATTCCTGTGGGAGAGGGAGATGGAGACCTTCCTATCTGACCAAGAAGCAATTGAGATGCAGAGGAACTCAGGGAAAATCTTTCCACTGTTACGGCAAGTCCAGCCTGAAAACTGTGCAGCCTGAGTTTTTTTTGGAGCCTTTGGGTTTTGGTGCAATTTTCAAGAAGCAGGGTATTAATACTTACAAATTCTGATGAGAAAATAATTACAGGCACACACAGTTTCAGATTCTGTGGAAATACCTCTTAGAAACAGCACTGTAACAGTGCATTGATACTTCAGCAGCTCAGATGGCTCCTCTAGAGCATAAAACAGGTATCAGATAAAGAATAAATCACACTCTTTCTACCATATATTTACAGATATTTGTTCTTATGCTAGCACAGTTAGAATGAGCCTCCAAACTAATAATCAGACTGTAATCATGAAGCTCTCTGGCTCTCAGATGCCATGCTGTCTTAGGCTCTATCACACTGATGATAGCTATTTATCTTAGATCTCAGCTCTCCTAGACACAGTCTAAATTGTTTACCTCTCAAGAGGGAGCAGTCAGGCTTTCTGCAAGTGATAAAAAGGAAAAAATATGCTGATCAAATGCAATACACAAGCTGGAACATCCATTATTTAAGCATATTTCAAGTCTCTTAAACATATCACTGCACTAGTATTTGCTTTCAGTGGCTTGATCTTGAGAACTTGTTTACTGACTTGAACAGCTGAGGGCCAACCTTTATGCCTGGGAGGGATTTTAGAATTACAGTATTGTTCAGGTGGTTTTTTTTTTCCTATTTGTTTGATTTCAAGAGCCTTTCTTGTATAACTGTGTGTACCTTTAACCCTATTGTCTGTTGTTGTCCTTCATCCCCATTTTGACAAAAACCTAGTGGATCTCAGCATCAGAAGCTGCTAGTGGAGAAGTGTTTAAAAGATACTTAGCAATTCATTGAAAAATTAGAAAGACTTTTCCTTGCCATATGCTAACAACTATGAAAAATCTATCCCAGAATAGCCCACAATAGCCTGCAGTCCTCTGGGCAATGGTCAGAGGGCCAGGAGTGAGGCACCTCACCATCATGAACCCTGTCACAGACACATGGGTCAGCTCTCTGGAGTCCTAGAGATCCTGCCCCTGGCCTTGAGACAGCATTTTTTGGTTTTGAGTGAAACTCCCATGCTATGTTGACAGTGAACTGAACTCCAAAAAAAACAAATCAATCTTATTTACACCTTTCACTCCTTCATACTGAGATCCACCTTCTAACACCTTTTTTTGCAAGATTATGTCAAACAAGCGTCACAGTTGTCACTTTCTGTTGTTCTGTTGGGTTGCTTTCTAGCCCCCAGAATATCACTGGTTGAAGTTATTTGCAAAGAAGGATTTGGTTAGATGTTTTCCTAGAAATAGTAGGCTTTGTTTTCTTCTTTTTCAGCTGCTGTGTCCTATAGTGCATAAAAGATTGAGCACCTGCTGCACATAACCATTCCGTTCTCTTTTCATTAGAACCTGCTAATGACAATAAGCCTAAAAAGAGATCTAGATCTCTGGAGATGTGTTGCTGTTGACATGTCCTGTCTGGCTACATACCTTAACCATGAGCAAGCTGCATTTTATGAGCTACAGAGGGATCTTGCAGACTACAGTTTTCTGAGGGAGGGTTTTGGGGGACAGTACTGATTGTACTGTGCCAGCACTGCAGCTCTGCAGCCTGCCTGTCCCCCGACAGTTGATGTACTCAGGGCATATCCTTGGGCACCAGGAGGTGCAGCCAAGTGTGTTAAGATGCACTTGCACTCTCACACATAGTCCTTGAGGTTATGCTCAAAATTCCAGCTGAACAGAAAAATACATAGCCTCTTTCAGTCCTCTAGTTTGGAAGCGTGTTGGTTTGGCATGCCACTTGAGAGCTAGACAGTCAGGGGATGATCATAAATTGAAGGAGAGGGGATTCATGGAATCAGGATTCAGGAATATGACACCTTCACCATGGGGAAAAAAAAACTAGTGAAGTGTCAGAAACAAGAAATCAAACATCCCTTGCTATTAACACTACCTATCCAAAGAAAAGAAGACATACAATTGCAGCAGGAAACTTCTGTCAGTGAGTTGCTTTCCCTCCAGCCTGTGGGATTGCAGCAGGAAAAACAGCTCAGCGATACTTGTGGTGGTTCTGCCAGCAGCAAGACATTATTCAGAAGGGATCATCTGTAAATAAACAAAGATTAAAAAAAGAAAGGAGTGATCAGTTATCATGTGATGATGAGCAAAGATTATCCCTCACTGTCCTTGGAAGCAGAACTTTCTACCTCAATTTGGTGTGCAAAACACTGATAAAACTATTTTCTTCCCCCTAGTCTTTATCTCTTTTTGCTGCTGAAGAAGGAAATGGTAATTTCATCTTAATTTTACAACAAATTTGGAGTAATTGGCTAGCAAATGTGCAAAGCCAAGTTGGAGGAAGATTTCCTGCAGTTCTCTTTAGATGTATCCTTCCAGAGTGCCATCTAGGGGTAACTCATTAAAACCTTGCCAAAGGTGGAAAGCTTTGCCTCTCGTTAAAAATCAAACGGGAAAATGCTTCACCTCCAAGATCTTGCTACAGATGCTGAGTACACTGTCTGTAGTACACCAAAACCATAGGATAAGAGACTGGTAGGAGATTACTACTGAATACAGAGGTTCAGAAAATCATCATTCCCTCCCCTCTACCTGGTGTTTACAGCCAAATCCTCCTGTGACATCCAAGTGATTGGCATTGATAATTCAACCTACTGGCCAGCTGGTGAGAAAAACTATGAGCTTTGAAATCCTAACTGATAAATGTGGTGATTAAATTTATTAAGAGAGTTAGTTTTCTTTCTTTGTTTCTCTGAAAGGACAAAAAGCAAATCTATCATTCTTACAAACTTGTGAGGACATTAGCAAACTGTATTATTTTTTTGTTTTGTTGGCCTGTTTTGATCTCCCATTCTAACTTTACATATTTTTAATCAATGTATATTTAGAGTAATATGATAATGTTCATTACACATCTGCATAACATTTCCTTTACTTAGCATTGCTTGAGTTGGCTTAAGGAAGCCTGGCTTTTCTCCTATCTTTCTGGAAATGATGATAGGCAACCAAATAAATTCTGAAGGTCTTGAGGCAGCTAATTATACTGAGATAATCTGATGATGCTTGAATTTCTACCATTATTTAATGTACTAAAAGGAACTTGCTGAAGAAAAAAAAATTCTTTCATTCCATTCTTTTAGGTAGACTCCTAAAATTCTTTCTAAGTTTGAAGAAACACTCAGAAGGACCTCTGCTCTTAGGGCCAACTCTCCTCAGTCTTCAGGCATGAAGCCACATGCAAGCAGGTCCCTGTCTTCTGCAAGAAGCAGCATTTGTTCCTTTCACCATCCCTCTCTTGCCTGTTCCTTTGTCATCTCTTTTTGGCCTAACACAGTTGGAAATCTGTATCATTCTGTCATTCAGTTGTCCCTCTCACATAGTCCTAGCAGCCCTTTCACAAGCACTCTCCACTCCCTAAATCCCATCATCTCAACTAGAGGGTAACAGTCAGCTCCTGATTTTTGTAAGCATGATTTATAAAAGGAAGAATGGAAATAAATTATAATTACATGTAACATGCTTTAAAAAAATGACAGAGACTTGTGAGACCTGGAAGAAAGTGTGTAAATAGTTAATATACATTTAGTGTGTTCTTGTTCTGAACTGGAAAACCCAAACTGTTAATGGTGTCAGTGGGTGAAATTCCTCCCACTTTCACCTCCTACCAACTCAGTGTCCATATGCACTGAGTTTGATAGGTCTCATTTCTCAGGCAGTGGCATGCTTCAGTTTTTGTGTGTATCTAAGTACACATAATACTTATCTAAGTAGAGATATTACTGAAGCAGAGAAATGGTAAAGGATTTTAGTTTTCTTTCAAACTAAATAACAGTGAGTGAAGTTGTGCTGTGATTTATTTTTATCTCAGCAGGTAGCCCTCTAAATGCAAGCTTTCCTTCCTCCCATTTCCTGCTTTTAGTACAGAGGGATGTTGTTATTTTGCAAGTGGCATTGTCTGCTCTACTCTGTGCTAAACTGAAAAAATGTGAAAGAACTGTAAAAATAGCCCCAAATTGCAATAATAACACTGCAATTTCCTATCTTTTTAAATTACTGTACAAATGTGAATAAATCATCATTCGCATGTCCAAAGAAAGGCAGCAAAGCTGGTGAAGGTTCTGGAGAACAGGTCTTTTGAGGAATAGCTGAGGGAACTGGGGTTGTTCAGTCTGGAGAAAAGAAGGCTCAGGGGAGACCTTCTCACTCTCTACAACTACCTGAAAGGAGGTTGTAGTGAGGTGGGGGTAGGTCTCTTCTCCCAGGTAACAAGCAATAGGACAAGAGGAAAGGGCCTCAAGTTGCTGCAGGGGAGGTTCAGGTTGGATATTAGGAAAAATTTCTTGACTGAAAGGGTTATCAAACACTGGAACAGGATGCCTAGGGAAGTGGTGGAGTTACTGTCCTTGGAGGTATTTAAAAGATGTGGCACTTAGGGACACGGTGTAGTGGTGGACTCAGCAGTACTATGTTGATGGTTGGACTTGATGATCTTAATGGCCTTCTCCAACCTAAATGATTCTGTGGTTATATGACTCTATCCATAACAGCATATGATTACTTTTATGGTTTCTACATTACAGGAACACTAAAAGCATAAAGAGCTTTAGAAAGATAACAAAGAGCTTTGCAGTGCTCTTTATTTTGCTCTATATTATACCATATAGAACAGAACTAATATCTACTAATATAAGAAGGAAGGGAAGCTTAATTTTCTGTAATTTATACTGCAGAAATCATTATTTAATATTGTTGTTAATATTATTTAATTCTTGCCTGACCAACAACCTTTTATGCTTTATGTTTCTTTTGGTTTGGAAGCATCCAAGCTCTGATGGGCCTATATATAATTGCAGGACATTTCTTATTCACCTGGCACTAAGTTGCAATAAAGCGGTGTTTTAATCTGAATAATCTATCACAGAAGTATATTGCATGTTGGTAAATCCACCTTTCCCTGAAATATTTTAAGTTAAAATGCCAAAAGGAGAAACTGTATTAGCCAAACACATCTCTACCTGCCAGTAGCTAGCTGCTTTGAGTGGGAATAAAATGATGCAAAGAACATGAACTGGGGCAAATCCCATCTTAAGTGAGAGACTGGTACACAGGCATCCTGTCCCTTTATAATTAGCTCTAGCAGTCATTGTGCTTGTGCTTCAATTAGCACTTGGTAATTGCAATTTCATTCTAACACTGTTTTTCAATCTTATATAATGCCTCAAGCCAGCTGAACTTATTTTCCTCCTGTCAGAAGGGAGTTACTAGCAGGGACCTGGAACAGCCCCACCAGACCTCCCCTGGCAGCTGCTGTGCCTCCAGTGTGAAAACACACATTTCACCCTTCAGCTAGATCTAATTTAGAAATCTTTGAGCTCTTAATGATTTCTTATAGCTTGGCCTAATTGAATCTAAATGTTTTTGCACTGAAACTAGAATGCCCAGCTGGCCCAGAAACACAAGCCCTCCTATGTGTTGGCAATTGCCACCTACTGCATCAAGGCCACAGCTACCTTCTGTTTTGATCTAGTGCCTAGATTGCAGGAATAGTTTGGTTAAGACTAAAGTCTTCTGCAGAACTGAATTACCACCAGCATGTGCAGCAGGTGCTCCATGCAGGGAAGTTGCTGCATGCTGAGGGCTTGCTGCAAGAGCTGCCTGCCTGCCCCCTCTGCATCGTATCCTCCTGTGAGGGGAAGGAGCTCTGCTGCCACTGGGGAATGTGCCACCCCATGCAGGGCCCAAAGCAGGGAGCTGGGCTCTGGGGTGTTCCCTTCACTCTGTGACTTGAGATGCTGTGTACAACTCATCAGTAGGCCAAAAGATCTACCTCCAACAGGTGCCTGAAACCATGGAGCGGGAAAGAAAGCACTGCTGAGAGCTGTGTCGAATGGATTTGGGGAATGCTACTCAGGATTCAGCTGGGGGAGTGTCCTGCTGAGGGAGAGACATGACAGCACACTTGGCCAAAGCTGCTTGGGCTCCCCTATCTGTGTCTTCCAGCAGTGTTTGCTACTGGATTTTTTTTAAATCTATTAAAGCCACTAGTGAAATCCTCTTAGTTTCCCTAAGAAATTCTCACCATGCAGGCTTCTCTAGTAGAGGAATGTATACCAGCCAGGGGCTAGTCATTCTCAGTCCTTTTTTCCTCCCCAAGAAAATCTGCTGTTCTCTTTAGTGTTCAGGTAGAAGCAAGAAATACTTGCATCATGTCTCTATTCAGAAGCCTCTTCTAAGCACACCATTCAACTACTGCACAGTGCAGCATCTGTTATGGGTCTATTAATAATAACACTAACATGAGCAAGTAAATATTAAGAACTACTACAGAACATGAACCCCTGATCTTATCCCCAAGCTGAGAATTAAATGAATGACAATACAATTACTATCTAATAATCATCTAACTACTAAAATTACCTATCTACACAACTAGATAGACTTAGGGTTTTTTTTTATTTTAAAGACTAAATAGTTAAGAGCACTCCTGATGTATCTAGGAGTTTGGAAAAGCTTAGGCATTTGCTGTAATACATTTAAAGTAAATCAGACTTAGGCTCTAATACTTACATTTCACACTTACTGGCTTACTAAATTATACTCCCAAAGCAAATACGGTTGCAGCATTGGAAATTATTTACAAAAAGAATAGCTAAGAAAAGCTATCTTCATCAAGGTGAAAAACACAGTCCTGTAATCATCTTATTGAGCTCAATCCTATGCTCCATGAGCAGGAAAATTTTCCACTGAAGTCAACACAACTCTTGCTTTCATAACTGAATTTTGTATTCTGTAGCAACACCTCATCTTGCTCTCAGATGTCAGTGGGAGACCTGCTTCTGAAGGTAATGGTAGTAAAATGAGATCTTTGATGGTGTTTCATAATGTGCTACACTGGCAGGAGCAGAAGCATCAATTTCCAGAATCATGGAGGTTTTTATCAAAGAACACATCTGCTTCTGGTTAAGAAATACAGGGGAATGGGCCTGAAATTTAAGAAACTTCAAAGTAAGGTGCATTGCAGCATGGGAAGAACATTAGATCTTATGCATTTTAATAATCCCCACAAGAACAAATCACCTGATATATTCGATGACTTCAGTGTTCCAGTTGATGTCAATATGCATGCAATACAGCACCATAAATTCCTGAATTCTGAGTTTTACTTATATTGGTAATAAAGCTCCCTTTGTCTTCCACAGAAATGTCCCAGAAACCAATGAAACCCTTTGTTCTAAAGGACGTGGGCCTGGGAAAGTCAGTGCTCGTGGAGCTGCTGGGTACGATGACAGAGCAGAAACAGCTCCCAGGAAAGCCTCTGCACTTGGTACAAAGGATGTTTTCCATAAGATGGGGCTATGTCTTAAACCTAGAAGACAAGAATTATAATCTGATTGAGTGATGACTCCTGGAAAGATGTTTCCAGGCAGTAATATTCTTTTCTACTTTTAATTTGACAGGAAGCAGGAAGATCCTCAGTTTTATCCCAAATGGTTTCACTTCTGACTGTGATTTGTTTGCATTTTCCTACTTTGAACTCTTTCATACGTCCTAAGCACAGCTCATAGGTGACCTTATGAAATATATTGTAAGTCCAATTTGGCAGTTAGAAAAAAACCATAGAACTCCAAAAACATCTCTTCAGTCCTCATGAGACAGGATGTAAGACTAGCTTCCCCCTCCCATCACATACAGAAGCCCTTGGAGCTCTCCCTAGAGATGTTCACAATGTGCAATTAAAGAGAGGTAGTGCCTAGGTCTCATCAACTCCTCTGCATATTTCAAACTTACAATATTGTCTCTGGACTTTAGCCAGGGAAATAATTTAACCTCTCCCAGCAGACAATTTTTGTCTTCTGCAGAGTTGATACTCGCCAAATAATTCAACAGATCAGCCTACAAAGTTATGGGCTAAGAAGAAATAAGAAATTAATTAACAGAAGTGTATTGCAGTAATGCTGCTTTTAATCAGTTTAATCACAAGATTCCTCTAGTTCTAAAAAAATGTATAATATTCATCTGAGTAGATAGATAATTGCAGACATCTGCCTTTTCCATAAGCATTTGGCAGAACAAGCTACCAGTTATTCATGTTTTGTTGCAGACATTCCCAAATGCTTCTAATTTTGTTGTAAGATCAATACAAAAGAACTATTCCCTTCACAGTTTCTTCTTCAGTTTAAAATGTCACTTGTTTATAAAGGTTCAACCTTCATACATTTTGAATTCATGATAGTTCATGAGCTGAATACCAAGATTCAGAGTGTAATAATAACAGCTGCTTCAGGATTCAGCATAGCTTCTACACAGTTTTATTTCCCCACTGCCAAGCGCCCCTTTACTGCCTAACCCTGCAGTAGGGCACTCAGGTGACAGTCACACTGGGCTGGACATCAAGGCTACATCTGTGCTGTTCACATTAAACACACCTCAGCAATGTTTCAAGGCATTGCTTCATTTGTTAAATCTTTTAAATGTTTCAGGGCATTGTTTTAGCCCAGCCAGGTGCCCAAAGAATTTGCAAGCATGGTTCAGGGGTCAGCACTGGCCACAGAGCAACCCAAATATGCCAGGTGCAGGTAACCACCCTGCTGTCACTGTTTGCAAGCTCAGGAGGTGTAGGTGTTCAGTGCCAGCTGGTCTCTGCCAGGGAATAATCCTCTACATATTTAACTTATTAGCATAGAGGAAGCTTTAGGGGCAGCTGGACAGCTGAAGTAGCTTTCATATCAATCAGCAGTGGATGAACAGTGTCTGTGAAAATGAAAGCACAAGTCTAATCTTCACAACTCAGTTGACTTCCTACTTGTAGTAATTTCCTCTTTCCTAAGTAACAGTCACAGCCTTTACTCATTTTAGATCCTTAGGAGAACTAAAGCAGGTAAAAAGATCAGTGCACCTTAAACCATCTTTTCTTTGAGATGCAGGACAAAGTGTAGTCTTGATTTGCTACTGATTTTCAGTTGCTGTCACTCTTGTGCAACACAACCCCAAAAGACTCTGCTATCACACAAAAGATGTGTAGACCAGGCAGCAATATAGTACAGTGGAAAAAAGCAAACACTGAGGGAAGGAATACGTGGAGCAGGAAAGAGGAGGGAAGCAAGAAAATGCATGAAAACCAAGGCATACACCACAGTGCAAATGAGCTACACTGAAGCACGAGCTACAACAGGAATCACACAGAACGAGTTCTGCATCATCTGCCACTTCTAATACATGTCCTATGGAATTCCAGCTGGAGAAGCAGGGATCTTAACAGCAGTCAAGCACATTGCCTTTGCCACAAAATTCCTCTCCACGTTCCACTTGAGAGGAAACCCCACAGGGGAGTCAAGATGAAACCTCCACTGGGTCGTGGAGAACTTGTGGGCAAGGACAAATGGATCAGCCTGACTATGGTTCCTCATGGACCAGCTGCCACTGACAGTAGGATTTTTGAGATTGGGAGGTGGAACAATTGAAAAGTAAATTTCAGCAGATTGTACTCACCATCCCTTCTCTCCAGGCTTCTTGAGATTTTTTTTTCCTTCCCAAGCAGAGACTGCTTCATCCCTTGGCTTCCCAATTATACCCACCTGGAAGTCAGCCACCTGAAATGGTCATGCTGTTCCTCCAAGTGTATACTGTGGGCATCAGGAGAGTGATTCATCAGACCAAGTGTGGACACATACATCTGAACTAGCTGTCTAGACTCCATTTATCATTTACTGAAACAGATACTTCTACCAAGTGACTCATCTCCTGCTAAAGGTGCTCTCTGAAGTAAGTGGTACACCAGAAAGTGCCTGTTTCCCCCCATTAATTGCAAACAGATGTGCTTCAGACATGCTCACAATGCTACAGACATCTAAAGTTAATGAGGTGAAGCCCAGACATTGTTACTTTTTATAAGGAATAAAGTAATCTGGAAATGAGAGTATCAGAGTCCAGGATAATTGGTAGCTGAGCTAACACAATCAAAGTTTTATTTAAAGAAGCATTATATTTCCCATAGCATGGTTCAGTTCTCATTTAATCTAGTAAATACTGCTGAATGACAGACTAGCATTTGTAGTATCATCTCACTTCAGTGTCCACTTCACAAATCAGGATGTACCAAAACCAGAACATAAGATGTTTGATAGAACTTACAGAATTACTTCACAGTTTAACCATCAGTTTCCTCAGGAAACACTGTCCATTTCTTCAGGGAAATAACCATTCCTTTCAGATGCAATAGGTTATAATTAAGTCACAGGATTAAAGATTTAGCTTTATTCCATAATGTTTACTTGTTCAAACTTTTAAAATACAAATCTCATTTAAACTCTCAACATTTATAATCTATTTATGTTTGTAATATATATTACTCAGGCCACTATCTTACCACTTAGGGGCTGAAGAGCAAGATGCTTGGGTGATTGAAGTTGCAGACTTGAAACCAGAACAATCTTTGCAGGGTCAGTCACCAAAACTTCTACCAGATAAACTGAAGACAAAACATCTTCTAGCTTGTTTGGTTCTGCTGCACAGAAGGTGCAGGATTGGTCAAAATTTGTCTATTGGTAGGAGTATGTGCCAGCTTACTCACATCTAGGGATCAGCTACACTTCCTTGCCAAGCAGAAAGTTCATAGTCCTTGTAGCCTTTTTGCTTCCTCACAGCTTTTTGCTCTGGGAAGGCTGAGCCAAGCAGCCATTCCCAGCCCAAGGGTGTTCTCAGAGACTCTTATCCCCAAGTTTTTCTTCACCACATTAAAAGTGCAAGCATGGCCATATGTGTAATTTTTTTAGTTTACCAGAAGAGTACAAATTTACAGAGACATATAAGGAACACCTTCAGACCAAAGCTGTATTTATCCACTTATCCATGGGTACAAACCACAACATTTAACATCCCCCCACCAAAAGTCCCTCCAGACAGTGTTCTGACTCCAGCAGTGGCAGTAAGATATATTATTTAGGACAAATATGTAAGCCTACCATTTTCCACAGTCCATTGCCTCTCATACATCCCCAGAATTGAGTTGTTTCATTTGGAAGCTAGAATTTTCCCTAGCGTGGCCTCCTTACCTTTTCTACCAAGCCGTGAAGGAATTGGATGGGAGTGCTTGTTTTCTTGTTGAATTGAGGCAATTCACCAGAGTTCCTAATACAATATTAAAGCAATAATACTACTGCTGTGTGACTCCTAGAATATCTATATTTAAAATAACAGATAGGTCTAGATACATTTCCCTTTTTCTGACCTCCAGCCATTCATTCCAACCTTGAACAGAGAGCATCTGAGTCAGCTGCCCTCTCTCTGCACCAGCACCTGCCTGCTTGCTGATAGCACTTTTCCATTTCCTTAGATTCCTGTTAGTGCCCACAGCCCTCCTGCTAGACTAGGATCCTCTTTTAGACTTAGAAAAATAAATTGTTCTTAAGTCTGCCAGGTTATCAGGGTATATATTCCCCAACAAACAACATCCTCATTGCATTTTCAAGGTTTCGTGCTGCTTTGCTTTTCTTGCTGGCCCTGTTACATCTTCTGATGAAGGCAAAGTAATACCTCATCAGAAATGCCAGTATGATATTAAAAATAATACAGTTGCCTTGTTTGTTACAAGCTGCAAGTCTAGTGGTGTTCTACATCACATTCCTCAGGTCTTGGATACTAAAGGATCTTGGTTACTGCAAGGATCTTAGCTTTCACTGCAAAAAGGGAATTTCTACCCCTCCTTGCTGCAAGGAAAAGCTTGAAAACATTATTTTGGCCAACATAAAAGTTGGAAATCAAGAATGAATTGAATACAAAAGGCAGGCTCATGATTTCTCTGATCATATATCACTCTGGTGGGGGAAGGGATATTCATTAATTATTTTGGAATGTCTGCAGGCAGCAAGAGTGACTAGAAATTTAATCTTTGGGAATGCTTTATCACTGATGTCCCCAGAGCAGCAATAATACTATTTGTTGGTTTGAATAAGAGTAGTCCTATGATCTAATTTGTTCTCTCTGCAGATTTGGACCCTGATCTTGCAAGCTGTATTTTGTACCTAAGCAGAGTGCTGCAGTGAGATGCAGTAGTGATGTGCACAGGTAAGGAGCCCTCTCTGTGCAAGGTAATAGATCTTGCAGCTAAGCAAAAAGAGTGAGCAGAAACTGGCAGATATTTATTTTACCTGTATTCATTTTGCCTTTGTAGAAATCACAGGATGTTCAAACACTGTGCTATTAAAATAAAAGGCAACAGAATACAGAATTCCTGTTCGCTAATTGTCCTTTCCTCTAGAAGTCGAAGGATGCACCTCTCCTGAAGACACACAAACCCCAGGATAGACATAAGAAGAGGGATGTTCAAGGAAAACCTGGAAGGTTGATCCCTTCCTTTCAGTCCCATTAGGTGGAGCTCTCAGACAAGAAGAAATGACTTTAAAAGCCAACCCAGCAGGCACCCTTCGGAATTGGGAGTACCGCACTATGCAGGCATTTTTTTCCCCTGCTGAGAGATCTCTCCACTTGTTAGAATTCACTTGTATCCAACTAGAAAGCTTATTACATGCTTTCAAAAACTACTCTTACTCAGCAGCCTGCCTGCACAACCAGGTTTTCACTAGCTAAACACATAAGCTGCAAACTTCTGAGGCAGCTCAATGATGCATCACTGAGGTCACCAGAAGCAACCAATCCAAGAGAGAAATAGAGTAGATAAAGACTTTAAAAGCAATACACAGAAAACAAAAAATTCCAGCAAGTGCTTGACCTTGTTTCTATTAATGATAGAAGTCCACTGACATTTATGGTGCAGGATTCAGCTTGAAAAATTGGCTGTGCAGACACAACACCAATGGAAATGGCAAAATAACCTGATTTTCTGCCACTTTCCCCTTCTAGTTTCTACTCTGGGTTTGATTTTGCACTTATCCTATAGAGTCTTACAAAGTCTTGGGGTAGCTCTCCCAACTCCTACCCAAGCAGAAGAATGAAGATAACCCTGTGTAAAGGACTATACAAAGAAAGGACAGAATGATGGATATATATTTTCAAGGCTCTTGGCTCTTACACCAAGTGTTCATTAATTTGCAGTAGCTCAGCAATGTTAATGTTGTTGGGGTTTTTTTTGCATATAATGGCTGTGGTTAGCAAGATGGGAAAGAAGAAAACAATGTTACATAGACAATTATCAGAGTTAACAGAAATTAGAAGAGATTGTCCAGATATATACAGAGGGAAAGAGTCTAACTTGGTTCCTGTTAGGCTCTACATCTTATTTAAGAGAAGAGTTTGGCTTAATCAATTCAACTGTGATTAAGCTCTGCTTGTTTTTTGGTTTATGAAGGCAAATATGACACTTCTGTAATTGACTATTTCTGTAAAGCTTAGCCAATCTCCTAGATTTATCCTTGATACACAAATAGGATAATTTCATGACCATTGAGGTACAATGCTGGAATGTTTTGTGTTTCAATATCATCTGTCTAGTTTCAGGTTTAGCAACAAAACTTATTTGCAGATACTTGAAGAGTCTGAAGGTGTGTTCCATTTTCAGACTTCTTAAAATCTGTATCCTTTTGCACCCAAAGTAAACACCATTTAACAGCTTGTGCTAAAATAGATATGCAGTGCCTGTGAGACGTAAGAACTAGCAACTCTTGCCTGAAATCAGATCACTACCCAGCAAGCCTGAGGTAGAGTAGGAAACTGAACCTGATTCTGGTGCATCCCAGCTCTGCCCATTGAACTATACTTCAAGGTGACATTACACAGAGATGAGCATAGGTCTAACATAAGCTTCAAGAGAGAGAATGAAGGTTATGGCAGTCTTACCTCTTTTGCCTAGATACCAGAGAGAAGCAAGCAGGAGAAGGGTCAAGATGGTGGAGAGCTGAAGCACTTAGTGGCACCTGGTGAGCTTCTGACAAAGTCCTGTAGGCAGAGAACACAGCTGGTAAGATTCATCTGGCTAGGCATCACAGAACCATCACATCAATTCACCTAGCATAAAAAAAAAAAAAGCTCTCTCCAAATCTGAAATGTCTCCATCAAGAACTTGGTCTTAGGAATTTCATGGTTTTACAACTGGAAATTTATCCAGCAGAAAATTCTCACCTGTCCACTATGAGCTCCCCAAATTCCATCCCTCTGAACAGGTGAGAATGTTCTCTTATGCCTGTTTCAGTATTGCACTAAAGGTTAAAAGACAGAAAATCAATCTTAACTGCTGAGATTTCCATAAAGTTTAATTAAAAGTGTCAAGCTATTGTGACTAGCTTTGTCAAAATGTGGGTGACAAGCTCTGGTGTGCAGCAAAATGTGCTTGTCTCACAAAATGCTGGAGAAGATCAGCAGGATGCTGCTTCTCAGGAGGCTGCAGGCAAGTGAACCTTCTGGCTGTGTCTCCTCAGCTTGCATCTGACCCACTCACCCAAAGCTGAGCCACCTCCTGAAAAGAGAGAGCCTGAGAAGACAGCCAGTGCAAGTGCTCAGGGCTCAGGAGGAACACAATATTTTCTCCATAAGAAAAATCACAGCATTCACACAGCCCAAATCCTGATCTGGTCCTGTCCCTCCTGCATCACTCTCTCCTTTTCATTCACCTGATTTGAACAGGGTGTTTTGAAGAGAACATAAATACACTTCTCTTCACTCCTCTTTCTGTCCTTTTGGAAAAGTGCTCAGTGTTTGGATTCTGTATCCCAATATGGTTTCTTTTTGAATATCTCTTTCAGAAAACACACCCCTACTGCAGCACTGTGCAGCCTATAGCAATGAAGAGGAATAATAACCAATTCCTTAAAGACAGATCAGGCATTCTGAGTGCTGTACTTGGGTCAAACTTGAATCTGAAGTGCTTCTCTATATCATTAAAAAAAAATATTTTCTCCCAGTCTCACAACAGGCTATAGGAAGCTAGATATTTCTACTAGTAATTATGTGCAAATCAATTCAATTAGCTGAATTCATTACACTTCTTAAAACCAAAACTTTTATTTGCCCTGAACAAATTCAGCCTCCTGTTTAGCAATAGTCTCCTCCTATTAAGCTTCATTAAGACCTCCTCCTGACAATAAGTGTGCCTCCTCTATTAATCATAGGTGCTTTGCAAGGACACTGAGGTGCTGTGATAAACAAAGCTCCCCAGCCAAGTTCCATGCTTCACTCAGGACTGATCTGTTCAAAACCTGTTACTCCTGCACATTTGTTTAAACAAGTGCTTCTGTCATGACCAGCCCTGACCTACTTTCCCCAGTGTCTTAGTTGTTCTTAGACTTCAAACACAGCCTGCCTCTTGCTATCTCTTAGCAAAATGCTCAAAACAAGGAGGACCCTGATGAGGGAACACCAACACCACTCTGCTACACAAAGAAAGTGCAGTGTATTGCCAAGACTTAGCAAAACCAGGGGTGCTTATCTGCTCCTTGAGTGAGCTTAAGATTCATTTTGCTTAGCTGGCCACTTTGAATTCTTAAGGCACAGAAACAGAGGAGCAAGTCAAACATAAACATGCAACTCTTGTTTCTCTGTTGCAGAAGAAAACACGAATGCAATTAAAGGGCAACTGCGTTTAACCGTGTCTAACGTCTCTTTATTATTAGCAAGAGATAAATGGAAGACAAAACTAGTTCACTCCTTGCAGAATTCATCTTCTAAATAGCTCCACAATAGAGCTTTTTGTTGGTCATATTGATCTCTTTCACACTGCACACGAGCTATCATTTTTTTTCAGGACATCTTTCTGCTCTTTAAATGACAGCTTGATTGTTGGAGCCAATCTCCACCACAGCTAAACTGTTTACCCAGTGGTATGGGTGAGTGAAGCTATTAGTCCTGAAGTCCTGCCATGTGGCTGCTGCCTAGAGAAAATGATTTCAAGTCGAAGGGATTCTGTTTTGATGCTCAATATCCAAATCTGTACCTCAGGAGTGGTTCTCTGCAGATGGACACAAGGACAGGAAGCTTTGCACCCAAGCTCTTCCACTGAACTCCGTGGTATGATGTTAGGCAATTCCTAGATGTTTTCCAAATAGCACACCTCTGGGTTTGGTTGACAGTAGAGATTTGTTCCTTCCAAACATGTGATATAAAAGGACAGTTTATACTTCACTGTAAATAAAAAATCCGTAACACAAGGTATTGGTAGAATGCTCATGTAGGATGAGTTAATTTAGGAAGAGAAGGGTGAAGTCTAATTAACTGACTTAGTTCTCTTTTCCTGCACTAAAGAACAAAAGACCGGTTAGCCTATTTGAAAAGACCCAAACAGAAAAATCTTTACTTATAGACTTCTCCACCATTGTACCAGGTAGGAAGGAAAAGGCAAGATAATAATTCTCTTTTGAAATCTGATGGAAACATAGCTGAGCCATCTTAACTACCTCTGGATGGACATATGCCTTACATAAGCTCTCCTCTGCCCTTTGATATGAAAGACAAGTATCAAAAGCATTGATGGACAATTAGGTCAGAGATAGCTCCTTTGCCTCTCCTCTTCCATAACTTCTTGCTGAGTTTATTCCATGTTTTCCAACTCCTGTAGATAAAATTGAAGAACAACAGTGCAGCTGGAGTTTGTGCAAGTGGCAATTTGAACAGTACCTTCATTCTCTAAACAGCTTGACTTTTCTCATCAGGGAAGCATATCTGTCAAACCACATGTTCCTCCTCCCTGAGCTCCAATAACAGGTGGCTGATACCTGACAAGGGCTGCTACCGAAGAATATGCAGTATTTAGCAAAGTCACATTCACAACAATTCAGTGATGCAATCATATCCTCTTTTCTCTCCTCCTGGACAGAAGAATTAAGTAAACCATCCAAATCTGGACAGTGAATCAGTGCCACAGGCAGAACTTTCCTGAGTCTCAACCTCACTGCATCATCACAGGAGCATGTAACTTACTCTTGTGTGCTGTTACTAGTGCTATGAGCTGCTCTGGCAGAGGGTATCAAGAATCAATCCAGCTGTCTTTCCAATCCAGCTTTAGCTAGGTTGAAATTCAGCCTGGGGAAAGGAGTGAACATGCCCCTATGGCCAGACCAGGCCAGTTCCTGCATCACCACAAGAACCATCTTCCTTCTTTTTACTAGTAAGGGATATCAGGTATGGATCAGGAGCAGCACAAGAGCAGGCTTGACATTAAATGTGTGAGGAAACAGCACACACATCACCCCAAATGTAACTGCCTGTGCCATAAGCCAGATGCCCTGCATGATGCCTGGGGAGGGGGGTCTGAGTAAACCCAAAGGCAAACAGAACTGGCCATCTTTTTGATCATCTCCTATGGAGAGGTAGAAGGGCTTGTGTCTGCAGCTTTGAGAGACTCTGGGAAAGTAGGACTACCTGATTTTCTGTCCCAGTTTGAGGCTTTGATTTGATAAAGATCCATTCTTACAGCCTTGAGTAATTTTAGGTGCTTTTCTTGCCTTTCTCTTCCCAAACACTCTAGCCTGGAAAGTGGAACTCTAGGACCCCAGGAGGGTATTACTGATGTGATGCACTATGACAACAAGTAACTGCTGTCTCCTTCTTGTATTTCTACTCTTGAGTATTCTATAAAGAACATCTTTTATTCAAAGCTGTGTTGTGCTGTAGCATATAAGCTGTAGCAAATAAGCTTCCCTCAAATTACCACTGTTTGATACCTCTCCTTGCTGTGAATCTTTCCAAACTGTAAAGTTTTATACCCCCTTATATTATGCTGTTTCTTCTGAATAATACAAATGGATTATGAACTCTTACATTTTGAGTTTTCTCATGACTTTGGGTCATCCAAATACATTAATTAAGATCACTGATAACTCAGAGCTTGTTTTCTGTTGAAAGGGAGATGTTTTTCCTTTGATTGCTCTTCACACCGTGTGTTCATGTCTGCCCAGGCTTTTAAGCTGTGCCCATCATCATGAAATGCGAGATGACTGATAACTCTCTTCCAATTCACAGAACATAACCTGTCTCAGCAGCAGCACATTTTGGCTTAAGAAGTAGTGTCTGAGGCCTGATATGTAACCTACAGATTTGTCCAATCTAATTAGTCACATTTGCATCAATGTTTTTATGATACAGACATACATCCACTCAGAAAATCTCTAGAGCTGCAGGCAGCCATTCCATCAGTTCATGGTCACTTCTGGCTTGGAAATTATTGGAAAGATGCTACAGAGGTGGAAGGCTCTGAAACATGACATTGAACATGACTGTTCATAGTCAGATACTGTTTTATTACATTAGACTCTAATTTTCACTAATTTCATTGTAATTTCTTGTAATTAGGTAAAAGGCTGGTTTTGCTGAACTTGGTGATGAAACTTCTACAGGAAAAAATACTGAATATATTTTTAAGAAAATAAACTGAGAATTGGGCTAAATTAATACACACTGAGCACCATGCAGCAATGCAGAAAAATTGCCATACCCAAGCTTGCTTGTTGACAATTTCTAACCTGTGTGGCCCTCTTTAGTGCAAGCACATCCCAAGAAGAGTTGCCCATGTGAATTCACTGAGCATCTTAGACATGCTTCCAACACTCATACTTCAAGGAATTGTTCTCTGAGTCTCAAAATCATTCTAACAAAAAAAGAATATATCTCCTTTGACTTTTTTGCACCTAAAATTCCCATGAAACTGTTTAAAACTGGACATACAATGAAAGATCATGTTTAGAAATGACCACTCTATGTTTGACTCTCTGGGCTGGAATCACCTCCAGCTAACACAAATGTCAACCACAAACCTTTCACTTACCCCCCTGAATTTATATGTAAAAGCAACTTCCCTTAAAAATGAAAGAGGTAAGGCTGGCTGAGTGTTTGCACAGGTACAAGGAATTAAGAAACGCGATTTATTTCAACCTGAACTCATCAGCTTTAGCCTGATCTGTCCCTGCCTTCACTGCAAGAGGGAAATACACTGGGTTTACGTTGCTGCTGGTTGCAGGCTTATGGTGAGAAATGATTAATAGCTACAACTCCTTCAAGCAGCCAGTTCTGTCAGCACAAGGCTTATCTATCACCACAGACCCCAGGCTGTTCCCTTTGAGAAGAGAACAGTCCACTCGTGGGGATTTGATGGCTTCAGCCCCACTCACAGACAAGGGATGTCCTGTGCATTGGCAGGATTTGTCCCTGTTAGTGGAATCTCTAGTGACAGAAAGTGGCCAAGCCCGGGAATATAAAACCAAACTTGCCTTTCCAATAGGTTCTAGCTGAACAAGCACCCAGGCAGAAGGACTGGAGAGCCAATGGGGAGTGGTGATAACTTCACATTGGCTAAGGCTGCCTGGGCATTTAACAGCAAACAGCCTGGTCTGCTTGTGCCACCTATGTCACATCAATACTTGGTGCATTAAGTACATACATTTGGCACATTGGTACATTAGCATGGGATTTAATTTGGGCATTTCAAGCTGCCTGCATCAGCTTGTGACAGCGGATCTTCTCACCCATCCCCTGTGCGTGTTCTTCCTTGCAGATGTGTATTTGCTGCAGCACATTTGCAAAGGGAATGGAGAAAGAGAAAACTGAAAGCTATATGTATTAGTATTCCTGTTTAATTCAATATCAGCTTACAAGGTGAAAATTAAAATGATTTTGCTGTCACTGTTATCTCTCCTCACTTGGCAAAGATCGATTTCCTTCTTCACCACTGCTTACTAATAAGACATCAGAAAACTAAGATGGTTTTTATGTTTACTTCCTTGTTTAAATCAGCTTTCTCAACTAAGGACAGCTTTGGCAATCTATTTGCTTTTTAACTTGTGATTTCTCTGTTGGCTCAGAGTCTGCCAGTGACAGAACATCAAACACAGAGAGGCTATATATTTTTAATTACTCAGGGATGCCCTTGTGCATAAGTACATGCAAATTAAACAAGCTGAATTCAAAACTGGCTCAGAACAGCTTGCCCACGTTACACAATCAGTCACATTTTGGGCTCAGAGATGATGGTGCACTATTTTGCTTCTCATGCTGACAAGTAAGGAGGCACCAGCCATCACTCAGTACAGCATCATGCCATTGCTACTGCTGTGTCTGACACTGCTAGGTTGGGTACCACTATCTCAAGAGCTGACAAGCCAAGGAAGGCAGATGGCAATGCATGAATGCTCAGAAGTGAGAATCAGCTGAACAACTAGTCTGTGTGGAATTACTCCTTCCTACTAAGGAAATACTCATGTCCAGCAAGAGGATTAAGAAAAAATAGAATGCTTCTGATGTCTCAAATAATCTGACATAAGCACTTAACCTCCTGCCTCCAGAATCTAGCTCTCCCTGTGAAATGGGGAGGATAAACTACTGAGAAAAGTTGTTGTTTGGAGCCTAAGCTGCATGTTATGAACTTGCACCCTGGTAGCATTACATCTGCAGCAAAGATGTAATTCTTTCAAGAGACCTAAAAAGTTCAGTGAGAATCTGGCAGGGCAAGGTGGTCATACCAAAAAGAGAATGAAGGAAACATGGCCATCTGCATATTGCAGATGAAGAACTAAACCACCCTAGACAAAGGCAGTATAGTGGGTATACCTGAAGAGCTGACCATTCCTCCTAGGAGCACAAAATGCCTAGCTTTTTCAAAAAGTCAAGGAAGTAATGTGTCCTGTAACAGATACGCTTGATTCACTTATCTCATACCCTTTAGACACTTCACTGTGTCAGAAGTCTCCTTATTTAACAACCTAGCATTTCTTGTTCATATTTTCTTTCCATTGCCCTTTCTTAAATCCCCATGCTCAGTATTAGTAACATTTTATTCCTCTAGGGTGTTTATGCCTGCAATACCTATATAGCATTATCTTACCTTCTTCCTCTCAAACTTGATTATCCTTCGTTTATCCAGTTTATATGTATTGAAGTTTTAATCTTTCCTCTTCCTTCTTGACAAAGTCGCTCTTGTCCTTATTAAGGGAATCCTGTCTCAAGGCTTCTTCCATCCCTATCTTACATAGTTCCACAGCTTTCTTCAGTGTTTCTTGTTGCACTGCGAACTGAAATCCAGCCAGCACCTTCTGTGAAGACACATTTGGCTCTGTCCCCACTAGAGATCCAAGGTGACAACTCCTCTCTTTGCACCAGAAGTGGCAGCCTGTGTCCCACTGTGTGTGCTCCTGCTAGCCACCTGCATGGGTGACCTGAGGCAAGGGTGTCTGCATCTCTGGATGGTTCCCAGCACAGAGCTGATCTTGGGGCACCTAATTTCTTGCCAGGAAGCCTGCTTCTGGCCTGCTGTGCCAGGGCTGGCATGTAGGTGCTGGACACACTTCAGCTGGTGAGTGCCAAGGCTGGCACGTGTCTGATGTTACTCTATATGGGCACCTCTGGTGCACAGATCTCTGTGGTGAGTTGACAGCTGTACCGAAGCTGCGGTCTTTCATCTGAGTTCCATCTTCCTGTCCTATTTTTGTGTTGTCTGTTCTGTGGTGCCTTTGGTGCATATGCGAAAGGCCAGAGAGCCACGATGGGGGTTCTTAGTAGGTTGAGACCTGTGCTGACCTGCCAGAATAAAAAAAAACCAATAAAACAAAAGCCTTTTAATCTTACTGAAACTGGGGAGGGGTGACCTTTCCGCGTAGGAAACGGGACAACCCTCAGCCGACCTCCCCAGCACTGGTCGGTCTAGCAGTGGACAGTGAGGATGGTGGAGATGCCAAGCGCGCTGGGAGAAGGAGGACGGGGAAAAGCGATCCCGGTCCTTGGTACCACCCTGCGGTTACAACCACAGCACGCATC
>VWZO01001173.1:614564-967987 GCA_013396975.1 Bucco capensis
GGGGGCGGCGGCGGTGGGTCCGCGGGATCCGTCCGCGCTCGCTGCCCCCGTGTAGTTCCCCAGTCGTTCTGTCCTCGGCGGCGGCCCGCGGGTGACATGCAGTCCCTCATCTCTCCGGTGACCAAGGCTATCCTGGTGGCTTTGTTCATCTTCGCCATCCTGCTGATCCTCTACGTGATTCTGTGGTACATCTGCCGCGATGTGGATTGCGACCATGGGATCTGAGCGGCGCCGCGGGGCCAGGGCTTAAGAGCCCGGGATTCACCCCGCGGGGCCGGGAGCGGCAGCGGGAGCTGGAGTCCCGCCGGGCGGCAGCCGCCACCACCGCGGCCGCGGCAGGGGAAGGGGAAGGGGAAAAAAAAAAGAGGAAAAAGAGAGAGAGGGAAGAGCCTAGCTGAAAGAGAACGGAGGACAACTGCAATCAAGAAACCGACCTGAGCTTGACCTTCAGAGACCAGGGTGACCCGGTGAGTCTCCGCTCTCCGCGGCGCGGGGGATGCGCGGGTGCGGCGAGGCTGCCTCCTTCCTTCCGTCCCTCCCTGCTCCACTCGCATGCACACACACTCACACACTTATCACACACACACGCTCGCACACACGGATGTGGCACAGACGCCCCACGGCGGGAACACACACACACAAGCTCACACCTCCGGTACCGGTGGATGTTCGTGGCTGAGCGCCTGCTGCGCGCATCCCTTGCGTGTCCCCAGGGGACAAGCAGGACCCGTCCTGCTGGCCGGGATAAACAGTACCTCTCCCCGTCCCCCTGTCCCTCCGCTTTAAATACCTCGAGGTGACCACGCGCAAAAGGCTGCGCGCCCGCGGGAGCCGCCGGGGACGGGACCGGGGATCGGGGAATAGGGCCGGGGCCCGGTGCGGGAGGGACGGCGAGCGGCCGCGACTCTGGCTTTGCGGCCGCACATTGGTATGCAGGAGGTGGCTGCGCTGCCAGGCAGACCGAAAAGGTGAGCCCACGGGATGAGGGAAAGCCAAGGCGTTATCAGTCCTGGGGCAAATTGGGGAAGTAATGAAAAAATGGAGAGGAAGATGTCAGGTATCCGGCGGACACCAGCAGAGGCTGACTTCGGGGAAGGGATGCGAAGCAGGATAAATTTCTCCTTGCCAGGGGCAGGTTGGTGGGAGGAAGATGGGGGAGATGACAGAAAGATGTGCATGGGAAGTTCTGGATGGCAGCGGTCCTCCTCTGGTCTCACCAACTCTGCATTTACTACATGCTGCTCTCCACAGAAGGGTTAATGGTCCAGGGTTAAAGACATAGACAAGCCTGGCAATGTCAGGAAATGTTGATGAGTACTTATGTGCCGAGAGCGCTGGGGCACTACAGGGACCGAATCCTGCCTAGCCTTTTTCCCACCTGAGAGAATTTGTCGTTGGCTTTTTCTGCTCTTTACATTTGGTTGTGTTGAATACTGTGTGCTAAAGCGACAGACAAGCAGCACATTGTGTGTTAGAGACACGGCACATTGTGTTTTAAGTGAAAAAGACCTACTGAAAGAAAAATGGTCCTAAACATTCGGGCTTGAATGTTTCCGTCCTTGACAGACAAGCTGTCAGGAAAAGGAGCAAGCTCCAGCTGCTTGCATTGCCTCTGGTGGGAATGTATTCGGACACCATAGGGTGAAGATGTGCAGTGGGGAGTAAGAGAAAAATCAGAGTTGGATTTAAAAGGGGGGGAATGGGGACCTAGTCAAGTGTAAAATGTGATCGTGTGATTCAGGATGGTTTGACATTGAGTGTTGGTGACTGAAAGCTCACCTTTGCAACAGGGCTTTGTGTTTGGAAGGAAACTGTTGGGAAGTCGATTTTCTTGCCAATGTGATTTGTGCTTCTGTTCAGGTTGTGTTTTGAAGGGCTTTTGACCTGACTAACTAGTTGATCAAACATGACATTACCGTTAACTCACCCTACTAATGTGATTATAGCAGCAGTGACATTAGTGTTTCCTTGCCCTGCAACTACAGTAACAATGCATTTGTTTACTTCTCTCCTATACACTGTGAAATGTCTCTTAACAGCTCTGAACAGTGAGGGAAGAAGGGAAGAGGAGAAGGAAGCTCTTAAAGGCATTTAAAAACAGCCATAGCTTCGTTTTCCTTATGTGTTTAATTATGTGCAAGTAAGATAACCTCCAAGTTGTTGTCTTTTTTTTCTTCTTTCAGTTTCAGCAGTCTGTGCACTTGTTTTTACCTAAGTGGCAAAAACCTCTTCACACTTGGACATAACAAGTTGTGTCACATGTTGCCTTCTGAATTAACAGCAGCGTGCACCTTCTGCCCCTCTCCCAGCTAGCAGGAGCTAGGGAGTGATATGGTTATAGAGGCTTTGCCATTTCCTGTTAATTATTTTACAGTGAACCAGTGTTTCAAACTGTTAGTTACACAACTGGACAGAACATGGCAAATTAAAATGATTTTCACAAAACTTTTTAACTATTGACAGCTGTGTGTGCCTATGATGAAATGCCTGCAAGCACTGATATAACCAAATGTGTTTTATAGGACCCATCATAACAAATGGTAATCAGCTTAACATCTGCAGAAACTGTGAAACAGTCCATTCAATTATTGTCTGACCATTAGAGTTTCCAGCTGCCTCATTAGTATTTTAAGCATATAGTTTCTAGGAGACAAGATACAGAAAATACTTTTTTTTCCTAACAGCTTTTATTCTAAATAAGGTAAACATGTATATGTTTTATGTATAAATGTGTATCTGTGCATTTGTATAAATACTAATGGGTATTTTCCAGCCTGGCATAACTGTAAAATAAGCAGAGCAATGATTAGCAATATCCTATTTGATTTGTAGTTGAAATCACAGATTCAGTGGCTTTGGGTTGATACTATGTGTGTTCCTTGTTGTGTATTAACAAATGCAAAACCTTAAAGATATGAACCCCACCTTTCCTTTAGTTGCCATACCTGATGTAAGAGGACTTGCTTACATCAGTGTGGAATTTTGCAGCTGGTTTTGACAGAGTCAGAAAAATATTGACAGATTTGCCTTGAATTTGAAACAGCAGCATGGTACTGAAGGGAACTATTAAAACAGTAGTCATGGGCAAATTGGTTACAGTGGAGTGCCTGCAAACTTTCTTTTGATATTTATTTGCTTGTGTGCTCAGAAGTTTATTGATGATTTTGTGTCTATTTATGTTTCTAGGTGCTGCTGCCCCAAAATCAACAATTTTCAGCAGCTTGCTCTCTCTTAATATATGGTAGTGATTTAAAGGTGATATCTGAAATATCATCTGTGACTGAGATACAGAGTACAATAGCATCAGGTAGATATAGTTCACCTCTAAGTATATTTCTGCCCTAAGATGGGTTGTTACATCACAAGTAGTACCTTTGTTGAAGGCAAAGACAACTTATTATCATGTTTCTACTCGAGCCAGGAGAAATCTTTACCTTACTGCAAAAACTGGTCGTGTTATCGGCTGAAAATGTGTTATTAGTCCAAAAGCCAAATAATAGGCTATTCAGGTGTTGTGTAAAAGGTATTTCAAAGCTTTTCCTTTTTGTATGAAAAAAAAAAGCCAACTGTGAAGAAGTTACCACTGCTTCATCAGCAGAAGTGTAATGAATTTTATGGATTAATTCCTACTGTGGGGCAAGAAGCTATAGTATGGTCCTAGGAACCCTGTCATGTGCAGTATGTTTCTAGATAAGTCGTTTTTAACTCAACCCCTATTCAGGTAAATTCCCTGAAGGGTTATTAAATATTTTCTGGAAGTGGCAAGGCACATGAGCATAACTGGACAATGAACATGACAGATTTGCTTGTTTTCTAGTTCCTCACTCATAAAATATATTAGTAAGAGTCAGTATCTTCATGGTATGCCCTCCATGCATCTTATGCCATATCCCTAAAAAGGCTTAAAATGAGTATGGAAGACCATTCTTGCTCAGGGTCTCTGCAGAGATGAAAGGTTAGCCAAGGTCCAAGGAAGGTCAGTGCTGTGTCCTCGAGATGTCCTTGGGTCATAAGAGTGCTCAGCTGTACTTTTTGCCCTCCAGGTGAGTGTGAAGTAGAGTAACGTTCAGGCTGCTGTCAGGCAGGACACACAGATGTGCCCTACACAGCTCCAGCCCCATTTGGTGGAGGGCTCAATGTGGGAGTGATTTTCTCCTGCCTGCTTTATGCAGGAGGTCAGATGTGATGATTTCATAGTCATTCCTCGTGGCCTTAAAATCTGTGACCCTTGGATGATTGGTGATGTGACAAGTACTCAGTGTGATTTGTATGTTTATGAACAGCTTGGAGTTGGGGATTAATTGTGTCATTTATGCCATGACTGGAACACTTGAAAGTGACAGTGCCCTTTACATGACAAATTTTGGGGCAGTGTTAATGAAATACAGCATCACTGTAAGGAATGTATGAAACGTGCAGCACGAGTAGGCTGTACCTTTTCTTCTTCCTTTGCTAGAATCATTGGGGATGTTAATATGCACTCTGGGGGTGTTGTAATAGAGTCATAAAGAACAGAAACATTTGCCCTTCACCTAAGGAACAGGCTCTGTGCATGCAGTGTACCATGAGACACTCTCCCTGGCATGTGCCCTCCCTCCTGCATGGCACTGCATCAGGGCTGGAGTTGGGCATTAAAAGGTACAGAAAAGTTCCACTGCCATTTCTCCATAGGTGACTTTTCCCCCAGTTTTTCTTCAGTACATGAGTCTTTTCTCCTGTTCCTTCTAAGTGGTCATCCTCTGAACTGTGACTTTCTAGCACGTAATGTTGTTTGTAGACAAACTGCGCCAATTGATTTTCCTGAAGTGGGCTGACAAAATGATGAGTGCATCAGAAAGCAGCACACACTCACTTAGTTATTGTTCTACGTTAAGCTAGGCTTTTAAAGTAAATATTCTTTAAAATAGCCTTTTGTTTTTCCATTTTAGTGTGCTGCTTTTAATATGCATAGCTAATGTGGTTCATATAGTTGCACAAGCAGCATCTGTTAGAGGCACTTCAAAATTTTACCCAAATGAGAAAATTAAAATTTCATCTTGGAGGGGCTCCTAACAGTGCCTGCTGTTGAGAATTATATCCTTATTTTAAATGTTTTGATGTACTGCTTTGGAATAGCAAAGATTCTTACTGATATTTTCACGAGTTACCATGAAATTAAATCGTATGTGAAGGCTAGCAATAAGGTGGCATTCAGAATTCCTTTGTAGAACACAGGGAAGTGGATTATGGTTGAGAAAAAGATGTGGAAAAGAATTGCTTGTGATTGATTAAAAAAGAGAAAGGATTGGGAAAAGAAAAAAGGAAGAATGTTACATCAAGATGGAAGAAGAGACACTGCAGAGTACTCGAATTTTTAGAAGTGCAGCTAATATGGAGTAAAATTCTAAGCTCACTGGACAAAAATTGTCACTTTACAGAGATGTATACATGTATCTATACACACATATATATATATATGCACAGTCTTGTGATTGACATCTTCATCTGTACGACCTAAGAATCTTTACATGGATTACTTTATTCCTTTATTCTTGAAAGCTGGCTCTATGATTGCCCAATATGCATTGACTTTATGACCAGATAGTATTGCAGATGCTTTCTTGAGGGCTTCCTGATCAAACATGAGTGATATTGTACACTGAAATTATAAATGAATCCTTCTTATAAAGAAAATTGTAACACTCTATTCACTTTGAAAAAGAAATGAGTTCAGGCTTTGCGGGCTAGAAGAAATACATTAATAACAAATAGATTTTATGTCTTGTGTTTTCCACTGACCTCAAAAAGAGAAAACCTTCACATACTAGGGAGAAAGCTTATTGGGTAATTAACCTATTGTGACTGAGAAATATATTTGAGAAAAGAGTGTTTCAGAGAGAAGGCAGGAGAATTTTAATATTTTGGCTAAAGCCAGTAATGGCCAAGACCTTCTTGGATGGTCACTCTCACAGTCAATGGCTCTTTGTCCAATACAGTGTCCACCAGTGACAAGTGACCAAAAAGCTGGCTCTACTTTGAACAGCAGAGTAGACTATAGACCTCCTGATCCCTTCCAACTTGAATTATCCTAGGGTTGTGTGATCTTATGAACCATGTACTCTTGATCAATAATCTTCTACTGGAATGAGCACTGGCTTGCTTGTTGTAAAGCACTCTCTCCCTTAACTCTTAGTTTGGGCTAGCCAGGTAAACCAAAAAGATGGAGACACCAAACTGGGACTGGATCAGAGTGGGGAACTGTTCTCATAAGCCCTGGCCATCCTTACCTTTTACACCTACAGCTCCTACACACCACTTTTGGGTATGATGTGATCTGGAGCTGAAGTGGTACACAGCATTGCATCACTGGAACATAATGACCACTGTGCTCATATGTACATGGAGAATGAAGCCATCACAGATAATAGTAGCCTGAACAAGACAAAAATCACAATGTCCTAACAGCCTGTTTAATTCTTAGACCTCTGTAGGGACTCTAGCACATTTTTAGGAACTGGAAATTAATTCAGTTACATGGCTCTGACAATAATATAATCATGCTGGGCATATTCTTTTGCAGTATAATGTTTTGCATAATCTTGTCCAGTCTTTTTTCTTACTTTGTGTTTATCTTCAGCTGTACAAAGCCTGTTCTGCTAACTCTAATGTCTGTACAGATAGTTGGTAGAGTAGGATTTCCAGGTATCTCCTGGCTTGAATGTGAACTGCTTTGAAGAGAAAAACAATCCTGTGGGAACTGTACGCTTCAGCATCAAACCTGTCATCTCCTGCCTAGGCTACTCACAGTTTTTATTTAGGTGGAGAACAGAATGCTAACTGCAGAAAAAAACACTTAATACAAAAGGCCATTGCAAGTTTTTTCCCCCCCAGGTAGAAAAAGCCTTTTCCTTAGCACTGGGAGTTGTGCTGTGACACTTGCCTGCACTACTGGGTGGTAGGAAGGTGCTGGTGAGAGAGGGAAGTGTCATGAAGTGATAGTGGACCAGTTTTATTCTGACACTTCAGTGGACACCCAAGTTCATTCCAAAATGACAAGACTAAGCTATCAAGAGTAACTATTTTTAGTGCAAACCCCAAATCAATGAGAGCTGTTGTGCATCTGTGGTCAGGTTCAGCATTTGATTCTCTCATGTTAGGACATGAACTCACTGCCACCCTCCTTATTAAACTCATGGAAAGCCACATCTGTATACCTCAGTTGATTCTTTTACTTGAAGAGGTGTCAAATCATGGTAGAAAACATTTTGAGCCTGTAAAAGCCAAAAAAACCCACAAAACTGTTACATATTTTAATGCATAAACTGCTGGTTTGGAGATTTCTGAAACGACTTGGGTGTTTTCTCTCATGTGGGCTTATAAGTCTGGAGAGATTTCAAATAAAAGGTGGAAAAGAAGAGAAAACTTGCTTTTTAGATGATTTTGTGAAAGCTCTCTTGGTTCTAAAACTAAATTATGTATGAAGCAGCAAGATCCTGCATTGTGTATTGAATTCACATCACCATTCTCTTTGTAAAGTTTTACAGAGTAATCAGGTGAATTAAGTGGATATAGACACTGTATCTAATGTATTTATTCTATGAACCTACTGCATTAGCAATTAAACATTTGATTATTGCTGCCCTAGGAACAAGACATTGACACCAAATTCATTTAACTTGAGCCTGTGTGTTGGAGGTGCTGTGGATTCCAAGGATAAACATGTGAGAGGATTATGAAACAGCATTGCCTTTAGTATCACCCAAGGGGTTCTCCTCTTCTGGCTTCACCAAAAAAAGTCAGCTGGAAGGTAGAACACAAGAGAGGAGGCTGGGACAGGCTTGGAAAGACACTGCAGCCACTATTGTGAGTCATTCCCTTTCCATCACGTAGGCAAACTCCTATGGGCATGTGGGATGACACAGAAAGGGAGGCAAGATTTTGCTTGCTGTGGAGGAGCTGTTGGTTTGTTAGGAAGATTCAGCTGACTTCAGTGGAGAGGTGCCAATTTCTGTTAGCAAAGGCTTTGCTGCTGAGGATACATATATGCATTAATAAGTGCTTGAAGTCCTTCTTCAGGCTGCAGACAGCAGCAGCCAAGTAAGTGATGTAGCTAGGGTGACATCCTGCTACCTTTGTCACACTCTGCAGCCCAAGTAGCCAAGTAGCCTTCTTTTAACCTGATTTAGCAATGCTTGGTGTGACACACAGACCTCAAAACTAATAACATTTATTAATCACATGTAATGTGTGTTCTGTATAAAATGTTGGTAAATTAAAAGGCAAACTGTTGCCTCATGAGATAAAAATGTTTGTGGTATATGGTTGAGAAATGCAATGTGTGCCTTTGGATCAGCAGATTTCATGACAGAAAGTGACAGAAGCAGCACTCCAAAGAACTTCTGTGCATGCCACAAAGGAGTCATTGCTGAATAAGCTTCTGCTATTTCATGAATGTCATCTAGGCAAACTAAACTTCATGTACCCAGTTTGGTCCTCTAGATGGATTGAGAAATCAAGTGGTTCTTGTGGTAACTGTAAAGCCTCCTGAGATTCAGCAAGGAGAGGGCTAACTGGAAGACAGCATCCTGGGTGGAGTGTGCAGGTGGGAGCTGTGCTTCAGAGGGGTCAGGAAAAGGTTTGCAGGACACCTCACTAATAGCTGGAATGAGAGATTAGTGTCTGCTATAGCATGGATGGGTGGGTGGATAGCAGGCAAATCCTTTGGGAATTTGCAAACCCAGACCTTACAATGACTCACGTGGAGACACTTGGAAGATGGAGAGAAGAGGCTACCTTGACAAGGGCTATCCAGTGTCTGGTGAGGAGAGGAAGTGCAGAGCTAGACTCTGACTTCAGAGCATGCTGTATTGTGGTAGTCATCCTTTGGGATAGGCTTGAAACCAAGCTCAAATGCACAAGACTAAATGTGTAGTGATGTACCTTAACCTGATGTTGTGACCTGGTGTGGGCATGTACCCATGTGTTTAATGAACTGCTTATTAAACAACATTTTAATTCATGTAGTAAATGCATTTCTTAATTTTCCATTTTTAAGGTAGCTGTTGGTTGAATTAAGCCTGTGAATAGCCTTTCTTTTACATTCCTGTGATGCCTGAACTGGCACTGTAACTTCATTTCTTTTTGAGCTAAATTTTTGGAGTAGAACAGATGCTTGGACTGTGAAATGCATTTATTTTTCTCTGAGTATTTCAGTTCTATAAATGTTATCAGAGTGTAGCTGTTGCTGTCATTATCAGCTGGATGTTGTCTACTGCTTGATTTCAGTACTGACACAGTATCTTCACGCTGCTTTGTTTTAACATACAGCCCTACAGCCAGCTACCAGCCTCCTCCTCCTCCCACCACAGCTGTTCTGCTGGAAACCTGTGCTGGAATTCCATTTCAACACATAGGCAGTGGTTTTTTGTGCCCTGATAGGGGACAGACTGAAAAATGCAAAATTATCATCACCTTTCAGCATCATGAGATAGGAGAATAAGCACTTTCAATGCAGAAAGTGGCTACATTTTTCCATCTCTTGCTGTAATAGTAGCAGATGGCACTTGTGGCCTAGAATATTCTGACCTTTGAGTAATGTCCTTGCTGAGGAAAGCCTGAGTTTGGTTTTTCTTCCGTGTGTAAAAAGCTGAAATCTAAAAGCACAAGCAAATCTTATTCTTTACTTGCATTTTGCTAGGGTTTTTTTTACCAATCATAATGGCTTTGGTTTTTGGAACATTCTCTGTGACATCTAATACATTAACTTTTGCACCACAAGGATTTGTTATGGTGAGTTTAGAGAGATGTTATACATATGCACATACATACACACATTTGTTACTGGTGGTGCTTGAAATAGAAGTCATCACTTCTCACTTGTCCATTTGCACCAAACTGACCTTGATTTCCTTGTTTTGCTTAGTTTTGGGTCACAGTTTATTACAGGTTTGGGTCAGTGCCCCCAAAATCAAGGGTGAGACTGCTTGGTTTGCAAAAGCAGCTCCTGGAATTCCTGACAATGGGAAATTTCTGTGTCTTTTGTTTATATTTATGTCAACTTTTAATGAGGACAGGAGTGAGAATGGAAATAGACTCTGTCAAAACTTAAAGGAGCTTCTGAGTTAACTTTCTGAGTGGACTTTCTCTCTGGTCAAGACAGTGAATCTGTCCATGCCTGTTGCCTTTCCTACTCTGCACTTTTGGGTAAAGAATTCTCTTTATCAAGAGCAGCCTCAGCTTTGGAACATGGCAGTGGAATGCCCCTTTGTTGCTGCTGGACTTCTATGGGGATCCTGTGCTCTTATAACTGACAATGCTCAGATTATGGTTGGATTTGATGATCTTAGAGGTCCCTTCCAAGCTTGGTGATTCTGTGATTTAGGAAGTCTCATGATTTTCACCTGACCTGGACACACTCAGTTGTTACATTTTTTTGGATAAGGGATATGTGTGTGTATATGTATATATATGTGTGTGTGTGTATGTGTGTGTATAAATTTTACCATTGAATATAAAATGTAAATGATAAAATCCTTATATATAGTTTTGTATTAAAAATCATTCTAAGTACATGCCTGTCCAGAAATATAAATCAGAGAATGAGGAACTAATGAAGGAAAGGAGAAAGGAAGAGTTAACTAGTTTTAGACTGCTAATAGATACATCACTGAAATCCTACATTCACAAAATGACTGAACAGAAGTAAAGAACAAACAATATTTCTTCCATCCAGAAAGCTGCTGTTCTCTGTCTCAGAGAGTTAACTAAAAGAAAAAAGCATTTCTATAAACCTATCATAAGAAATAGAAGCATCCATGGGTTTAGCATGATTGCAGGGTGTTTCTATTTATATTCAAGGATGGTTTGTGCCTTTTTACACAAAGCAAGAGCTACTGGAAAAGGCTTAGTTGATCTGCAGAGAGAATTATTGATTTTCCCATACGTTTAAGTGCACAGGAGAGGATGGTCTTGCACTTCTAAAACATCTTCCAAATGTAAACAGCAGTGGGCTTTGAGCAGCCTGCATTTGTGTTTGCTCAGAACCCAGCTTGCTGGAGGCAGAATACTGTAGTAGTAGAAATAATATCACAGTAAAAATAGAACAGAAATTGTAATAACAGGAATAATATCTAGCATTGATACAGTTAATATAAAAAATACATAGGACTGTGATGTCCAGATACTTTACAGGAAAGATGAGTGTTAGCCACTTTGCTTTGAAGGAGAGGAAACCAAAGCCAAGGAGGCTGGGAGGACTTCCCTGTGGTTATGACCATGACCATGGAAGAACCAGGCTTCTAAACCAACTCTCTGCATCCCAATCCAGTGAGCTACCCTTGAAACTGCTCTGGAATAAGATAATGGTGTTGGTGATTACTGTGTTTTGATCTGAGAATGTAGTGGGGATGGGTTACATATCACTACACTATCATTTGATGTAATTTCCCAAACATTTATAAATAATTCAGACTTCCAGGTTGAATGTGACACATCAAAGGTATCTTGTCATGTCCCCTTTTGACATCAAAGGAGCATTGGAGACAGTGCTGACATGTTATAGCCATTAGATAAACTGCAGAATTTTGAGGTGAGTGACATTTGAATACCAGGCTTTGGCTTATAATGGGGAAGTAAGAGCTTTGCTAATAAATCTGGTTAGACCTCTGCCATCCTGTGGAGTTTAAGAGATGCTTGGACAATTCCCTTAGTCACCTCATGTGATCTTAGGGGTTTGTCCTGTGCCTAATGAGAGTTGGACTTGATGATCCTTGTGGGTCCCTTCCAACTCGGATTGTTCTATGATTCTATGATCCTGAGGATAGGAAAAGGAGTATATTGACACTAGAAACCTTTGTCATTTTAGAGAAAGACTGAAGGCTGTTGTTGACTAGAGAAAAGAAGGTTGTTGGATAGAGAGTCCAGGGCTTTTCACTATGACCATTCTTCTTAAATAATTTTTTGAGGACATATTATCCATGTCAGCTTATGCAGAAGTGGGAACTGCTGCTTTCAGCAAAGGAAACAGCATCCCAGACTCCAACTGAAAACCAAAGCAACCCCAAACTTTGGATTTGATTTTATTAAAATGTAAAACTAGAGATCTTTGAAGGTATCTTTGACCTTCAAGCTCTTTTCTTAAAGCTAGGAACAACAGATGGTGTAGCTGAATGCTTAAAGTTGCATGAAGGAACACATTTAGGGAATGGATGTGGTGCAGACTGAGTCTAGAAACACTTGGGAAGGATTCAGAAGACAGAACTGCCCAATGAATTAAGCAAGCACTCAACACAACCACTGAGTGGACATAGCACATCATTGGCAAAACCCAACACAGTTACTAGTGACACAGGAAAGGAAACAAAGGTCATTCTGTGTGAGGACACCTAAGCTACTGTTAGCTGTTTGAAACCTGCAGAGCTGTGTTAGAGACAGGAACATAACTTCCCTGGAGTGTATGTGAAGGAGGTGACACAAATGAAACTGACATAGAGAATCTCTTAGTGAGTGAAAATGCAATACCTTCTGTGACAGGACATGTGGAAGGTAACGTGCAATTTAGGAGGTTTCAAGCAATTGATTACAATGCTTGTAGGAGAGAAATGCCATTTTCAATGAAAGCTTGAGAGATGTTCTGCTTAAACTGTCTGATTGTTCCTAATATAACATGATGGCTTTTTTAGGTATTGTAATAATTTTTGCAGCAGATAAATGTAGATAAAAGATCTACAGGGACCATTAGTTTAATCTAGTGAATATACAGTGCTCCAGTGTCCTCTTTTGCCATGTACCTGGAAGAGCAGCAGTCACAGTAACAGGTGCCATCACAGCATTGGCACCTTTCTCTTCCAAGGCATGTACCTTCTGAAGTGGTTTGCAGACCAGTGACAGCACATGAGTGATTCTTTGAGAGTCTGAAGGAGACTGAAGAAGGAGCTCTGGCTGCAGCCCAGCTGAAACTGTGGCACTGGATAGGAACAGGTAGCAGTCCCTTCCCTTCCCGCACCTTCCCTTCCCACACCTTCCCTTCCCTTCAAAAACTGATGCCCAGGATATCTTAGATATCTTAAGTGCTTGCACAGGCACAGGCTGTGTGGTGAAGTTCAGCTGGAAATCGGGAATATCACTATCCTACTTGGCAGTTTGGTAACACACTGAACATCCTGCCATCGGCAACCGGAATTCAGAGTGAGTCTGGCCCTGCTGACTGCATTGGCTGGGATAAGCTCATTAAGCAATGGAGACTGACATTTGCTCCTTGAGAGAGCTGCCTTTATTTGGGAAAGTTACCAGATATTAGAATGATTCATCTGCTACTTCAGGCTAGCCATTCAGTTTCCCTTCAAGTCAAATGAAACAGCTGCTGCTGGCATGAAAAACAGGGCAGGCAGGCAGAGTAAGAGAAAGGAGACCTTATAATTAAAATAAGGCTGGAGTTTATACCTAACCTCATATACTATTGAAGAAAATGGCAGGCTTTACTTCCAAATATTTAGACACTCCAAGCAATATTCAGTTGTGGCAATGCAGCTTTCCTCAAAGCCAGAGCTACTATTACAGTAGGAAGATGAACTATCTTTCTTTTAAATGCTCTTAATCTTAAGTGGCAACATCATCTTTGAAGAAAATTCAGTGTGGGCCTCAAAAATTGGACATTGGCCTAGTCATGAAGTGGCAGCTGACCTGCAAGTGTGGTGTTGTCTAGGAATCCCTCACCATCAGGCAAATTGGGAAAGTGAGTTAGAGTGATTTACACCAGGGAAGAGAGAAATGCTAATTTTCTTCAGAAGATTCTGGTTTCTGTGATTATTAGGAAGGATATTAGCTCATTACCCCCTCTTTTTCCTTTTCCATTTTGATCCAGTCGAGAAGCATTTTGAAACAGATCATCAGTTCAAACTCTGCAGGAACACAAGTGCATTTGCTTCCAGAACACTAATCTAACAAACTGTTGATATAAACAATAAATTTGCAGCAAAAGAATAATAAATAACACAGAGAATGTTATTTTAACACTTCTATGAACGTGTTCACAGCCACTTTGATTTCTGGATCAGTTGCCAGAGTCCTGACCGTACCACAGAGTCCCTGCAGTGGGATGGTGAACCTGCCTAGGGTCCAGGTGCTGTAGGAGCTGTGCCAGCTCACCTGAGGTCACCACAGGACCCAGGACTGAAGTAACTAGTGGTCTGGGTTGAGGTGGATGAGGCAGAGAAAGCTCACACACTCCCTGGCGCAGGTCACTGGGGTCCTCTTGGACCAATGCATTGTGATGGAAAGGGAGTATTTTGAACTTGGAAACTTGGTGGTAGAGGTTGAGAGTTTGATGAAGAAGCTTCTTTCTCCCATTTGGTTGTACAATCTGCTTTTCATGCCTCCATAGCAGTGGATAAGGAAGAGGGAGACATTTTGCTTCACTCTGGTGGCCTAGTCCAGGCAGATCTCTTACTGGATATGAGCAGTAAAGTGAAAGTTCTGTCTATCAGACCTACTGGTTATACTGGTCTATCACACACGGGATGCAGTGATGTCTTCTAGAGTACTGTGTGGCTGACAGGACATCTTTCTACTGTACATTATAGAGGTGTTGTCTCTTGCTTTTCATTGAGATTTCTCCTGTCTCTTCACAAGAAGAGTAGCTGTGGTTCCACCTCCTCCCAAAACCACTGGTAGCCAGGCAGTTACTGCACTTCCAGACTGTAAGGGCTATAGATGTGCCAGGCCTTTTTGTGTAAGACATGTACATTCCCTGTACTTCCTCCCAACTAGGTCTGCACAAAGCCTAAACCCAGACTAAGCTTTCTCTTCCAAAGGTTTCTGTATGGAACTAATGTTGCATTCTAAGAAGCTGAGCCTTTAGCAGCCCAGAAATCCATCCACCCAGCTGAGAGGTGCAGCATGTTTGCTATGTGTGACACATGAGCTCCTCTCTATAAAAATCTGGAGAAATGAAGCATAGTATAGATCAGAGTAGGTGGAAAACTCAGAACTGTAATATGTATACTGTAGTGATGGATTTCCATGGAAAATATTACCACATGTAGTAGCTGCACTTAGAAAATAAGCACAATAGCTTTTCATTTGCTGGTTATTTTAGCACATGGTCAAAGAGTGAAAAGAATTTAACACCTCTATCACTTAATGTGGAACTCTGACATTTCTATAGCTGATGACAAACGGTTTTCCAGGCACATTTCTGAGTTTATTTAAACTGAGAGGTAGCTGTTATCTTTCTGAAATGTCAGAATGGTTGTCTGAGGAATACAAATGCTCCTCTCCTTTAAGTGGCATAAAGTCTGAGAGGAGCAGGACACATAGAATCAAATGCAGACCCCTTTGTGCAATAAACAACTCCCAAGTCATAAATGATCTCTTTATATAAATATCCAAAAAGTTTTCAGCACGATTTGTCTTGACCTTTTAACACAGGCAATAGTACTTCTGCCTGCTAGGCAACTGATTTCTTGCTCATCACTTGAGAGGTTAAAGTGAAATAGCATTTTGTAGTGATTTGGTACTACTGCATCAGAGGATTGTAGAAAGAGAAGATATTTAATCAGAATGCATAGCTTCAGGAAATTACCAACTGCTATTATGAAAATAACTGCAAATATTTCAGAATGCCCCACTGTTACAAATGGGTCTGTTTGCCAGGGCACCATTGGAAGGATAATTTCAAGAGGAGACAATGCTTGACAACATGTATCATGACAGGGACATCAGAGCTGCATCCAGAAAGAACAATTTCAGGCAGGAAGCAGTGGTATAGTTTCACAGTTCCTTTCAGATAAGAAATGTAAGTAGTATACAAATGTGAAAAACAAATTAAAATGCAATGCAGAAACTTCTAACTAAGGTGGTAAAGAAAATCCCCCACAAAATGCACCTAAAACTTGTTGTGGACATGTATTTTTCCACTGTCTTCACCATAACTTCCTGTGAGTTTGACAATAGAAAACAGAACCAAACACTACTAATGATTTAGTAATGCTGAAAGAAGGAACTATGCATGTTTTATAAATATTTGGCTTTTGTCTTTAAAACAGTTTTTGCTAAGCTTCCAAATTGTTGGTTTCAGTAGGGAGGGCAGGCTTCTCTTTGACTTCTGAGTTAACAAGGAGAAAATGAGCTTCCTGACATCTAGCTAATACTAAAATGTTTTCATCCAAAGTTCATACAAAGGCTAATTTTGTTCCCATCTTCATACAGACTTTGCTTTTGCAGGGGACTGTGCAAGCTTCACTTTCTCAGATCAACTGTCCAAAACTGCATCAGTGTATCTACCTAACAAGTGCTCCCTGAAGACCCCTGAAGATCCTGACTGTGTCTGCATGGGCATGTCGTTAGCTCACACGAATCATCGGTGCCCTCAGTGCCCAATTCATGGCCATAACCTGCTCACTCCTGTTCTCAGCTCGAGCTCTGGACAGGCTGATCAAGGCTGCAGAAGCAGGAGCCTGGCTCTGAGGGGGTCTGTGCCACAGTCTTCCTTCATCAAGACAGCAGCCATCACCCACAGTCATTAGCTACCTGCCCTTCCCCAGCCTGGAAAAGACACCTACGGAGCAAGATGTGTCTTTGGACTGAAGTGAGAAGATGGGACAACAAAGTGCAGAGCATTCCTGGGTTTGCCAAAAATGTTTTGCTTACTGAAAGGCACAGCCTTGGCTGCCTGAGAGACCTTTAACAGAGAGGAACTGTGGAGCAGGAAATCTGGGCTCGTATCGCTGTGCACGTCAGGCTGCGGCCAAAACCAGAGTAGCTGTGCTAACATGTGAAAAGTCATCTGAGAAAAAGTGGCTGCCAAAGAGACACAACTCTGAGAAGGAATAGCCTCAATATGTTCTTTTTCTTGGTTTTGGTTCCAGAAGATGCCTCTGTCTCATGACTGTAATAATACTCAATCAACATGCTATAATTAAGGGCTTTTCATGTAATCATCTGTAGAACTGATTACTTTGGGCTATACCCTGCTCATGCTGAGCTTCCTGGCACAATTCCCACTGACATCAGTAAGAGAAGACTTGGCCCTTTCCTCATTGGTTTACCACTATTGCTTGACAATACCATGCTTTTCAGACAGTTTGTAGTGGAGATTAAATATTCAGACTCTTAATTTTTGGAATATTAAAACGGCACTGTAGAGATAGCTCTCTCTCAGAAGCCTGAGTTTGTTCTGGTCATTATTGCTTCCAAGTAGTAAAACACCAAAGCAAGGAATGAACAGGTAGGAAAGGAACAGGTATGAAAAAGATTTTATCCAAGAGATTGAAAATCATAGATTCTTAAGGCATGAAAAATAGGAAGATGAAAGATTTTATATTGCAGATGATTTGCTTGATTTTTCTTATAGTAAAAAAATAACCAATCAAGCAATCAAACCTACTAAAACTGCAAAAGATAAGACAGCCATGGTTTTATTCATTATTTATTAGAAAGGCATTTCAGCCTTTTTAGTCATGTTTTGCCATTAACTGATGGGACCAGATTGCCCAGTGGATTAGTAAGATCTGGAAAAGCTTTGGACACTTAGAGGGAAAGCCAGAACACAGACTGTATGAGCTCTATAAGCTCTTTTTTTTGACAAGGTTAAGAGCTTGCTTTTCAAAGTGTTGAATATCTGTAATTCAGGTTGACTGGAGCTGGAGTCCAGGGCATGCAGCAGTGTTAGAGAACAGACCTTAATTTCCTGTCACAAGGGCCAAGTGTCTCTATATTCAGATATTCTTGCTTTTCATAATTTGTACTGCAGTGGTGATTAAGAGGATACCATTATACCACCCCACTGTACTAGAAATAACAGTTGTTCATTACTCCAGGGGCCTTCCACTGAACTTTCAATGAACTAGGTGTTTGTGAGCATGTTCAGGAGAGCTGGTCACCTACTCATCCATCACAGAAGACACCCTGCCCAAAAGTACCCTGTTTCCAGCCAGAGAAGCAGATGAAGTGCTGACAGAGATGGGTCAGGGAGTGTAGGAGCAATTCTTTACCTCTCAGTATAAGCATTGCCTTTATGTGTAGAAAGCATGGGTGCACCTTCCTTACCTTACACTGTGCTCTGCCACAGAGCTGCTATGTTTCCATAGCATCTTAAAGATGATGCTTTACAAATACTTTCAAAAAGGTCCATTCTAACTTATAGTTGCAGGAATATTTCAAATATGATGGATGGCATGTGGGTTTTCATGGCTATGTCTGCATTAGTTTAGTAGCATCAGAGTGGAGGAAAAAGGAGCTGTTACTCTAGGAATTCATATTTTGGATGGGGTCCAGTTTTGCTGGCCTGGCCTGAATATCTGTGGGGTCTTCTGCCTAAGGTCTTTTCTGTTGTAGCCCAGATAGCTCCAAGGTGCAAGCCAGGCAAGCTGCTGGGACAGGCAGGAACTCTGCCTTCAAGAGTGCTCCTTAATGTGAGCTGAAAGACTTGTGAAGGTGTACCACCCATGGGCATGAATGGTGCTGTCAGAAATACACTGAAGATCTGTTTTTTACACATGGTGCTTCAGCTGGCTGCTCTCTTCTGTGAGCTGAGGCACTGAGCCATTTTTCAAGAGGCTGAAGCACAGTGTAAGATCCAGGGCTATGCTGCTTCTAATCCTAGCTCTCCCCTTAGATGCAAACCTCTCTTTGTCCATCATTTTAGCTGCTTTCTCTTCTCACTTGGGTTTTATGAGGATTCAGTTTTGTGCATTAGTCCAATAGGTGTGAAGGTTTCTTTATAACCAGGCCCTGTAAAAAACCACCCAAATACAGCAGTAAAGCTGCTTTGTCATCATACTAATGTAAAGGAAGGAAGGGAGAAGGAAAGACCAACTGCATGATCAGGATATTGTCAAAGAGAAGAAGTACTGAAAGGTGTCAGAACTTAGCAAAACAATAGTGGATGAAAAAGTTCACTATCAGAAAATACTTTTTCCTCAAAATGCAAACATTTCCACAGTGCTGCAAATCTCACCTCAGCATCCTTGTTCAGCATCAAAATACTCTGCCCTGTGAATTGGAAGTGTTTCATTTTCCTGTTCCTTTCATGTTGACTTTGTAACCCTATTGGGATACCAAATTAAATATTACAATATGTTCCTGCTAGATGCTGCAGATACTGATGTATGTAGGAGAGTGTTTTGACAGTATCTGTATTTAATACCGAAGAATCATAAGTTTTCTGATTTTTTTTTCTCTGGGAGGAATTTGGGGTTTTTTTTGTATTCTAATTCAGCATGAAAACAAATGTTGAAATGTTAGCATTTCCCTGAGTGTGGAAATTCTTAACAGCTGTAATTATAATTATCCTAAATAATTTTGTTTCTGAAACTAAATAGAGAAATGGCAGCTAGAATATGCAAGCCTACATATTGCAGCCAATTGATATTCACAGCTTCTGCTTTTCATTTGAGCAATTTTCCTTAATTTTTATTTTCTTCTTGTGTGTGTGACTTATGCAAGACACTTTTTTCCCCTAAAATAGCTTTCAGCCATTTAAATCTTTTGCTCCATTGTTTCTGGCATCATACATCTCAGCACTGGGATCTTAGCAAAGCATAAAATGTCTGTAATTTTGTAAGCTAACATTAGTTGGATGTGTTCCCTTCTTGGTTGAGTTATGAGAGTAGAAAATAATAACTACTGATTTTCAAAGGAAAGTGCGTAAGGAAATTTTAAGATTTTTTTCCCAGTAAACAGAATCACAGAATCATTAAGGTTGGAAGAGATCTCTAAGATCATCAAGTCCAACCATACCTATCAGTACCATACCACTAAACCATGGCCCTAAGTAGAGCATCTATATGTTTCTTAAACCCCTCCAGGGATGGTGACTCCATCACATCCCAGGGCAGCCTCTTCCAAGACTTAACAACCCTAACCATTCAAGTAGAAGTTCAAATCTCTTTTTTTCTCCTTTTTTTTTGCATACAAGACTTTTTCTCTTCACTATTACTTCTCTGTGTATCACTGTGTCTAAAAACCTTCGCATCTCCAGGTGAGTGCTGAGAGGATTTAAGGGGAAGAACACACTCTATGGAATATATTGTTCAGTTCATATTTTCACCTGATTTAGCCATACCTGCCAGCTCCACAGCTTGACTCTGGCTACACAAATCAACTAGAGGTTTTCCTAGCTGCTGTCTCATGGGATTTGCAGTTCTACAGGCCAAATTCACCCTTCAGTTACACCTCAGCAACTCCACTGATAGTTAATGGTGAGTAATTGGGGTATCATTTGGCCTGCAGGTATGTGGAATCACAAGATGCTTTAATTTTAGGGTGGTTTTATTTAACCTAGGGTCACTTTTGGGAGCAAAACAACAGCTTAATAACAGAGGCATTGCAATGAGTAAATAAATCTGAGACTCAAAGATCGTGTGGTAGAGATTAGTGATGAAGCAGAACAATCCCAGTTTGGAGAAGAGATCCTCTAGAGTGTTTATGTTTAGTTATTGCCTCTCCTTTTCATTCTTGGTAAACCTGCCCAAAAGCAGGCTGATGAATCCAAGTGCTGAGAAGGCCCCAAAGATTTAGGAAATGGAAGATGGGCTCCCAGTTTGCTCAGAGAGACCACTGAAGGGAAACAAAGTCTTTTAGTTATGGCCAGTGGAGAGAAATGTTTTTGTGTTGGAAGGTGATTTCAGCTGTTGTTTTTGTTTTCTGTTTGTCATCTATTTTTAGAGACCTGAAAGGGTGCTGGGTATTTCCAGCCAGCTCTCCCTTCTCAGCCTCCCTTCTTCAGGATGCTCAAATACTCTTGCTAGCTCTGCCCTTCTTTTCATTTTGCAGCTGGATGTCATGTCCAAAGAGAACCAAAATCTACCGAGATGTGTTTCACTGATTTGCTGGCCTTCAAGTCTCACCCTTCATGCACTACCAGAGAAAACTCTCAGCCTGAGCATTTTATGTTAACAGCTTCAAATTAGCTTTTGACAGAAGGCTTGCAGGCTGGCCATAGTGACTTTCATGGAAATAGCTGGCAGTAGCCATGAGCTCTTCTCCTTCCTTGAGCTGGACTGTATCTACTGCTGGGGTTTTCTCAGTCTGTGACACAGAAGATGACAGGAGAAGTTAAAACTTCATGTTAAGCCTTTAACTTCTCATGTCACTAGACTATACCCTCTAAGGAAAGTGATTTATGATACTGTCTTTGCCCTCCTTGCTCTGCTAGTAGACAAATCAATGCCGGACAGGGAGCATCCATCTTCATTCCTGCTATTTTGATTGGAATTGGTGAGTGCTAAAGATGCAAGAGACAGTAACAGTGCCTTTTGGAATATTAGGAGGTGAAGAAATATGCTTAAGGAACTGGAAGATTATCAGATGGGGAAAAAATCTCTGTTAGGAAAACAATGCATGTTTGCTGACTCTTACTGACCTTCCTCCCTCCTCAGCCAGTTCCTCAGAGTCCCTGTATGGAGATGTGAGAGCACAGGTTCATGTTTCTCTGTAGAGATGTCAGAGGCAGCAGCTTTATACTTAAAGTGCAGGTACAAGGCAAAGAAGAAAGAGAAACAAAAGGAGTGGATTGAGGCAAGGAAAAGATATAATAAATAAATGACTAGGTAGATGAGGTGCTAGGCTTTTTTCTTATTTCTAAACTCTGCCTAGGAAGGCAAGTAAATGAACCCAGGCAATCCATGGAGCAATTGCTAGACAAGAAAATGAGTTAATGAGCAGAAGAGAAAGGAGCTGATGGAAGGAGCCTGTGTGTGCCCTCACTAGCTGCACTTATTTTCCCCTGAAACAAATATTGCTTATCAGCATTAATGATAATTTCTGGAGCTGGTGGACAGAGGTGACTAAATCACTCCATGCTCACGTTCATGTGAGTTTTAGTTACAAATAATCTGGATTAGTTTTTGATGAGGGCCTATACGTTAGCAAGAACTTTATCTTCAGGGTGGTGAAACATGAAACCTATTCTCCTCTCTCTTGTAAATGTGGAATAAACTTCAAGTCAGTAGTGTGCTACTGATGCGTAGCAAGCTTGATTGAAGGCAAAATTACTTCTATTTGCAGGCACAATGCTAATACTGAAAGAAGAGCAAAGTTCCCCTTTGTGCAGGAGGCCTGAATGCAGAAAAAAAATATCACCTTCTGAGTACTCGAAATGATGTACTTGCTGGCCCTTTCTAAAGTGATGGATAAACTTCATTCAAAGGACACAAACTAGCCACATATAAAAACATTCAGTTGGTTAGCTTTTCTACTGGAATCACTGTAGTGTGTATAAATGGAAACTGGTTGGTTAGGGAGCAAAAAAAACCCAACCCCAAGCTGATAGGACCAGCATCCTGTGCAACAATCAGAAAAATGGCTTGAGGTTATTAAGGGAAAAATAATTGTAACTCTCAGCCTAGTGCATAGCAAAAAAAAAAAAGGCAAATAATAGGTTGCAATAGATTGTTCTGTGTAAGCAAGAAAATAACAGAGAGCATGTCTGATTCTTGGGATATGGGAAAAAACCTGAATCAGCTATACACTCAACAGGTGTATTCTTTGTCACATGTGATATAGTTTGCAGCTTGTGTCTCAATGTGTACATCAAATATTTGCTTTTAGAAATGTATATTGATTTTTTATGTTAGAAAAAAAATACTGCAATACATACTATGAGCATAGAGAATGACACAGCAAAAATAAGAATTAATCAGCATGGTTCCTCCCCAGCAGGAATAAATCATTATAACTATAAATCAAACAGATTATTACAGGGCTCAAACAACCCTGAACATTCCAAGTAGCAGGAAAGCTGAGGAAAAAAAGCAGGCAAGTATTTGCTTTTAGAAATGTATATTGATATTTTATGTTAGAAAAAAAAATATTGCAATACATACTATGAGCATAGAGAATGACACAGTGAACAGGAGGTAGCTAACTAAAAGTTAACAGAGTGTGTTGTGTGGTGAACTCGCTCTGAAGGGACATAAAAGATCTTTTACAGTAAACAGGAAATAAGACAAAAAAGCAGTATATAAAATAATAAGTGGCTTCAAGATAGACTAGGAATATTGCTTGTCTGCCTCATAGTACAGAAATGAAGGGCTATGCAATGGAAACAGAAGGTGGTAAATTATATGTTAAGATATTTAGTGGCAAAGTGTATATAAACATATTCATGAAACACAGCACAACTGGAAGAGATAATACAATCTGAAAATCATTTGGTTCTCCAAGTCATCTACATATGAAATATGTTAAAGAGACAATTAATGGCAGCAAGACAAATAACAGAGGAAATCTTCAGAATTTCAGTCTAACAACCATTCTTAAATATCAGTATAGTAGGTAGAGTTGAGAAGGAAAGTAGAGATTGATATTTTAGAAGCTTGTTTTGTGAGAAGATTTTAAACTTCCCTCTGAGTTATGTGGTTCTGGTCATTTTAACAGATATACAAATTTCTGCTGATTTTCTGTCTCATCCAATGTGGCTGTTCAGTTCTTGATCCCATCCATGAACTACAGATCACATATTCATCCATATGCATTTCTGAAGCTGAGTAAAATGTTCTTTCATAACATCATGATTTAAATTAACTTTTTGATTAGAGCAGGAACAGTTAATAATTAAATAGGAGGAAAACCAAACGTGCACGCAAAAAAGAACAAGAAGTCCTTTTTTTTAGGCCTCACTATGGGCAAATTTATGCCCTTTTCTGTAAAGAAACTGTATTTTGATAAAGCATTCAAATTCTCTTTCAGGTCATACTCTCCCTGTTTAATCAACAACAGCAAGAGAGATAGAATCAGATCCTTGATTGCTATTGATGGCTTGTTGTAAATAGTTGGTTGCAAGACAATGCAGAACAAGGGCATGATTGATATTGTGACAAACAAAAAGCCAGGAAAGCCAGATACAAAATGTAGCTTTTACCTTGATTCCTCTTTGAAAAAATATTTAAAACACAGTAAATGGGCTATAAATAATCTTGTTATTAGGAAGCAAAACCCTAACCAAAGTCAGGCTGGTCAAGAGCAAGATGGGTATCAGACCCAACATGCCACTTGCAGAAAACCTCCTTTGTTTTACAATCAGAAACCCAGGCAGCAAAATCATGAGCACAAAGCCACTCATCCTGTGCCTAATGTATGGTTTGGTTGCTTGCTTTTCTTTAATCTAGAAGAGTAGTAAAGGCTCCTGGGTTCACACTTCTAATAGATGAAAACCTGTTTGCTAAGTCTTACAGCTTGAACATGTGGTTACCAAAAGGATCTGTAATTTTTGTGTAACAAGAGCATGATGTAGCCAGTATAACTTTTATTCAAAATAGTAATGCTGCTGCAATGTGATTTATACAGAAAAAGATCCTTACTCTTTTGAGGAAAGAGGTAACAATGTAAACTAATCCTTTAAAATACTTCCCTAGTAGAGTCCTGGGTGCAGGAAATGCAATTCCCTTTCCGCATGCTTAATGAAATTTCAAATATTATTTTATCTGTCTGTAGACATAAATATGCACATGAATTTAAAATACCTGTGTTCTGTTACAGTGTGTTCTGTTTTCTATTGCAAAAAGTTACTTAAACTCACTTTAGTAATCTAGACCTGAGATAAATCTGCCTTGAAGCAGAGTCAGGGAGGTGGAAAACATCTTCTAGCTGGGATTGTGGAATAAAATGTTCTGCAGTATTGAAACAGCTTATCCTAAAGCTGCCAATTATCAGTCAGAGTGACATGTTGTGGATTACTGGCTGATGGTCTTTTGCAAGTTTCTAGGAAAAAAAACCTAACAGCCTAGTTTTAAAAAGTAGCTTTGCAAATCTTCATTTGGATTATTGGTTGGTTTGGATTAAGGCCTTTTTTCCTAGATGGAAAATAGTTGTTATAAAACAGTCTTAAATCTTAGTTTTAAAAGCTTCTTATGCATGTGAGCTACCTATGTCATTTTAGAATGTCATGCTGGTACTTAAAACTCTCAAACAACAAAAACCCCCAGACTCAGGAACTAAAAATATATCTAACATATATACAAGCAGTGATAGCTGAGTCCTTTATGTTAGGCTTACTGTCATTAAATACTGAATATACATGGCTAATATTACTGAAACAGCAGCAGCAGCTTATACAATACAAACCCAAGACTAATCCAGCATCTGAAATGCACCATTTCTAACCACTGGGAATCTGAGTGTTACCTACGAGTATAGAGCAACCTCAGCTGTCAGGGCAGCCAAAGCACTGAGAAATACTCACTTTGTTACATAGTTGAGAGTCTCTCCTCAAAGCTGTTTAAAAATGGTTGATCTTTCATTTTGCTCTGTCTCAGCAGACTGGGATGTGGTGATGAGGTTGAATTGAACTGCTGTCTTAATAGACTTGGAAATGAAACTACCATAAGTAATCTATTATGTATAACCAAAATAGTTTGTTGCCTCTGAAAAATATGAAGGCTAATATCCTCTGTATGATTGGAATCAGACATCTTTAGATAATTCTCAAAGTGTGTTCTTAATAGCTGTCATGAGAAGCCCTCAGCTTTCTCCAGCTTTTAAATTATTTCTATCAGCAGAATTAATTGTCTTTGGTAATTTCTAGTGCATATATTACAATTCTGGAACATTTTATACTTCCTCACAGACAATTGTTAGAGGAGGAAGTGTAAGGTCAGAGCCTGGCTGAATTTTCTTCTTAAGGCAATTCAGCGCTGATCACACTCTAATTTGCTTTTATAATGAGAAAAAATGAGGTGAAGAAAGAAAAATAAAGCTCAGTGTTTACACAGACTTGGATCACTCCAAGGACAAAGAATGAGTTCAAATGTCTTCTCTTACCTCATTTATGTCATGTAAATTTTTCCTCAAGAAAAGCAAGATCTCTTTATTCTTTTGTTTAACTTTTTCCTTTAAATTTAAAACATTGAGTCTGTTCATTCCTTAGCCTTGCTAGCTTTTGACATAGTTACTTTGTGCTTAGTAGATTAATGTAATGCTATAGAATAGCCAAACATAAACAAGTTATATAACACTGTAATCATTCCTTTATTGAAGTAAGTGGAAAATTCAAGGTGCACGTAATCTTTTTTGGACAACTGACAAGCAGGTGTGATCAAGAGAACAGGGAATCCAGTGATTGTAGTCAGATAGAGAGACAGGTTTGTCCAGGTGATTAGAAAGTGAAGTGACAGGGAAGAGAGTGTCAGTTGTCCCAGGACAAGGAGAAGTAACAGTGCAGAGACTGCTGAGGGGTGTGGGGTTTAGAGGAACCAGTAATAACTTTCTAGGGAGATTCAGGAGCCAGGACCCATTGACAAAGAGCAGTGTAAAGCAGCCATGACAGAAAAGTGATACTAAGAAGTGCAGTTCAGACTTGAAGAACTGCCTGACCTTCTCTGATTCTCAGTAATCCCCCAGTATGTTCAATACAGAAAGGAGAAAGGTAACCCTGGGCTTCAGGCACCACCCAGCTCAGGTCACTGTGTGCATCCCTCCTGTTTATGGGCCACCTCCCTGCAGACCCCATGAGCACAACTCTGCCTAGGTCAGAATGGGATGGCTGGAGTCAGCCCTGTCACAGGATGGATGGTTTTACTGCACTGGCCTTCAGCTCCACTTGCTTTCAGACATTCATCCTACAGACCAGAAAATTGCCCATCTTCGTCCTTGCAGCTGCATGGCCTGATCTGGCTTAGCAGTGAGCTGAACCCTTCTTCAGCACAGCTAAATCAAGAGCAACCCATCTCTAGCCTTTCTCACAACTCCTGTCTTTTATCATCTGCATATCTTCCTCTGCTCAGCATTTGCATTGTGCTTTGGGCTGATCTTCTTCCCTCCAGCTTGTTCTATGCATCTCTTTCCCCATCACCGCGTTTGCCCTCTCATATGCTGCAGCCTGGAGACAGGCAGTTGGAAACACCCCAGACACTCTGTAACAACAACAAAAATCAGAGATGCTCTTCCCATGCTAAGGTCTCAGAGCATTGCAGGCAGGACCTGCCCCCAAGGAACCCATGAAATCTGTGCAGTTAAGAACAAAAGCAGTGTGGGTCCTAAAGACAACATATATTTGCTTAGAATTCAATTGGTGAACCAGGAATGCATGAGGAAAAGTGTCTTCACAGTGGTGTAAGGCACACACAGGCAGACCAGGGCACAAAGCTAGGTCACTTCAAGTCTTCCCTGACTGTCTAAAACATCACCCACAGCCTCAACCACCCAGGTTTTTCTGTGTGGCACAGTCCCTGACATTTAGGCTGTTTCTGTACTGCTCTGAAGATCTTGATATCCAAACTCCATCTCTCAGCTTCCCTGACCTGGCCATCCATCTGTCATCAGTGTGAGGACACCCTGCTTATGGCATGGAGTCACCTGCTTAACTGTAATAGGTGCAAATGCAGTCTTCAGGGAAATGCCTGCAGACAGCATGGATGAGCCCAGTGAACTCTGCTACTGAATCTTGAGTACTAACACCAGTGGTGTTATAGCCCTGTTTGGCTGGAGGGAGAGACAGGGTTACATGTGCCTGAAAGCTTGACTCCTATGTTCTCCTAAAAAACCTTGCCTTGTGTAACGTTGTTGCGTGTGGTACTCAAGTATTCTTGCAAGCAGATGCAACAAAAATACAGGTGCAGACCAACTCATGATATCCAGTTCTTGAGAGGTGATTCTTCTGTTTTATTTCCTTTGCAGTAGGATGGTGCTAACCAAGTTTCTGATGAAAGACATATTTATCTTCCAGTATTGCTAAGGAAGAGATCAAAGGCACATGGAGGACCTGGTGCCATGGAAAACTCTTTCTTTGTGCCATAATCCTCTTCTTGGCTCTTAGCTCTGGGTTGGGCAGGGTATGGCACAGGTGCTTGCAGACATCACTGTACAAACACTGAAATAACCACAAGGGAATTACTGGCAGTAGATATTTTTTAACACATATGAACTAACTGTCAATAAATCCACTTCTATAGTAGGCATAATTGATTTTTTTTTCCATAACATTGTTTTATCAGTGTTGGAGTATTGCCTCTCCACATCTCTTGCTTAAATCTGCCTCTCCCATCTTCATTAATAGAAATAGCACCATGCCATTTTAGTGCAGCAGCTTTTCCCTTACCCCATCCAAGCCATTAAGGAACATATTAGGCAGAATTGGATGTGGTATAGAAGATGGACACGCTCCTATTATTTTGCTCTGATTTCCCTGTGGAAGTCAATCACTTCGTTTTGCTCTTTAGTGTGGGGTTTTGTTTCTTTTCTTCTGTTTTGTACATGTGCTGGGCCTTATCCCCCCAATTGCTTAGCATCCCTTGTGCTCAGGATCTTGTCAAAGGGCTTGTGAAACTTCATATATGTCAATCAATTAGTTTATCTGCTTACAGGTATTTTCAAATGAAGTCTATGAAGAACTATGTGAGAACTGATTTCCCACTTGCTACATCTAGGATTTCCACGTTTTGTTATTGATGCAACATTATTCTTTCAGTCAATTCATCAAGTCAAGTGTTTGGTTTTGGGGTTTTTTTTAAGAATTATTTAGGTTGGAAGAGACCTTAAAGATGATCCAGTTCTAACCTCTCTGCCATGCTTAAACCCCATGCAACTTGGTCTTGATCAGTTTCATGGATGGGGCATCAGAGTTTCTTCCTAGTATCAGATGCACAAACAGTAGCTGCTTCAGGGATGGTTGCTTGAAAAAACCTCAGCAGTAGTAATCAGCAGACTATGCTTCTTGCATAATAACCAAGTGGTTTGAGCATTCGGTTGAAGAGGGGAAGTTGTCCCTATTCCAGGACTCTATTTGTGCTTATTCCATATTTCATCCTGTTCTCTATTCTAAAAAGTGCAGGCTCTTCAGGGAATATGAATTGGAACTTTGTCCCCTTGTTGCCATAAACTTAAATGCTAGGCTAAAAAGATTTCTTTTCTTTGCTGTGTTCCTTCTGTCACACAGAAGGATGGTCTTATACCTATCTATTATCTATCTCCCCCAGCATTACTAAAGGAAAAGAAATGCATCCCATCAAATGATTGCCCACAGCAGAGGAGCCTACTCTTACTCCTTAGGACTTCCTACTGCATAGCTTGCAGACAACTCTCCCTTTGGCCAAGCTTCTTTCCCCTTACAGGTTAACTGACCCAGTCCAAGCTACCTTGAAGGGTGCCTGAGAGTTTACTGCTCAGCACAGTCCTGCTATGCTCAAGTGCCAAGTCAATTCCCAAGTATCGGGAAGAGAATGGCTAGTTTGGGGGTACCTAAAATTATTCTTCTTTTTGCATCAGAAGGGGGCAGAAAAGCACATGCAGCCAGTCAAAATTGTCTGTCTGCAGGTGCTCAAAACCCTACATGAATACCACATGCAATCCTGACTGTTTCCCAGCACTGCCTAATCTTGTGAGCACCTCCCTACTGAACCTGAAAGTTCTTCGGGCGTTTAACTTTATTCACCCACACATGTTAAGGAGATCCTGTTTGGGGAAGATAGGCACTTATCTCTAGCCTCAAGTCCCACTGCAATCCGACTTAGGAGGACAAGCATGTAAATCCCTTTTGGAAGCCTGAAAAATTAGCAGCAGTCAAAATGATGCCTGGCTTCTTCTGGCTTGGGCATCAGCACTGACATATGAGAAATGCAGAAAGCACATCTTGAGCTAAGCGTGGCAGTAGACGTGTACACTGTACTATTTGAGAGGCACTAATGTGACACTGTTGACATCTTGCAAGGCTGCCTGTGCTTGGCAAAAAGCACTGATCTCTCCTACTCAACCTGAACTGCTGTGTGGTGGATATGTCTTGGCTCCAGTTCTCATCTCAAGGGGAGCAAAACCAAGAGGGGCAAACTCACATACCTGGGAAAGATGTGTCTTACAGGAGACTGTCATGGAATAAAACAAGGAAAATAGAGTATAACCTCATAACCCTTCACCCTGTGTCAACTGCTAGGCTAACCTTGGGTTCACTTTTGTCTGCTCCAACGTGGCCCCATGCCTCATGCATTCCTGACTGTACAGGCTCTCAGCTGCAACACCTACCACCCCTGCTACCTGGTGGTTGCTGATTATGCCATTCTGCTGGAAAGTTTAAGCTCAGGGCTTAATTAGAGTCTAGCAACATCACCCACTTCCTTTTTTATGGCTTTATGCATCTTTATGCAAAATGTGGGTGGAAGCACTGCGATCCTATACAGCTCCATTAGTGCCAGTCCTGCAGGAGGGACACATAGGCTGGAGTATGTGTGGATGGAGCATTACTAGTGTTTCCAGTGGCTTTCCAAGAGGATATCTGGCTTTGCCTACTGGCACTGTGAGTACATTTACAGTTGGTGGAAAGGAGGAAGCACCTCAAAGGAAGCAGTGATCTTCTGCAGGTTTTCAGAAGTGCCTCTTTGTCCACTGCCCATACAGCAAAGCTGAAGCAATTAGATTGCTCCTTTTGTCCCTTCCAGGGCTCAGACATCTAAAGTTTTATGGAGGTAATAATGTCTCAGGGAGGTATCTAAAGTAGACAGACAAGATTCCAGCCTGAATACTTGAGGCTTTGCAGTTGAGGATTGCAAAAAAAAACCCACCCAAATTATCAATAAGAAGTAAAGATGGTGAAAACGAAGGAAAAGGAAGTATCAGTTAAAATCAGGATGTATTGTAAGAGAGTATTTGAAAAGTATTGAAGACCTACAGCCTTTTACTAAATTTTCATGTCTGCTACATACCCCATCAGACTTCAGAAAAAGAATTTCATGCAGTGTTGAAACAAATTTTCCTCATCCTTTCTGTGAAGCCATACTTATGAACCATGGAGTGTTGAAAAGAGTTTTAACACCTTGACAAAAAGTAGGGAGACCAACAAGACCATAAGGTTAACCCCTTGGTTGTTTCTCACTTAGTCTTAGTTCTTTGGATAGTGTTTTCTGAAAAAAAGATAGAATTTTTATTTCTGTAGCATGCATACACATTGCTTTATATTACTTTGTACTAAAGAATCTGAGAAAGCATGATATATTTACATACAGATCATGTAGACACACTGTAGGCAAGTTTCACAGTTTAATGCTGCAAAGGGCTTTCATTAATCTGTAGTTCTGAGAAAGGATGTAAAGCAACATAAAGGAGCTGAGATTTGATTTTTACTGAGATAAGGTGAAAGAATAATTCATCTTTACTAAATGTCAGTGTTTCTTCTTTCATGTCCTTTTATGTGATGCTCTGTCTACCACTCCATGCATGGTTGAGAACAATATACATTAAGAATGAATTCTTCATTGATGTGATTTCATGATGTTTATTATTTATGTTTGCATAATTCCATGTGTAATAAAGACAAAAAAATTCACCAGAGATACATAAAATTAAATGGTTGGGTTTGTCTGGAGCAACTACAGACTGTGTTTTTACTTTATGCATATTTCTGACAGAAGACAGAAAGTCAGTTCTCCTGAGCAATCTGATCTGACACTGAAAAAGTATAATTGTATTTTTTCTAGAAAGTTTATTTTTTTTAAGAGGAGGAGGAGATTACATTTCAAATGCACCTACAGAACTTTGTATGGCTCCCCATCATCCTCAAAGACAACATGCTAAGGATTTGAAATCAAATATATAGGTCATTGTCTCCTTTTGTGAAATGACTGTTCATATATTTTGTATTGATACTGAAACTCATGGGCATTTACGAAACACCACCAGTTCTGTGAATGAAAACCACATTGTCAGGGCTAGATGTGGCATTTTCTGTAACTGACACTAGCCATCTACCAGAAAAACTGGTAGGTAGGATGTGCTCTTTTGTCCCAAGTTCTTGGTGTGTTAAAAACAGGATTTAAAACTCACAACACAAAACTTTTGGGGTAAACTTTGTGATACACTAGTTATTGCTGTCAAGACTGTGTTCATCAGCCTGCTATAAAATTTAGGCTTCTGATGTAAGAAGGCTTTGAACATTTAGCTGCATTTGGAAAAATTGGTATCTGCAACTGCCAGGAGTAAGCTTGGCAGATGCTTGAGGGGACAAGAGGCCGTGCCCAGACTGGATGATTCTGGTGGTATGGTCCTCCTGTCACTCAAGACCTGATGTGATTACCCCTCCTCCTTTTACCTAGGCCATGAACCAACCTGGGGTAAGTCAGGCATGATTGCAAAACACAGCAAACCAGAACACTAAGGCACCTCCTTGAAGTGCTGGGCCCCTGCTTTCCTCAAACCTTGCACTGCTCTCCCTGTCACTGGGGAGTTAATCATCTCCTGCTAGCCTAGTACATCCCAATCTGGGTCACGATAACCTAGTACACCCATATCTGGGTTGTGGCTAACAGGGAGACAATACCAAACTTTGAAAGTCAGCAATTTCTGGGTCTGCACAACTGGCAGAAAATATCAGAATGCTCTGACATCTGAGGTGAGCCAGACTGCAAAAATACCTGGCAGAAGTCAATTATCTCAGACTCTAGGAACAGCAAGCCTAAACTCAAGACGTTTTGAGCATTCCTGGATCACAACAAGCTGTGTCCAGCATCTTCTTTTACTGAGACATCTCTAAGGCACAAACTGCATGGAAGGCCAGGATGAAATCAGACTTCTCAAGACTCAGTTATCATTTGCTGAGAATGCAAAAGCATTATGAGTGTGTATTCTCAACTCATCTAGCTCTCCACCTATCTATGTGTTTGAATATTCCCATTTGCCTTCAGAGTGTGGTTGTCTATTCCATTGGATCCAAAGAACTCTGTGTGTTTGTCTATTTTGTGGTTATATCTGTGCATATACATATATATTTATTAAGGCTACCTTGTAGTTACTGTTAATCTTGTCATTATCAAATCTGTAGCTGAGTCGCTATTTTGATTATAACATATTCTACTGAATCACCTTGTCAATTTTAAATTGCTTAATGATTAAGTGCTACCAAAATCCAACCTTTTGATCTACCTCTCAAAACCAATAAATCTCAAATTGCTGCTAAATCGTAACCCCGTCAATGTTTTCACCTCTGACTGCAATGCCCACGGGACTCAGCAGATGCAGCCCCTCACCTGTGCCAGAGAACAGGGGAAGCGTGAGACAACTCAGTCAGAGCGTCAGCTACGGGATTCTGAGACAGAGGCGAGTGCCTCATCCCCGCCTGGGCACTTGTGACCGCTTTTAGCTGTAACAGACCCGGCAGCAAGACTCGCTGCACTCAAATGCCGGCAGCCTCCCCGGGCGGCCCTGTCACACCACCTCCCCCTCCTGCCACTGCCTCTCGATGCTGAGTCACAGCCGCCACGGAGCTCCGCTCCTCTCGCCCCCTCCCCAGCTCCCCGGGCGCCTCAGCGGACGGCGAACCGTCACCCTGCCTCTGCCAGCAACTGGTCTGCCTGCCACCGCCCCTTCCCTCCCAACGCCGGCCACGGCGCGGCCCTTCCCCCCCTCAGCCCCCCCCAACCCCGCACATGCCCAGAAGGGCGGGAGCGGCGGCGCGCCCGGGCGCTGCTCTGACAGAAGCGGCGCTTTCCCTTCCGCTCGGCGGGGGCTGGGCCGTGCTTCCCCCACCTCGGCCCGGCGACGGAGAGCCACCGTGCCGCGCACAGGCCGGCTGCTTGCCGAACTCTTTGCCCGCCTCGCTTCGCCCCGAGCCAGCCGCCGCGGGGCGGGAGGCGGCCATGTCGCTATTGTCTGCGCTGATGCCCTTGCTCCGGGTCTATTGCATCGGCCTCCTCGTCATGCTGCACCAGCTGCGCCGCCACCTCCGCCCGCGCTGCCCCTCGGCCCCAGGTGAGCACTGCAGCAGGCGCCGTACAGAAGGGGAAAGTTTGCCGTGCCTCCCCCTACCCACCCCGGGGAGGGCGACAGCACTGGTGCCCCGGGGAACGGGAGGCCGAGACCTCATGGCCCAGCCGGGGGGACAGGACAGCCGCGACCTTGGTCACAGCGGCGGGTCACCCGGGCCGCGCCGCTTTCCCCCGCAGCAAAGCAAGGGACGAGGCACCGTGGCAACTCCGACCCGGGCCCGGCCGTGACTTCCGAGCTCCTACCCCGCTCCTTCCGCGGGCCGGGCCCACCGCGTCACCTGAGGGCAGCGACCCGGAGGGTGCTGCGGTTGGCAGGGTGCCCATCCCGCCGCTCCGGGCCCCGCCCGCGCTGACGCCGGCAGGCGGTGGGTCCCGGCCCCTACCGCTCGGTCCTGCCCCCGGCAGTCCCGACCGCGGGGCGGGGCGTGGGGCAGGGCCCGGGACGGGCGCCTGGCTGCATGCCGGTCTGACTGCGGCTTCGAGAGGCAGCGTGGGGGATACGCGGGCCGAGGGGGGTCTTCTCTTCTTTATTTTCTGGCGATTTCGCCTCAGACTTCGGCCCACAGCCGCGCGGGCGCACCCTCCCTCACTCCAGGTAGGTACTTGGAAGGCAGGTAGCGGCGAGCAGCCTCCCGCTGACCTGGGAGCTTCTGTCGCCGCAGCCAGCAGTACCCCTGCCCCGTCATCGGCCCTGTTGGCCGCTGCCACCGCCCGCCGGAGCGGTTGGGACAGCGAGCAGCAGCCTTCCTGCCCCGGGCGCTCCGGGAGGGGAACATTACTGCGCTGTAAAATCTTGGTCTTCTGTCTTGGCCGTCGCTCACCTTTAAGCTGACAAGTGAGTGACACTTGTAGTTTTTTCCAAGGGACTTCGGATTAGACATTTGTTGGGGAAGTTACTTTTCTGATTTGGGTCAACAGCAGGCTTAATACTGACTAGAGGAAACGTTGTTTGCCAGAAATCAAAGATCTGAATTTCCTCTTTGCTCACATTATTCTTGAAGCCTTTAAAATGCTTCTGAGTTTATAAACTCACAGCAAACTATGAGCCTGGATGGATCTGTAGGGTATCATCAGAGCTGAGTGTACAAGCATGCAAGTCAGTGCCTTTAACTTTCACCTGGTAGCAGCAAGTAAGGCTTTGTGGATCTGTGGGTAGTATTAACTAGAAGAATAGTAAGAAAAACAGTATTGAGGGGGTATAGTGTTTTGATAAGGAGATGAGGAAGATGAAGAAATTGTTTTAGAGAATATCTGAAGCAGTGGGAGCAGATGGGACAAGGACACCACACAGTAAGAGCATATATTTGTGCATTTCATCACATATGACTTCCTTGGGTAGGATTTTGTAGATACTTTATTAATTCCTTTATTTCTACAATAGGCTGGGATTCTCCTTTCTCCTCAAAACACTTGAGATAAAACCCCAAACAAATGAGAGAAGCCTGGTGACAAAAAGGGCAGATGTACGTGCACTTTGAAGCCATTTGAGCATTTTTCTAGTGTTAGTTTTTCTTGGCAGACTAAAACTGGGTATTGTGCCTAGGGTGTGTAACACTTTCCAAACCTTTTTTTCCTCTCTAGTTCAAAAAATAAAAAGGCATGATGAAAATGTGAGCTGAGTGTTTTGTCGCAGTCCCTTCTTAGCTTCTATTAAAAAGCAAACAAAAAAAAGTGTTGAAATTGGAAATATCAGAGGAAAGCAGTGAAGATCCAACCTGGGAAATGTCAGCTGCCTGAGATAGGACCAAGGGAGATTTGACAGATGTGGAAAGTTTTCTTTCAGCCCTAACTCGAGGTGGTTTCTTCCAAGGACAAGTAATTTCCTCCTCGGATAGTTGTTTGTGCGCAGTTGCCTCTTGGCACTTACCTGCTGCTTTGCTTCGACTTGCTATGTCCAGCCATTGCTTAAAAAGTGAATCAGCTTGTCAAGAGGAACTTTTTTACCCAGTTGAAGCTTGTTGCCATCATAACTTTAAAATGGTGACAGCAGTGCAACCAAAAGCAAGACTGTTGGTTAATTAAAGCTTGGATCAGTAAACTACATGGGATGTAGGAAAACGCTGGGTAACTTTTACAGGCAGTAATCTAAAAAGGTGTGTATGTTCAAATCTCTCTATCTCTTTGAGTGGGGTTGTCCAGTACTTTCACAAGTACAGTTGTTTTATTATCAAGGTGCCTTCCTGGGGAGAGCCTGAAGGGGTGAAGCAGGGCTGGGAAGGGAAGCAGGGCAACAGAGGCAGCCATGCTTCTGGTCCGTCTCCTTGGCCCTAGTTCCGCTGTCAGAGTTCCCACTCTCCATGCGGCAGAGGTGCAGCTCTCCTGTGGAAGGTTTAGAACAGAGCAATGCCCAGTGGCTTGTCCTTGAGCTCTGTGGGTGAGTGAAGGTGGCTAGTGTTAGTGCAGCTCTCTGCCTGTGGGTTTTCCAAGAAAAGCTTGCTTTCTTGTGTTTGCTGGGAAGAAGTGTTCAGGATTTCAGTCCAAGTAAATCAAATGAGTTTCGTTTTTCTTTTCATTTTATTTACCTTAAGTTAGTCAGAATTGCATGGTCTTGGCATGTGTGCTGTTGCATGGCTTTTAAAAGTGGCCGTCTGTTCTGTTACATCCTACTGGGATTCATCTAACTTTTATAGATGGGATTCAAGAAAAAAGAAGAGGGCAGTTTGAGCTCTGAAATCTAGATTCAGTGTGAAAACTTAGTAATTGTTTTGAGTTGCAAACTGGAAACATAGTAATATTAGCTGTTGAAGTGAGTCCTCTTTCCCAATACAGAGTAGGAAAGTTGGTCTGAAATTCTGATCTTGAAGGAAAATAAGGAGCTGGGAGGATAAAGAGGGTGCAGTCAGTGATTGCTTCGCTATCTAAAATCAGTGTAGAGATGTAAAGGGGAACTTAGGTTTAACTTATGTTAAAACATTTTTCCAACTCCTAATTGCATAAACAATATAACTGCTAATATGTAGTGTAAAGTATGTCAGTGTTGAGTGACCTAAACAGTTAATAGTTTTATTAGAAATTGCTGCTTGGGCTTTTTTTTTTTTTTTTACAGTGCTTAATCTCAATTAATTGGAGACAAAAAAAAAGCCCTGTGTGACTGAAGATCTTGATAAAAAGCTTTTTTAGTGGATTGCTAAAAGACAAACTAATACTAGTTGTGACACCAGGATATTAACACTGAAAATATAGTGGCTGAAAGTCATCCTACTGATAATAAAAAAAAGGTTCATATAATACTCATTGTCATCATCTCTTGGTGCTTTAAAAGCTTAAGGAATTTATTTGGCATCTTCCTTATGCATGTTCTCTTTTACTGTACATGTTTCATTGAAATTTGTTAGGGGATGACTAAATATGAAAGCTTTCTGTAGTTTTCAAATCTTCGTAGTTAAATCTGGTACCTGTCATGTGTAGAAAACTGGGTCTGAAGAAGGTGGTAAGGGGCTGAAGTTCAGAAGACCTTAAAGAATACTCCTGTTCTTAAAAGTGATTGAAATTTCATACATATTTTTAATTTGCCCCAATTTCTAGTTTTTCGGTATCATCATTTGTACCAAGTTTCTTTACAATTAACCATGAAATATTAACATGTATTGAGGACTTTTACTTTATATGAGTAAAGCATAATGATAGACTGAGCACTTCCTGCTCAGAGCTGTAGGAGCTCTAGGTTGTAAAGCATCCAGAGGTGGGTAGAGAAACAACCAGGTAGGAAGGATTGAAGGCAGGCAAAAATAAAGTTGCATCCAACAGCTAATCCCTCTCCCATGCACACATGCCACCTGAGGGAGTTATTTAAGTAGTTTCAGAAATGAGGAAACAGTTGTTTTATGGTTGCCCCGTGCTGAATGAGGCAAGAGTTATGCGACAGTGATACTTAGTGTGTAATTAGAGAGGGTGCCATCGCTGCGTGTGCATAAGGGGGCAGAGCTAGGGTTGAAGGGTGGCTGCACACCCCAGGTTTCTTCACATCTCTGTGCTTGGTTTCACAATCCAAGTGACTGTTGTGCAGGCTTTGAACCTATTTTCTTCACCGCTAGGGAAGCTAAGCCCTGCCAAGTGCAAGGGTAGCACCGCTGCCCTCCACAGTGCGCATCGTTGCTGGTGGTTCAGAATTTTGGCCCAAGCCCTATCCTTGAGAAGGGAGTTGTGGTTTGTGTTAGGAGAGTGAGAGAGGGGTCTGAGAGGTGTGAAGAGGTAGCACCCATAGAGAGCAGGGATGAGGTGCTAGGGCCAGGAAACCTGAGCCGTTCCTCCGCCTTCTGTGGCAGCTGTGTTATCTGGGAGGCCAGTAGAGGATCCTGGTCACAGGCCTTTAAAAGCCTTAAGAAGTGTTGGCCAGCTGCATGGAGGGGATGAGGAAAACAGCAGCTTCTCTGAAGGTGTGCTGTGTTTCAGTGTGGGTGGGAATTCAGGGGAGAAAGGAAGAGGCATGTTTGTAGCCTGGAGCTTCTGTGTGCAGGAGAGTTTTCAGGAAACCAAAGTCACACAACTTTTATTTTTTCTTTTTATCATGCAGAGTTCATCAAACTAAAAGAGAGCATTTTCATCAGCAGCCCTTGTAATGAGCTGCTACGCTTCCCAGAGGCAATTGAGGTGCTTCATTCCCAATGGTTGTAATTCTCTAGGTGCTGGTGTCTTCAGTTTGGCTCAGAGTTGAAGCTGCTCTGGTTTTTTTGCCAAGCTCTGGCTATGACACAGTTTCACTGAAAGGGGAAAAAAAAATTTCCCTTCTTATACAAAAATGAGAGGTAGGAATTTTTGTGTGTGTTTTTGTTTTTTTTCATAGTGCCAGTTATGCTGTATAACAGTTAAGGAGAGGCAGTGACGATCAGCAGTCTGTATTTAAGCTATTATGACAGCTGAAGTGTGGTTTACAGCATTATACTAAAGGCTGTCTTATGCTGGCATATCCTTAACTGTGGCACTGGTACTCCGTGCCACTATCACCAAGTGCCAGATCCATCTCAAAACGATGGCAAAGCTGTAACATACATAAAAATGAAGGGTGGAGTGAGTCTGTAACACACCCTGGCTCTGAAATGGCTTGTATTTTATCAGTCTGTGATGCATTTTTGATGATCCAAAATGTGTCATACAGACCTTAAAGATGCATCAGCTCTGTTATTACAGTGCTTTCCTCCCTGCTTTCAGGAACTGCCACGTAACTGCCAAGGAAGCTATAAGATTTAAAGAAATGCCAGGAGGCTCTGTACCTCCTCAAGACACCAAGACAAGATTGAAATAGAGGAATCTAAAAGCAGTAATAATACATACTGATATGACCTATCTTGTCAATGTAGGCTGATGCTATGACATCATTATACATCACACCACTTTGTCTTTCAAAAGCATTAGTTTTTGTGGGACTGCATACTCTGGTGCTGTTGATATATACCTCTTTGGAATTAGGCAGAATTGCCATTTTGAATCCCTAGTTTATCCTGGCAACTTAAAAGGCACTGAATGAATCACAGGAAAGAGCATATTAGTAGTCAGAACATTGCCCCTCTCAGAAAAAAAGAATTACACTCAGAAGTAAACCTTCAGAACAAATCCAATAGAATGCTTGCCCTGCATCTCTTGTTCTGCATCTAAACCAATAGCTGTGTTTAAATAAATATGTGTAGTCATAGTAAACCTGTCCTTGTTTTGTCATTCAAGACATTCAGAGAGTGCTGCAAAATACCAGCTGTAGTTCAGAGAGAAAAATGTCTTTTCTTGGGATTGTTCATCAACAGCAGAAAGTATGCTGGAGAAGCTTGCACATATACAGTTTTGGGGGATATTCCCTTGCAGCAATAGGAAAGAGTCAGATTGTTTCTTCCTTCTCTAACCAGCCAGTCTTACCACCCTGGGGATTTCTGGGCTTGGGTGCAGGTGCTTCCCCTGAACAGCAAAGAGCAATGATGTTGCTTTCAGGCTGGCCGTAGGGATGCTCCTGATGCTCTCCTGCTCTCTTCCCCTGGATTTTTGAGGAGTACTTTGCATCTGTGTTTAACTCATGACTTCCTTCTCCATCCCAGTCCTAGCCAGGTCCCTGTTGAAGGTATGTCACAGTGGCTTAGATGGTGGTGTGGAGGAATGGCTTTTTGATGTAGCAAAATTGGCTTCAGTGGGCCCTGTACGCAGAAACACTGTAGGCCTCGAGTAGTATTTGCATGTGACTCTTTTCACAAGAAGCATTTTCCTGTGCAGATACTGAGGTACAGATTGCCAAATCTGGCCTTATCACCATGCTCATCTGTAGAAGGTCAACCCCTCCTGACTTCTGTAGCCTCTTGAAGAAAATACAGCAAAATTGGCTTTCGTCTGATGTGGAGAATAACATTTATTAGTGCTTCCCTGTGTTCTTTTCCTGTAATTATGATGCACTGTTATTCCAGGAACCACGACTGTGAACTAGTAGTTCTAGAGATGGCTTTGATTTCAGAAAGAAGACAGGAAGAGTGTTAGCCGTGTCTTGTTGATCTGCATCTAGGTTCAAACTCTTTTTCCTGTTATTTCAGTCAGAAAACATCTTTACATTTCAGAGGAGCAGATTAATGCCATAATTTGCATCACAGAGGTGGCCTTTTTTTAAAGCAAATGCTGAAACAGATTGAGCTTAACAATTTTTTTATAATAAAGAAGCAATAAAACCTTTCCTCCCTTAGTAGCAGCTTTCAATTGAAATAAATGTTAACAGTGAAGTTCAGTAACTCTTAGGCAAGAGGCTGTTGGTCTAGCCCTAACTATAACTTAAGAGGCAGGAAAATGCTATAGCAGATGACCAGTTTGTGTGACAATAATATAGCAACTCTGTGATGGTGGTTACACTTTCTGTACTCAGAATTACATAATTCCAGAAACAAGATTTATTCAAGTCTTCTAGCTCAGTTTCACAGCAGAATGTAAAATATTAACCCCCTTTTTAATTTTTTGAATGGGCTTCTTGTAGGTCACACTTCCTGCAAATCTCATCTTGAAATTTGCAAATGTAATTAGTAAGGTAGGTTTTTCTTGATATGTTTGCAAAGCCACTGATTTCAGAGTTAAATGTGGTCCAACTTGTGCTTTCTCATCGTATCTTTATCTTACTGCCTTTATCAGGTACTCATTAATGAGTGAAGGATCAAAAGGTGGGACGGTGGCCAAGAAGCGATGGAGAATAAAAGTTTAGAAGGTTCCCCATCAGACCTAAAGTTAGTGGCTCACCCGAGAGCAAAGAGTAAAGTGTGGAAGTACTTTGGGTTTGATACCAATGCAGAAGGATGCATATTGCAGTGGAAGAAGATCTACTGCCGGATTTGCATGGCACAGATCGCCTATTCGGGAAACACATCCAACCTTTCCTACCACCTAGAGAAGAATCACCCCGATGAATTCTGTGAGTTTGTGAAGAGTAACACTGAGCAAATGAGGGAAGCCTTTGCTACTGCCTTTTCAAAAATCAAGCCAGAATCATCTCAGCAGGTTGTTCAAGATAGCCTCATCATGAAGACCTACCAGAACTATGAAAACAAAAAGCATCAGGAACTGACAGCTGCAGTCATTGGCTTAATTTGTGAGGGCATGTATCCAGCTTCTATTGTCGATGAGCCTACCTTCAAGGCCCTCTTAAGAACAGCAGATCCCAGGTATGAACTTCCAAGCAGGAAATATTTCTGTACAAAAGCTATTCCTGAAAAGTATGGTGCCATTAGAGAGATTGTGCTGAAAGAGCTTACTGAGGTGATGTGGTGTGGCATATCCACAGACATGTGGAGGAGTGAAAACCAGAACAGGTCGTATGTAACGGTTGCGGTTCATTTTCTCAGCAGCAGTCCTGCTAACTGCCTGCTTGTGAACTCAAGGTGTTTAAAAACGTTTGAAGTACCAGAGGATAATACTGCAGAGACTATTACACGAGTCCTTTATGAAACTTTTATTGAGTGGGGGATCAATACAAAAGTCTTCGGTGCTACAACAGATTACAGTAAAGACATTGTGAAAGCTTGCTCTCTCCTCGATATTCCCGTACAGATGCCTTGTTTGGGGCACACTTTTAATGCAGGAATACAACAAGCTTTTCAGCTCCCCAAACTTTGCAGCCTTCTTGCCAGGTGCCGAAAACTGGTGGAGTATTTTCAGCAGTCTACAGTGGCAATGTACATGCTGAGCGAGAAGCAGAAGCAGCAGAATATTCTCCACTGCATGCTGGTAAGCGACCGCGTTTCCTGGTGGGGGAGTACACTTGCTATGCTGCAGCGTCTCAAGGAGCAGCAGTTTGTCATTGCAGCTGTTCTCGTGGAGGACAGCAACAACCACCACCTCATGCTGGAAGCCAGTGAGTGGAATACAATCGAAGGGTTGGTTGAGCTGCTGCAGCCTTTCAAGCAGGTTGCAGAGATGATGTCTGCTTCAAAGTACCCAACGATAAGTATGGTGAAGCCACTTCTCCACATGCTTCTGAATACCACCCTGAACATCAAAGAGAACGATTTGAAAGAAATCAGCATGGCAAAAGAGGTGATTGCTAAAGAGTTGTCAACCACCTACCAGCACACACCTGAGATAGACATGTTTCTCAACGTTGCAACCTTCTTGGATCCCCGCTACAAAAAACTGCCTTTTCTTTCAGCCTTTGAGCGGCAGCAGGTTGAAAACAGAGTAGTGGAAGAAGCAAAAAGCCTGCTGGAGAAAGTCAAAGAAAATACTTTTAGGACTGAAGAAAAATTCTTCACCGTTTCAGAAGAGCCCCCTGTGAAAAAAATCATCATCTCCTCTACTCCACCTCCTACTAGTGTCATCAACAACATGCTTGCAGAGATCTTTTGCCAGACGGGAGGTGTGGAGGACCAGGAGGAGTGGCATGCTCAGATCGTTGAGGAGTTGAGCAACTTCAAGTCCCAAAAGGTCCTCGGTTTGAACGAAGACCCTCTGAAGTGGTGGTCTGACAGACTAGCACTGTTTCCAGTTTTACCAAAGGTTCTTCAAAAGTACTGGTGTATTCTGGCTACCAGAGTCTTCCCTGAACGCCTTTTTGGGTCTTCTGCTAATGTTGTAAGTGCAAAGAGAAACCGGTTAGCCCCGGCTCATGTGGATGAGCAGATCTTTCTGTATGAGAACAGTCGGAATGGGTCTGAGGCAGAACCAGAGGATGAAGATGAAGGAGAGTGGGGTTTGGAACAGGAACAGATTTTTAACTTAAATGACTCAGTTAATGTCAACAACAATTTCTTTAACATCCGAGACAGTGGGTTTGTTTAACAGGACTGGCGTGGTACATTTAATAACAGAGAAAAAAAAAAGGTATTTGTCTTAAGTTACCAAAAATACTTCTGTTTTCTGCTCTCACTGCTGTAAATATTGAACAGTTGTAAGAAACTTGATTTAGCTTCCATTGTCTTATGTTTTTCCCCCGCTGTCTTAAGAGATGAATGACTTCTGATGAAACAGCACTGAAATGAATGAGGAAATAAATGGTACAAAGAGCATGATTTCTGACTGTGGCCCAGCTTTCAGAAAGCACTTAGCCATGTGCTTCCTTTCCACTCGCTTCAGTGGCAGACAAACACATGCTTATTTGCTTTCTATCAGAAAAATAATTTCCTGAATTAGGAAACAGAGCAAGATTTATTCCTCTGTCTGTAAATCATGTGTGACTCAGGATGTTAGCTTTAAATTTTGGATTTTAACCCCTTTTTACAAACCATACATATTTTTAGAGTATAGCAATGCCGTGGATTGAAAATGATCTTGAGCCTGATTTTCTTTTTCACTACCTCATGTCTTAGGCCTGGTCTATGCCAGAAAAGTTCAGCTAGTACAATTCTGTCATTTATTATTTTAACTGATAACTGTACTGGCATAGGCTGTAGTGTGGATGCACTTATTATACTGGGCTAAGTTATTTCCTTTCCAGTGTGGTGTAAAAGGTATAAACACTTCTAAAATGGTATTGCTGTGTCCACATCAGTTTTACCATTTAACTGCAGCAACTAAATGGCAAAACTTTGGGTATTTTGGGGTATTTTTTGAGGGTATGTGTGTCTAGGCAAGCCCTGATTGTAGTCTCTTGTGCTTTTACACAGTGTATAGAGTCAAGGTGGTCACGGTTGTGTTACCTTCACTTTGTGCTGATGTTAGGGCTGATGCCAGGTGGTGTAAAGCAGGTAAGGCATCAGGCACCTCAGTAGCCAAGGGAGGGAAGGAGAGGGTGGGGAGAAGTGTATGGGCTGAGGGTCTAACACTGTCCATGTTACAGAATCCTTAACCTCTTAATTTAAATGGGGACTTGGCCCAATTTAGCTAGAAAATTTTGTTGGCAAGAAAAGCAAAACAAAAAGCTTTAATATTATGTAAATGTATTTAAAAGAAGGGGACTCCTCAATTTCTCCACATGTATTTAGTGAGTCTTTAAGATTGTTTCTTATTATGTTAGTGCTTAAAAACTCCTTTTGTTTTTCTTTCTCTTCTGTCTCTTTTGGATTGAGTTTTAGAGTGGACTTCAGTCCCATCCAGTCTAATGTTTGAGTACTGTTTCTGATAAGTTGTGTGTTGTAAATGCTCCCTTCATGTCTCTATACCTAAGTGTTTTAAGCCCTTTGGAGAACATGGCAAACAAGAAAAAAGAAAGAAAACTAACTCCACCCCCCCAAACTCTTAGGAAATACTGCAGGTCATAAAAAGGTTACAGTTCATGCTTTGCACAGAGAGGGATGGCAGCCAACATTTTTCCCTGAGATGCTGAGGAGGACTCCTGGCATTGTCCAGTTACAGTCAAGGTTTGCTTGGGATTTTATTTTTGTTACTGATGCCTCACCCCTCACCTTGGCTTTAGTCTGTGACTGTGCTGAGCACAATCTTTCAGGAGAAAGGTCTGTTGAAGATTGCCTGTTACTCTGCTGAAGGAAGAAAGTTGAATTTTTCCATCACAGTGGACATTTGGTTGTAGAAAAGGCCCAACTAGGGGGAACATACAAAAAGAGAATTGTGATAGAATTGAATCTTTTGCCAAATTGCTTGTTTGTATTTTGGTTTAATAGTTTTGGGCAGTTTGAGGCCTCTGTGTTCTGTGTAGGTGGTGGAAAGGGGTGGGTTGGTGAGGAGGAATGACAGAGGTTAGAATAAAGGAGCAGTAGAGGAGTAGTGAACTACCTGACATGTTTAAGTCCAGGAAAAAGGCATTTAGCAGGTGGTGTGGCCTGTGTTTGGCTGTCAGTAAGCCTGGGCTTTCACTCTGCAGCCCCCTGAAAATGAATTTGTGCTTGTAGAAAGTACACACAACATCATGTTGAATGTTGCTACTCTCCTTGCCCACAGAAGAGGTGTATGTGATTGCCCAAGATACAAAACTTAGGTTTGGCTTAAACTCCCATAGGCTGTCTATGAGAGCAGCAAAATCAATTATGGAAGGGATCAAGATACAGCAGGACCCTTTTTGATCTAACCTGAGCTCCTTCAGGGTTGCTAAGTCTTGGCCCAGGCTTCCCAGGGCAGTGGTAGAGTGACCATCCCTGGAGGTGTTTAAGAAGCATTTAGATGCTCTACTTAGGGTTTAGTGGTTTAGGTTTAGTGGTATGGTAGTGATAGGTATGCTTGGACTTGATGATCTTAGAGGTCTCTTCCAACCTTAATGATTCTGTGACACCCCTGCAGTCTGCCAGGAAGACCTTTTGGGTTTTTATGTCCATTGACTAGCAGTTTGGTGTTGGTTGCATCGACTTGCACTACCTCCACCTGCTACCACCACTGCTAGCCCTTAAGGAGCTATGCAGATGCCAGTGTGAGGCATGTTGATCCTCTGACATGAGCATAAGGCAAAGCCATGTCCTCATAAACACAGCAGAGCCCAGAGCACCACTCCCCTGGTCTGTATTCAGCATCCATCTCCCATCTTCATCCTTCTAGGGCTAAATGTGCACAGTGATGCTTACCAAGCAGTTTTACTGAGATGGGTGCAATGCACTACTCTCTTCCTTCTAGCTTCTTTTTTATTTTTGGTATCCAAAATAAAACTAGTCTGTTCAATTGATGTGTCTCAGCATTCTTTAAAAAAAAAAAAAAGAAGAAAAAGAAGAAAAAAAATCCCGCACCAACAAACCCATTGTTAGTCCTATCCATTGTCTGTGAGATTTTTATTTAATGTTCTAAGCCTGGAATATTGTTAAATAAACCAGAGAAAGTAAGTTAGTTACTAGATTATTTGTCTGATGTCTGTTCATATCTGCAGCACTTTATGACTTTGACCTCTTCCAGAACAAGGGGAAGTTCTATTCTAAGGTTTTGAAGCTATGCATTTGTTTTCATTCTGATCCTGTAAGTTATTTAAAAAAAAAAAACGCTGTACAAATCTTTTTGGATTAAAAAAAATCTGAAGATGAAAAATGTCAGAAGTTTAGATGATTTCTCTTGCTTAACTATGTGTGGTGTTCTTCATTTAACCAGCATCATTTTCCCTTGTTTAGTTAGGTGGAGAAACAGACTTGCAGAGCTGTTTTAAATATTGCTACAATGTGAGTTAAACCTTGGTGTTAGTTCCAAGGGTGGGCCCAAAGCACATTTCCAGATTACATTATGAACTCGATGATTTATGTTTGTGTTTGTTGATCACAGCCTGTGATCTTTCCCTTTCTCTTTGGAACAGCTGAAACATCATCTTTTTAGGGGCAATAGAGGAACTTCAGTTTTTGAGTGCTTTCAGGCTGGAAATGTCAAAAGAAGAGTAATTGCCTTTTGCCACCAGCAAAATATTTCCAATTCAGGATTAAAATTCAGTGGGCTAGGAAAGGTTTCCTGGGGTTAACAATCTAAATAAAGGGAATTTGGTGTGACTGACCAACCTTTGCATGTGCCTCTCTGTGCCATCAGGGATTACTATGGAGACAAAAGGAAAAACCTGAGCAAAACAGAAGCTGAAAAGGGGAATTGCTCCAGCAAGCCATGGCTGAGATGCCTCAGTTTAAATGAAAGGAATAAAGTCCTGGATCATTCTTGGAAAGGATGTATTATTTTAAGTTTCTATCACAGCAGTGTATTAGAATAATTTAGAGAGTTGTCTTGAATTCATGTCATGGTGGTCCAGTTAGCATTTTTGTGCAGGCAGGAATATTAAAAGGAAAACCCCCCACTAATTGGTTATTTGTAATATTTTATAGCATTTCTGGAAACTTCAAAGTGACATGTAGCTCCTTATTTTGTCTTTTTCGTGTGATAACTTGAAGGGGCTGCCTGGGGATGTCAATTCAGAAGTAGGGGAAGCATACAATATTGAATACAAGGGTAGTACATTTTATCCATGACAACTGGATGAAGGCAACTTTATGCCGGAAATATTGCATTTTAGCCTCTGCATACCATATTCCTTTTGGTGGTCTCCATTTCTGAGTGTCCTTTTCAGAGGATGATGTCTGGTGATCCTGGTTCTGGTGGTCTTTGGCCATGCTGAGAAGACTCTCTTGCTGTGGGTCCTGGTCTGTTACATTTTCTGGCATTTTTAATAGATTTTGTTTTTTGTTTCAGGCCAAAATTATGTGGTCTTTCTCACCATATTTCCTGCAAATTAATAGTCTTCTGCTAAATTGAAAATATGTATTATTTTTAGGAGATGTAGGGAAATTACAGAAATTGTATTTTCTTTTTTTAAATAACATTATTTGATGCTGTGGAGAGAACTTAAAGATACAGTGTAATTTTATGTCTGCCTTAAAAGCAGATCAGTAAAGCATGTCTAATAACTTGGTATTCTTTAAAATGGCATTTCCAAACCTCCCTGCAGTTCCTGTATAATGCTGTCATTTTTACATACAAAAGCATTTCCTTTAGGTTGAACAATAAAAATCAATTAAATTGACTGCAGAAGCAGCAAGAATCTTTCTCAGTGCCCTTGCAGTTGGGTTAAAATGCCACAAGGGAATTCAGTTTAGGATAAAATAGGAAAAAAAACCCCAACAAAACACTGTCAGCTTTCCTTATGTTTGAAAAACTTTTTTAGTGATAACATTTGATTTATATCTTTTTAAAAATGCAAATGCTGTTGCAGCAAATGTTTTCAAATGGGAGTCACTCAGACTCTGAAATGTTAATATTACGATTTTGAAGCATTTCTATTGACATTTTGTCACAGGGTTCTATTATTTCCCTTGCTGCCAGAAGAAAATGTTAATGTTCACAAAAGTGATGCTGGTCATCTGCAGTGCTTTGAAGTGGTGTTCAGATGTAGCTTTTCTTGCAGAGATGTTGAAAAGACTGCTTGCATCCATGTGCTGGTTGCCACACATTACATTTTTGGGGGTAAAAGGTTGAGGTAAACACCCCCATTTCTGCCCTGTTACCTGCCTTGTAGCAGTATGGAATCAGACCCATGGTATTTCAGTGAACTTAAAAGCAAAAGAACAGCTTTCTATTATTTAGTCACTGTTCTTGTGAGGTTGTTTCAGTTTAGATGCTTTACTCTTGAGCATAAAATCAAGAGTTTCAGCAGATGTGAATGGGCATTTCTACTGCTTGGACCTTCCTTGATAAACAGGGACCTTTTCTCCCTGTTAATGTAGAACAGAGGCAAGGAGGCAAATAAGAGTGCAATGTTACAAGTAGAAGGTTGGGTGCTTAGTGCTCTTGCAGCTGAAGCACTGATGGATTTCAGAGCTGTGTAGTGGATTGTTTGTGCCACTAGGGCATTTGGGTCTAAAGATGGACAGATGGCACCTTGCAAAAGATACAGGACCTTTGCTTTCAGGTCAACATTCTACCAATAAATGTAATCAATCCTTCACCCCTGAGTGTTAGCAATTAATCAGTTAGGAGCTTCTGTAGTCACTGAGTCTCTGCTTTTGGGGGGCTGTTTGGAGTATGATCTGCTTGTTTAGATGATAGGGCAAACTCTGTGTTAGAGATGCTGCAACTCAGGAAAATGAGCTATGAATTGGAGTTGTTTCTTTCCATCACAAAAAGAGTTGTTTAACCAAATTCCACTCAGTCATGCATCAGTTGAAGGCACCAGAGATTGTAGAAATGCAGCTGAGGAACACAGAGCTTTATTGCTGGGGCAGTTGGGTGGGTGGAGGTCTTTAGTCACGTAGGACCTCATGTGGACTTCATGATGCCTGCATGGGACAAGTTGCACAATCAGAGATGTTCTTTGGCTTAGAAGTGAGTGCTGGAGCAGCCTTGTAAGGTTTTGCCAGAAGGAAGTAGCCATGGAGCCTGTGATGTTATTTTTAGAGATATTTTTATAGTAGGGTTGTAATATGCTTACCATGCAGATACTGTCCCATCACAAAGGTGTCACCTGGGGCTCCCTCACTCAGTGCTGGAGTAGTGTTCAAGCCACATTGGTACTAAGGTGTGATTCTTGATTCAACTCAGTAATGGTAAAGTTTTATTGCATTGAACAAATAGACTTTTATGAAATATTTTGGTATCTGTGTCACTAAGATGATGTAGTTTTGTCTTGCCTTGCAGACAGAGCAAGATTTGGTTAGTTATGGAGTAGAAATGTCATAATTATATACACACACAGAGAGCCTCTCCTGGTGTTTTCAGAAAGTGTCACCTTTCAAGCTTTCCCATCCTTGCAATTTCTCAATTACAGATATCATTATGGACAGTGATTTTGGGTTTGTGTCTTTGTCTTTAGTGTATGAAATACTGCATTAAAGCTGCAGATATGGTGACGTTTAGCAAGGTTTAAATGGGGTTATCACCAGTAAGAAAAGAAAATACTTGACAGCTACTATTCCTAAAGCAAACCACCAAAAAAACGGTGATCTTTTGCTTTATGTCAGGATTACTTTGAAGAAAAAAGAAAGTGCCATAGTTTTCTAATAAAATTAAGACATTTTCTTTCAGTGTATTTGTGCGGTGCTAAGAGAGGTTTGATGCTTGACAGAAAATTCACTGGACAAGAGAACTATATCCATGATCCTACCCAAAAGCACCCTCTGAGCTGTGTAAGGCTGAGTTAAGAGTGCCTGGCTGTGAGACACTTCTGCTTTTTGTAGCGTGGCTGTTTTCTGCCAGAATATCTTTTCTGAGATGTGGACATTTTGCCACCTGAGGGAATGTCTAACCATGATTATTAACATTGCTCAACCTTTTAAATTAGCCTGGAGAAATACAAGAAGAGGAAGGCTGGGCCTAAAAAATACATGGGACTTGTTTCTGAAGGAGGACCTTGAGTTAAAACCTTTTGTTTTTTTCTTCTTGATACACTGGTAACATGGTGATATAACCAAACACCTTCTACTCTATGAGGAAATACTCATCTCTGAGCTCTGTGCCGAATTGTCATCTGGGGCATTAGCTCCACTGGCGTGAGAAAACAAAGTCACGCCAGAGGAAAGCAAAGCTCTCTCACCTCCTGACCTTGCATCTCATGCTGGTGTTTCTCACACACACACAACCCAGGGATTGAAGTTAATGAGCCTTGTGAGTGTTCAATGAATTTGGGATTAAGGTTTTAATCTGCTATGCTGTGGGCAAGGGTTGGATTGACACCTCTGGCTGCCTGGGTGCGGTTGAGCTGCAGCAGGAGGCAGGTGATGCTCCATGTTAGCTTTTTGTACTGCAAACAGCTAATGCTAGAGTCCATGTGCCAAGTGCCAGCCCAGAAGATGCTCTCTGCCCTAGGCAGGTTATTTTTAAACCAGAAACAGATAGTAAAACAAACATGTCAACCTGTCATGGCTTAGGAAATTACAGATCAATTGACATCAGACTTCATTCGTTCAGTGGTACCATTAGAAATGGCTTACAAAGGATGCAACAGTCTATGTAGTGCACAGAATGAAAACTCCTTTCTAAATAAAACATTGCTTGTACTATATTAACTGCAAACCAGAACTGACACAGTGAAAAGAGGAGCTTGTAATTTTTTCTTACTGCATGTAACCCAGTGAACAGAGTGCCTGCAGAACAGTAAGTGCTGGCTTTTGGACAATTAAATATAACCTGGATAACTGGAAATAAACCTTTGTGCTATGAGATGCTTCTTCCAATAGCATTTTGGACATATTTTTTCCAAAATAACATCTTGTTAATGAGTAAAGCCATCTAGTGTGACTACAGATGCCATCTAATCTGCCCGTTGGAATGCTTTCATGCTTATTAATGCCACCACCTATATGCTAGTCTTACTTGGGCATTCATAACTGGAGTTATGATATGGAGTTATCATATGCACAGCATATGATTTTAGCATTAAATAGTCTGCTGAAAATTAGTAGGAAAAAGGTCAAGAAATGCAAACTCCATGTTCTCTTGATGTTGCTGCACTTTCTACTTATTTGGTGCAGCTATTTAAAGAGCTCTAGTCAGAAGCAAATTTCAAGAGCTGCAGACATGGCACCACCATTAATGCCTGGTAGGTGCTAGCAGAGTTCTTTGCACGTGGTTGTATCATAGAGAGAAAGTGATTGTAGCTCAGCCACGATGTCCAGTTTATTTCAGCTCACATTCTTCCAAGCTGATACTGTTTGCTGTAAAGGACAAAATCATCTCTACAAGTGCAGTCTGGCTGACAGCTGGCACATGGTTTTGCTGAGAGCTGTGGGACCCCTCATGGGCAGCACATGGCCAACGTGGCTGTTCTACTGGTGGTGTCTCTGCTGCCATCGTCTGCTGCTTGCCAATGCACCAGGGTCTGTGTCAGAATGGGTTTGCAGCATGCTTGGCCAGTGGGAATTTGGAGGGGGAGATGCTGAGACCTCTTCTTCCTGCTGCTCCCTGGCATGTGCAACAGCAGAAGGATTGGGGAGATGCAGGCTGGCACAATGCCTGAGCTCCCTGGAGAAATGGCTCTGCTGTCACAGGAGCATGGGTGGTGTGATCCTGATGAGTGTCCCTCTTTGTACTGACATCACTCCAGTTTGCCACTGGTTTAACTATAACTACTACTTTTTTCCCTGAACACTTGTCTTCTCCAGGCTAAAGCTGCATGGGGCTGGTTTTGCTGCTGTGCTGTTGTGCTGGGCAAAGCACTCCCTTGTAAAGGTACCACATAGATTATTAGCAGGACAACACTTGCAGAAGAACAGCTTCTTCAGTAAAACAATGTTTTTTCTGTTTCCCCAGGCAAAATAGGGAATGCCACTGTCTGAAGCAGAGCGTGGGCCTTTACTGGTTGAGCTGTGCTAGTCACTGACTGCACCAGGACACAGACATGTTAGCCAGATGTCCTAGTGTGCCTTGGGAGGGAGGTGGTGCTGTAGCTAAAATGAGGGTGATGTGATCCTCAGTGCTGCTGGAGTTTCTGTGTGGAAAGTTACAAAGCTTCACATGCAATAAAATAGAAGAAATGCTGATGTGAGCACTCTAATATACTGGTACAGCTTGCAGAAATGGGAGAGGCTTGCTCTGCCTTCCCTGCAAGGAGCTGTGCAACTTTTTACCTTCTCTATCACCACAGTTTTTCCTAGAGAGGTCTAACTGGTGCAAAGCCCTGCTGGAGGACTGAGTGTGAGTGGGCTGGCTGTTCAGACTGCATGTTACAGAGGGCTGATGGACATGTTAGGCTGGAGTCTGGACTAGCAACTGCATCCTAGGGTCACATCTTTGGTTTTAAATTGGAGAGGAGTAGATTTAAACTGGACATTAGGAAGAAGTTCCTCACCACAAGGGTGGTGGAACACTGGACCAGGTTGCCCAGGGAGGTGGTTGAGTTCCCATCCCTGGAGGCATTCAAGGCGAGGCTTGCCAGGGCTCTGGGCAAGCTGATCTAGTTGGGGATGTCCCTGCCCACTGCAGGGGGGTTGGACTAGATGAGCTCTAGAGGTCCCTTCCAACCCAAACCATTCTATGATTCTATCTTTCAAATCAGCAAGAACATGCACAGCATAAGGTGTGTGTTTGAAAAGCAGAACTTGTGTGTTTGTGCAAAAAGGGAGAGAAATACTGAAAACAGCACAGAGCTGCTGAACAAACCAGTGCAAGCTTTCATTCCTCAAGCTCTTTTTGTCCTCCCCTTAATATGTTTAAATTGCTGAATCCCTTTATGCTTCATGAAATAAAAAGGTTTTAATGGAATAATTTAAATTATTTAATATCAAACAGAAGTTGTATGTGTAGATGCAGTGTAAGAGCTATAGATGAGTAACTGCTGTCCATTGGCTTGGTAAGGTCTGTCCTTTCAGAGGTGGCTCCAGGTGGATCACCTGCACTGGAAGTTGATTATCATCTTGGCATGATGAAAATGGAACCATAATAACCTGTCATAATAAAAAAAGTGTCTTTTTCTCAAATCAGAAAAAGGAATTGTGCTATGAAAGAGTCACACCAAATGGGCTGTTGCAGGACTGGGCAATTTCAGCTAGAATCACAGAATGTCAGGGGTTGGAAGGGACCTCTGGAGATCATCTAGACCAACCCGCATGCAAGAGCAGGATAACCTACAGCAGGTTGCACAGAACCTCTGTCAGGTGGAACCTGATGCCTGAAAAGTGTTTGTATTTCTGTCTGACATCCTCAGGAGGACTAGCAGGGTGCTCTGTGATGTGTCAGTCTGCTTGAACTGCTGGTGAGATCAGATATTGGGGGGTGAGGTCATAGCCTGGCCTTGCAGAAGGGTTAGTGTGATCCCTGCAGCCTTCAACTCCTTTCTTAGAAGCAGGGAGGTTAAGAGGTGTTGGTCAACAAAGACATGTGTTTCTGTATGTTTCATTTAAAATTTGTAGGAGGTAATTAACTAGAGGAACAAAATAGAGCATTTGTGTCATACTCCTGGAGCATTATCAATAATGGGACTCATTTTGTGAGCAGTTCAGCTTCTTCAGAGGCACATGTGATACCCTCTAATTAAAATATTAATAGCAGATGATGACACCGTGGAATGATGGTCTCTTATATGGAAACGTACTTGGAGAGCTTTTAATCTGCGTGATAACTCTGCATACTACATATCTGACAATGATGATGAAGAGCAATTATAGAGCATGCACGTAGCTGCTCTTTTAAGTTAACTAATTCCCTGAGTCCTGTGAATCTGCATTAGATTAATGGCCTATAAAATTTCATTCAAAAAGAAGTTTTTCCTGGGGGAGTGAAAATATCTAACTATTCTTTCTTTTTTTTTTTTTTTAATCTCTCCAAACAATTAGCTGTCTCTATTGCAAAGCAGCTACCTTCCTTCTGAAAACTTTGGTACATATTTTATGAGGAACAAGAAAGATGAAAGTTGAAAGAAAATGTTTGAGATCACTTCAGCATGTGCTAAGAAAGAGGAACCTGAAAAGAAATGAGTCTTTTCCTAGAAAAGGATTATTGTGAGACAATTAAGAAATTTGCTACTGTCTGGACTCTTCACCAGGCACTTGCTAGCCAAAGAAATAAATGTGTTAGCCAGGGGCTGGTTTGAAGGATGTGGGAGTAGGGCAGAGAGGAATAGGAGGGAATGTTGAGGCTATTTTCCTTCTTTTTTTTTTTTTTTTCTATTAAGCCAGTAGCAGATGAGATTTATCTCAAAGTCGATGCTGTAATGGCTTCTGAAGCTTTTAATCATATGGGAATGTACTTTTTACCATTTTATATTTGAATTAATTGCAGGTAGCTGAGGGTAGCTTTAAGTATCGATTAGCCTATGTATTATGCTTTTTGTTAACTGGATTTTTCCCAATAACCTCTAATCACCTTGTACCTCTCTCCCTGATTTTAATTACTGGAGCTTTGTATATGATAACAAGCACTTCAGTTCACAAGTGATTGCACACTTTTCTGAAGTGGAGTACACCAGAAACTTTCAATTACCTCTGAAGATCTGTATACCAACTCATGACTTCTGCTTACTTATTTATGTTTGATGGAGATAGGCACACTGAAGCCACAGGAAGCAAAGGGAGCTCTTTAAGTGGCAGCAGAGCATTTTGTTGACTGGAAGAGGCAGATCTGAATGTGACCTTCAGCTGGATGCTCTTCAGCTTGATTGGGATATGGAAATTACATTCTCTGTCTCTGGGAAGTGAGGAGATGCAGTTTAAACTACCCTTAATGATCTTGCTAGCTCTTTTTTTTTTCCCCACCTCCTCCAAATCTAATATAGTAAGGGAATATTTAAAGACTCACTTTTCCAATGTATAGGTTGCCCAGCTATATCTCTCCATCTGTGCTCCAAGCAAGAAGTGATGGAATGATTAATTCAGCATGTGGTCAGAATAAGGGGTGTTGGAATTCACAAGCAGTAAAAGTAGAAGCTGTCAAGATTGGTACTGGGGGTTGTAATACAATATCCTGTACTGTCTAGTAATCATCATGGCCAGGCTTCACAAACAAAGATCCTGGGAGGGCTCCATCCATGCTCTTCCCAAGTGCTTTTTCCAGGCGCTGCTGGCTGCAAAGGCCAATTTGGGACAGACAAGAGCGGTTGCANTATAAACACTGATCTTTGTCTAGGAATATGATAAAACTCTCAGTACTGTCTTGAAAATGAAAATATTTGGTCTTTTGAAAAATGTAGTGCAAAGTATAAATTCTTTTCTGTGGACTTTTTAATTCCTGTGGTGAGATGCTAAAAAGAAGGTAGTGATATTTCACTTTTGCTTTGGATTTCCAGACTGATCACAAGTAAGTAGATCAATCTTTCAGTTTTGACCATAAGAATGGAGATCACTCTTTGCTTCAGTTTCTGCATATGAAAGTGCTGATGAATATCTGATTTCAGCATTTTCTGAGCTTTGGCTACTCCAAATATTCTCCGGATATGAAGGTTTATGACAGAACCTCTCTAGGGGACTTGCCTGGTCAGGTTGATTTCTACATTATTTGGGATTAAATCAAGAGTAGCAGATGTTTTGTTTGTTTGTTTGTTTGTTTCCTGAAGTCTTTTTATTGTGAAACAACCAGCCCAGCATTTACAGTCTAGTGAACTGAGGTGTCTGCATTGCAGCCAATTGTGACATTTACTCTGTTTGTAACGGAGTAACAGACACATCACTCTTTGGGGGTTCTCTTTTTACTTTAGCATTTCAAACTCACTGTCATCACCATGGTTTTTAGGTCAAAACTGTAACCTAAATGCTAATTATGCATAGATAGAGTTGAGATTTTAAAGCCTTAGGAATTCTGTGCCACAGTTGATGCAGATAATTCTTTGTCGATTGAGATAGCTGAGAGAAGACATTTTCTGAGATTACTTAGATTTTGCTTTAGTTTCTCTATATATCACTGGATTCCTGAGCATGGTCTGGAGAGATACTACATTTATTGGGGACTCCTGTGTGAGGGAAAAGTGTCTTTAAATGGCAAATGTTTGGTGAAACTGAAACTGCTGTTAGATTGGGAGTTATGCTGGGAAGGCTTTTGTATGCTTGGGGTATGACTGAAAGCAAGGACTTGAAATTCTTACATCCTGAGGGATGCAAACCATTCTTAGATGGAAATGCATCTTGCAGCTCCTTGTAAAAGTTTGGAGCTTGAACAATCTTTGGTTCCTGATATGGAAAGAAAAAAGAAAGTCATCTCTACCTTGCAGGATGGGAAAATTCATTCTGCAGGTACTAGACTATGCAGAGCTATTTCCATTACCCCTATTTAAATCTCCTGGGATGAGCTCCTCTTTTTCATCTCTTATTTCACAACAGGAAAAAAAATATAATTACAAGATGCCATGACTTGAAGAGCATTGGAATGTTTTACATAAAATGACATTGCCCAAGGTATTGCACAGTTACATTTGCCCAGAGGGAGGGAGTATGAGAGTATCAGTCAATCTGTTCAAAAGATAAGCAGATGCTCTTTCTTGATTTAAAGATACACCTGTATGTATCTTCTCTCTCTTTAGCATGACTGGAGTGAGAGAGAAAAAAGCCAAAGAGTAAGATTTAAAAGGTAAATGTATAAAAGGAATGAAAGATAAGCAGAGCAGAGAATACAATGGCAAATGGAAAAGCAGCCTTCTCTATTCTTGTGATAGTATTTTCCCATGTAAGAAATGATGTGGGTAAATAGATCCTTTAAATATATACATAGGTAGGGTATGGTTACATTCTTCTTGGAGCTGCTGTCAAGTTGCTTCTGGTATTTTTAACAAACCCAGTAATCTTTCACATGCAGGCTGTGGCTGTCCAGTATTCTGCAAGGAATTAGTGGGATTTCTTCACATTATTGCAACAACCATCTTGCCCTTATTTCACGACACCCTGATTTTTGTGAAGTGCCTTTCAGGAGCCAAGCTGGGATGTTCATGGATCAATCTCCTTGGCTGGACTGAATTAGCACTGTGCCCCATGCTCCTCTGGCATCAGGCAGCAAAATCCTCTCTTCTCTTTCCAGAGAAGGCAGAGTTTCATGGCCATGGCCCTAGTTGGCATCTGTCCCCAAGAGAGAATGATTGCATAGTGGAGCAAAACATGCCATGTGTGGTGTGATGCCAGGGGGTAGGCTGATGCCAAGTATTCTTGTACAAGTTTGTCAATATGGAGTATCAGCTTTTTATCTGAAATAGCCTTGTTCCTGGAGACTAGTGTTTCTCCAGCAAAAAAAAAACAAACAACCCTGACTCAAGCTGAGAATACAAAGGATGTTTAAGATAAGGACTAGCATGAGATGGCAGAAGTTGCTCAGTGCTTGTTTGGAACTTAAAGAGTTGTAATTTCACTAATATAATTTGTATTTGTGGATCTAAGGCAACTTTTCTGTCTCGTTTCTTTGTCTGTCTCTTTCTCTCTCCCTTGCCCTCCATCCCCTCCCAGGGATCAAGTGCTCTCCTGTTCCTACATATTCCTTTGTGAACTTTACTCCCAGAGCAGATTGTGGGCAAACCTGGATTCCTGATGAATTTTTAGCAGATTTTAATAGTGAACTGTGGGATTTCCTAGTTGTCTGATTTGTATAATAGTGTGTTCAATCTATCTGGTTTGCACTCATAAAAATTATATTCAAATCTCTTATCTTTAGATGAATTTTGGCTAAAGGAACAAAGTACCTGAGCATGGCAAACATAGCCAGAAGTGAGATTTAGGACTTGGGAACTGCACCCTCCCTTCTATTTGTGCTTTCTTTTACCTTAGGGCAGATCCATATTTATTGAGATCAGATTTTCTAGTATCTCTCTGTCAAAATCAGCCTGAACTTGTATTGTAAAGAGCTCAGATAGCTGCTTCATCAAAATGGTTTTCAATGCAGCTTTGTTTCCCATTGTCTTAGAGAAAACCAGTTCAGAAATGGCAAGACATTTTCCCAGGTTAACCATCCTCTTCAGTTTTCTCCTTTCTCAGCCCCTTCCTTCTTGAAGGGGCAACATTCAGCTCTTTTTGGTGTGAGCAATGAGCCTGATGCAGAAAGTCTGTGTAGGCTTTATTGGAGGAAGAGATTCTTCACAGTCACAGTGAAGACAGCATAGATCAGTTTGGAAAATTACTATTTCTGCTGAATTTTTTCCTCTGTGCAGCCCTTCTGCCAAATCTAGCAGCATCACAAAGTCCAGGATCAGTATTACTGAGGATTCTATTTGACAAATAAACCAAAAGCACTCAGACTCCAGTCAAAAAATGTGTGAAAATGCAACTTCCCTTGGCTCTTTACACTGACAGGACTTCTTCACTTGTAAACACTGCTCAGATACTGTAGAAAACAGGGCACTGAAAATACACATACAAGTGCAGAGGAAATATTCTTTGGATGACTTTGGCAATAGCTGCAGCTTGCCTTTCTGCCAGTCTGTGGTTACAGTGCTTTGACTTACACTATCTTTCCCCTCCCAAACCATAGCTGATTTGCATCCCTAAGTAGCAGGAGGCCAAGCTGTCTATGCAAGGTCTTCTCACTGGACCTTTTTCTGTTCTGAGGTCAATGCCAACATGCAGAGATTTATGATTCAGATGTGTTAAATTGCTTAGAGATGTGCCTCTTTCAGCTAAATACTTGGAAGCAGGAGGAAAGGTGAAGAGAGGGGAAAGGGGGTTGAATCACTCAAAAATCATCTCTTCTTGGCCAAAAAAAGCTTTTTCCTGTGTCTTTGAGAGTTTAACACTCCCTTCTTCTTCCTGTTCTGCACGCTGCCTTCCACACATACTTCTCCCTTTATCTGCATTTCTCCTGTCCTTCCAAGAATCACTAGAAGAAATGCAGGTAGGTGTGTCATGCAAATGAAATTTTCAGTGAAGCTTTCCACTCCCTCTCACACAGTTGCTAGAGAGATCTCTTATGCCAGGACATGGGTTTTTTGAGCACTGAAAAGCTGCTGTATTTAGGGTGTCCTTATTTTCCTTTAGCAAAAAGGTCATAGAATCATAGAACGTCAGGGGTTGGAAGGGACCTAGAAAGATCATCTAGTGCAACCCCCCTGCCAGAGCAGGATCACCTAGACCAGCTCACACAGCAATGTGTCCAGGCAGCTCTGGAATGTCTCCAGACAAGGAGACTCCACAGCCTCCTGGGCAGCCTGGGCCAGTGCTCCCTCACCCTTACTGTGAAAAAGGTTCTCCTCTTGTTAATACTAAACCTCCTGTGGTCCAGCTTGCTCCCATTCCCTCTTGTCCTACCATTGGATGCCATTGAGAAGAGCCTGGCTCTCTCCTCCTGACACTCACCCTTAACATATTTGTAAACGTTAATGAGGTCTCCTCTCAGTCTCCTCTTCTCAGGCTCTTCCCATCCCTGACATTCTATGATTCTCCAGGCTGAAGAGACCCAGCTCTCTCAGCCTGTCCTTGTAGGGCAGATGCTCCACTCCTTTAATAATCTTTAATTACTTCTTACAGTATTACACAGTAAGCATTATAACATCCTTCTTAATACTACACCAGTTTATCTCTCATCTTTTCTAATACGTGGATCTCTTTTATGACAGTTAGTTCTTGCTGTGGATACTGGTGCTATATTGAACTTTACTAATACTCGTTGCTAACTAATACCTCGCAAGGCTCTGTAATATGTTCAAGAGATGAAATATAAGAGGAGGAGCTATTCTACTTATTAATCCTTTGTATTATGCCTTTCCCATATGTTAGAAGATGATCTGGGGGATGAGTCCTGGAATTGTATCTCTGACTACTGTGAAGGGCTTGTAATCTCGCTTGCAAATGTTATCACTTCATCCCTGTAAGCAAGTTGGCATGCTTGTCAAAAGGCTAAACAAATGCTGTAAACTTACAACAGGATTCATTTGGGGTGGTTTTTAATTTTTTTGTTTGTTTAGTTTTTATTGGGAATTAAAAGAAATTTAGTAGTCTGGCTCAGCAGATTTTTGCTGCTAACTCTGAAGAGTTATCACTTGTTCTTGTGTTGACAAGATGAGGAAGGGATGAGGATACACATTAGCTCCTTAGCAGAGTGACTATGCTGCTTTTCTAGGTGCTGGAGCTGCAACTCCTTTGCTTTCACATCATTTGCTGCCTTGCTACACTTCAGCCATTTGTTCAGGCTTGCTGGATATATGGTTTGAGTTATGGCACTGGCTGGTTTCCTAGGTGTCCAGGAAGCCCAGACAAATTGCTGCTGCCGGTCCAGTGACTGCCCATGCTGCATCTGTGTTGGGGAAATGTCTGCCTCACAGGGCACAGGCTGTATGTGTGTTCCCATGTTGGATATCTCACCCTGAAATACAGGGAATGGAGCTTCTGTGAATTTCCAGCATTGGTGTCAGTTATTGTTTGTTGGTTCATTGGCACACAGTGTTTTAGGACCTGTGTGCACCTTGTGCAGTGGTTAAACAAGACACTTGATCTTACAGATGCCAGGGGTTTTGCTGTGGTTTTGTGAGAGGTTGTTGACAATCCATCTTGCCTATCGGTGGCTGTGTGGGAGGCTTCTTAAATCAGGTCTTCCTCTGGCTGCTGTAATTCTTACAGCCATCTGACTGCTGCTGTTCCATTAATAATGCCTGGAGATACTATGTGTTTGTAGGGTAAGGGACACATTTCCATGGTTTGGTTTCTCCTGCTGTTCTGGTTCTTCAACACCTTTCTGTTCCCATGAGTAACTGCAGGGCCAGCCTGTCTCCAGCATCTCCATTTCCTTGAGATTCCTGACTTCCACTGCTTCAGCAGAAGTAAACTAAGCTTACCACCTAGCTGGTGCAAAATTCCAGTTGTGCTTGGAAACAGATGCTNTCTTCAGCAGAAGTAAACTAAGTCAAAAAACTTTGGGAGGCTTGCCACCTAGCTGGTACAAAATTCCAGTTGTGCTTGGAAACAGATGCTCTCCCTGAGCAAATAAATCACCCTTATACAATGTGCTGATGGATTCTAGGTCCATGGGACCTGTTGGTTATGTGCCAGTGGATCTGCATGTACGCATGGCAGTTGTTTATCAGTAGAAGGTCTGATAGCCTCAACTACTGAAACCCACAGAATATCTTTTCACAGAAGGACTAGTCGAGCTGGTTGCCACCTGCCTGATTTCCAGCCTCAAAAGCCTTCAATCTTGATTGCATATTGATGTTCCTTAGGAAAGTGATAGGAAGCAGCAGAGGCAGGAAAGATTTTGGTGTGCAAATTTGGGAAGGTTATTTGCATTTGAAAGATCATCTGCAGAAGCTTAGGTCAGGCAACTTTTCTGCTGGTGAAAGCTGGTGTCATACAAGAAAAGAACCCCCCCAAATTGTCTAGTTTATCCCTCAGCACATGAGTACCTCACCTTGTCTTCTGTTAGGATAGTTCCAGAATGACTTTTTGAGTGTGGATCCTGTTTATTCAGGTTCTTCCAAAACAGAAGTTTATGGAGATGTTACTGTAAGGCTCACACAAAAGGCTGTGTGGGTTCCCCTGTGGTCTATTTCCCCTCAGAGTGGGAAATGAGTTATTTTTCTACATTTTCTTTGAAATGGATCTTAATGGCTATAATCTTAGTACTGTCATAGTGCAAATTAGGGAAAAAGTGGGAGTCTTTAGGAATCAGAAAAACTACTCAATAATTCAGTGGTAGGCTGAGCTATATGAATTATTAGGCAACTAGAAAAACTTGATTATGCCTTGTCCTGTGGTGTTAGATGAGGACTGACAATTACAGCTTCCCCTTTTTTTCTCACCTGGTGTTGCTACACAGGAACAGCTCCAAACTTGGCTCTTGTTATTCTGTCATCAAACTAAATATTCATTGTGGCTTCTTTCCATTCTTCCTTTTTTTTTTTTCCCCTTTTTCCTAACTGTGGTTCTGCCAGTTATCTTCAGGCATAATATTTGCATGTAAATTACTCAGTTGTAGGAGGAAGGAAAAAACCCAAACCTGTTCTGGTTTGTCTGTGGAGGTCTCCTCAGCACAAGAAGTCCTTGCACTGAGTGCCTGGTTCAGGAGGGACAGGCAGGTCCTGGTGTGGTGCCTCTCAGGTGGCCTCTGTGACCAGCTCTTTCAATGCCTTTAGATGATTAACTTTCTTGTCTGATAAGAACTGGAGGCTCATTCAGACAATCTAAATTCTGCCTTTGGCCCTCAGTGTCTTTAAAAGAGGGTTTAATGAGGAGATTACTATGAAGATATTACATTTTAATGGCCACATGACTCGTAATGTTCCACAATGCAGATGCTGAATTAATAGGGTAGGAGATGGAACTTTGCAAGTATTTGATGCATTTTGCTTTTAATAAACTTTTAATACATTTTTCTTCTGTTTTTTGTTTGTTTGTTTGTTTGTTTGATTTGTTTTGTTTTTTTCCTGAAACACTGTGTCATAAAGGTCACATAATTCCATAGCAAGCAACTCTTAAGGGGAGCTCTTCTGAGGTTTGCATTGTCTGTGTTCACACAGGCCATTTCTGCAAGGAAGAAAGTGTAATGCTTCTGGTTTGATTTGGCTACTTCAGTGACCCCCATCCCTACCCTAGAGTTGAGATTTTGCTGCCAGGAGCCAGTCATTGATCTGGAAGTGGTCAATGATACAGGTCTGCAGTCTGTTTTATTTCTCTATGATCTTGGCAGCCTCAGAGAGATCTTGACAGCCCTTTTAAGAGTCCTTTGGAAATTAATATTGTTAAAAATCACAGAATTGCCTTAAATTCACTGTAGTACTGGCTTTCCATGAGGATGTCTCTGTACATGGAAGTTATTTCAGATTAAGAAGTATATTTACAAGGACAAGAATTATTTAAAAATAGCTTCATAACTGGGCATATTTGTTACAGAATAAATCTGCCTTATTTTTCTGCTTTAGCTTAATCCATTTGCAAAGTAGCCAGGCTTATTTCTTCCAAATATGCCTGCATGCAGGCAGAACCTGCAGCCTGGGAGAAAGCCTTTCTCAGACTTTGGTGTGATAAAGCAGCAGTTAAAGACTGCAGGCTGGTTTCTTCCAGCCCAAAGAGAAATTAAGTGCTAGTGCTCAGTCAGGGGATTTCATTAGCACCAGAGCTGTACGGTTCTCATGTCCCACAGGGAGATCACTAGCATTGTACCTCTATAGTTGAGATTAGTATCTACCTACTTACCAAGAGCAGAGCGGGAGAGAGAGAGATGAGGTTTTTTAAATGAGGTGCAAGAAGTGCCAGAGGGAAGCTCCCTGGGGTGGCAAAGCCTGTAGGTCTCTGCTGCCTCTTGCCCAGAGGGCTGCCAACCTCTGGCCAGGCTCAGCTCAACCTCTCACACAAAACAAACCAGGATCTGCTGGAAAACCAGGCTGAGCCCAGGTCTGCTTTGGAAGTTTGATGAAGAGGTGTTTTAAAAGGTTTTACATGCTTTACAAACTCTACTTGATGGTGAAGTCCTGGTGGGAACAGGGCACCAATAAACTGCCTTCCAGTGTGGTTTCCACTGGCTTCCACACACATCTTATTGATGTAAGAACTAGCAGTGTCTCACTTTCATGGAGATTCATTTTACGTTGAGGTATCTCTTTTGATGGAAACAGTACATCTTGTCTGAAGATTAATTAAGATTAATAAAAATAAGAAGTAAGAATTGAGGGTGTTATTTTGTTGTTTGGTTGCTGTTGTTGTCATTCCCACCCTCAAAGATGTGTTTCATTTTTTCTCTTTGTGTTTCCCATTTTGGCTGAAGAGAGCCAATATACTGAGATGTGACATGCAATGTTGTGTCCCTTCAAAACCATGCTGTGTGGGAGCTGTATACTGTACCTGGTGTAAATAAACCAAGAAACTGGCCATTGATCCACGTGTCTGCAGCCCTCATTTCTCCCTCCCTGGGCACTTTCTTACTTCCTTGGAGCTAGCTACTACCAACAGGGTTGTTGTAAAGCTCTCTGATACAGGATCTCACTGAATGCACCTCTGCAGTGGAGTCTGTCCTGTCGTGCTCCTCATTGCAGGTTGGTAATAGACCTGATTTGAGTGGCCATTTGGACCAAAAATTGTCCTTTCCTTTGCAGCCCTCATGGGCAAGGATAGGACCAGGCATTTTCTTTTATTGTCTTCTGCTAAGCAGCATTTCATTGCAGTGATACCTGTTATCACTTTTCTCTTCTGACTTCCCATTTTTCCTTCATGTTATTGCCCCTTCTCCAGCCCTGACTTCTTTTTCTCCTTTTTCTTTTATTCATTTTCTTCTGAGTGAATTAATTTTCCTATAAATGTCACTTCTTATTCGGTAGGTAGATATAGTGGTGCAGTAATGGAAATGAGTGACAGCACCTGTATGCAACATGCAAAATTCAAATGTCAGGTTGGCAATGTGATAAGAGGAGAGGAAGCAAGAGGAGGCTTGGGGAGACAGAAGGAGAAGGTACTCAGGCCCAAAGGAAAGCAATTTCTCTTGAGGAAATACCTTTTGCTGTTGTTGAAGTAGGTTTTTTCAGCTATATTGAAATAAACAAAAATGGAAATGACTTAATTTTCCTTTTTTTCTCCAGATTCTCTACCCAAATGCACAGGTGAAATGGGATGAAAGATGGACAGGGAGGGAGCAAAACTTACATTTGTGCGGCTCACTCTTACCATGTGTCAGCAGAGTTTGCAGTTAACTAAATTAACTAAACTTTAGAAGAAAATTAAGTAGTGGACTTCAGGTCACATTTTTGCCTTCTAGGTGGCACTTTTTTACAAGTATATATGGAGTTGCCATAAGCAAAATTCACACCTGGATCTATCATGACCCGAAATGTTCTTTCCTGTTTTAACAGCAAGGCAATGCTCCTGGACAACTTACCCAAGTTATTCGTGTCAGATCCAGCTTTAATTTCTAGGCATAACAACTATTGAAAAAAAGATGAGCATTTTACTTAGAGTTGGTTATGAGAAATGTTTTTGGAGGAAATTGTAGGAGTGTTTATAACTAAACTGAAGCCCTTCTAGGAAAGCTCTTGATGAAGTATATTTAGCTCAAGTTGTATATATTAGGACACCTAAGTGCATGGATATCACTGTAAAACACTTTAAAGTACTTGCAAACAGTTCTCACTCTGCATGGATGGGAAGAATCACATTGTTACCTGAAAAGAACAGAAATAGATGTTGAATTGTGCTTGCAAGAGCAATGTATTTCAGAAAAGGTGAAATCTGGGTCCTTTTTGAAATTACAGTGTAGAGAGCAGCTTATATCAGCACTAGTTCTGTGTTTCATAACCACATAAAGTGTGAGCTTGTGTTGTACAACAAAGCAATCCCCTAAAAACCTAGAAATCAGAATAGAAAGCCCTTTGATAGATGGAAGTTGACATCTTTTTCACATTTGTTATCTGTAACATTGCCTGCGGACAGTGTGCCGCAGCAAAATGAAATATTCAGTGCTGTTTTCCCTGTGCAAATACCTAGCAGCTTCCTCTAAAAAGCAAACACAAATTCTCCTCAGTCATCTGAAGACCACATAGTGCTTCACAGGGAAGATTCTCCACCTGATCAAAAAATCATAGTTGATATTTAACCTAATTCATGCCTCCTTGAAGCAGTTAAATTCCTATGCCTTTGCTCCCCTTTGGTGGGATAGCTTCCTCCATCTTAGGCAACCTGTGGCTGGCATGAGAGCTCACAGTTGGGATGGTGGTCACCTTGCCAGGGCCATCCCAGCCATATTTTGGCACACTTGGCAGTCAAAGAGCAGCTGCCTGGGGAGGGAGGAGACTCAGGAGGGGGCTTGGCCCTCGGGGCTGTGTGTTGCTCTGGGTTAAAAGGAGAGCTTTTTGGGACAGAGATGGTGTGTGGCTGGGGTGCAGTGTGCTGGCGAGAGCTGGAGTGGGCGGGAAAAGCAGGTGGGGATTTTCATACCCAAAATTGCTCCCTCCTTCCTTAAGGGACCAGGACCCTATGATTTTCAACAAGGAGTGCTCAATTATGGTAATAAATTAGGTCAGCAGGCTCCTGGCCTTTAGATGTGTTATCATTGCCTGAGCTGTTTGCTGTTTCCCTCCTGTTACTGGTGGAGGCCTGTCCTTCATTAGGCAACAAGTTTTTGGGGATATCGCTCTGCCAATTGAATTTGTTTCCTTGTATACATGGAGTAAACCATCCCTGAGCTGACATATAATTGCTGTCACCTTGCTCTGTAACAAAGTTGAGGTGAAAATTTGACTGAGCTACACAGGATGGGAAAACATCATGCAAATAGAAATGAGAACCTTTCTGAACTGAGTGTTTGTCTTTCCTGTGTAAGGTCACTCTTTCATGAACAGTTAATACTGGAAAATTAGAGCACAGTAAATAATGGATGCTCAGCAGTTTTTATTTCCTTACAGAGATTCCATCTGAGATTGTTTAGTGGCCTGGCTTGAATGGTCTGTTAAGTGTATGCCTTTTTGAAATGCATCTTAACTTCTTAACTGTGTTACTACTGTGAACTAACCTTGTGTTCTTTCTTTTTCTTCATGTAGTTTTCCCTACACAAAACAGAAAGGTTGCTATTGTGACTGGAGGTTCAAAAGGAATTGGTTACCAAACTGTGAAGCATTTGGCAAGACTTGGCATGCATGTTATAATAGGTAAAGTCATTATTTTCTTCATATTGATATTTCAGAAAGTGATATATGTATTTTTAAGTGTTATTTTCTTTGCAGCACAAGTAAAGTTAAGGCAGGGGAAGGTAGGAGGGGGGTTTTTGCTAGCATTTAGCACAAATAATGATTTGATTTCTGTTTTACTTTCTAAGATTTTAAAGAAAAGTGTATGGAATTTTGTTTCTGCAAGAGTTATAAGAGCTGGACTAGCTTATACAAGAAATAAACAATAAGATTGCAAAATAATGCCTTAAAATATGAGTATTACAAAAAATAGTGCTTGCTACTGAGGGTGCACATGTTCATTAAGATGAAAATTAATGAAAGCATTGAAGGGACTATTCCTGTGTTTAGTAGGGGATAATCTGCATTAGAAGGGCAGAAGAAGCCCCTATAACTTAATCTATGTAAAAATTGCACATTTACTTCCTAGCTTGTCACTGTAGGTGGCCTTTGTGGGCAAGGCAAGGAAATAAATACCTTGAGAGGTTCATTTGTCTAAAATGGGTAGGACAACTCACCTTCTAGATATGCCAGTTTCTCATTCACTCTCTCATACTTTCACAAACACCAAAATGTGTGTGCTTTTGTGGTCTGGTGAGCATTACCAGTGTGCAGTGTGGGAAAAGCTATGCCAGCGACTGAGTCCTTGCCCTGTCTCTGTGATTCTTCTTGATTGGAAATGACAGGCTAGTTTATAGACAGATCTTTTCTATCCTTTAGGATTCATCAGCTCTTAGTACATTTTGCCTTGTCTGGAATATATAGGCCATGTCTATAGCCTACTTTCTGAGGGGGCTAACAGGAAAAGTAATGGGATGGGCTATATGCTGCAACCTGGCTGTTATCTTCCTGGTGGCAGAGTGCATGGGCATAGTGTTATTCACATTCAGCAGGACTTTTACTTCAGGGACAGACAGCAGACCCCTGGTGGGGAAAGCTACTGAGAGGAGTGAGTCTTCATTGTCAAGCCACACTGGGAGCTGCTGCTCCCTCCTATGCAATTTGCTACTTGAGAAATAAGCTTGCAATTTCATTTTCAGAGAGAGAAGGTAAATAACACTGATTTTGGGGCCTACTGACCAGTAATTGATACTGAAGATGGTGTTTTGTGTGCACTTACAAATAACTATGTGCAAATGAAAAATAACTATGCTCTTAACAATGAGGACTAAGCCATCACAGTCATTTTTATGACCCCATGCTCATAAAACCAAGGAGGTTCAGCTCTGATTCACAGTGTTGGCCCCAGTTTTGTTGAGTCGTGAATTTAGACTGTTGAGAAGTGTAAACTCTTCATATTCCTTCTGTCCTCCTTCACTGGGGTTTAATTTTAAGAGGGTTCTGTGAGTGCATGTTAAAATTGTAGACTTTTAAAAAAAGAGAGCTTCGTTTTGATTTCTCCTTTTTTTTCTCAGTACATTAATAGAAGAAAGCTGGAAAATTTGTGTGATAATATCTAACACAGAAGCTTTGATAATCCTGTCTGATAATGATGAATGAAAATCAAAAGATCTCCTGCTTGACAATATTACACAGACACTGCTTGATATAAAAGGCCAGGTTCAGGATTGTTTAGTGTCTGAGTATATCAGTGTCACAATTTTCTTACACAAGCTCTCATTCTGAAGGAAACAATCTCATTATATTTATATAGATGTACTTATATTCAAATGACTTATCTGAGCCATGCCATTTTGGCATAAATAAATATAGTTCCATCACCAGACTCAGCACTTTTGGGTGACCTCTGTAAGCCCTGCAGGAGGCCAAGCAAGAGATAGTTCTGTCAGTGCTTTCATTCACATTAGCTTCCAATTTTCAAGCTGCACTATAAACCAGACAATTCTTATATTGTATGACACTAAAAAGTGACTTTAGAAGGATAATTAAAACCTATCAAGATGGTGCAATTGTTCATTTTGAAAGACAGTTTGATTTAATTTCAATTACTGAAAATTTATAGGGGACACTTTAATAATCTTTTCTCTGTCTATACAGATGTATGAGATGCTTGAGTTATACTTTTGACTTGAAAAGTTCTTTGTCTTTCTAATTTTAGCCAGGGTTTGTTAAGCCTGAATGAGTCATAGAGTTAGTCAGAAAGGGTGAAAATGTTACCAGCCTTTTAAAAGTGTGTGATGGCTTCCCTTTTTCTGCTATAAATGTTAATAAAATGCATGGAAATTGCCTTATAATTGTGATTCAGTTCCTTTTTAATGTATAGTAGACTGCAGTCAGGCTTATGGAAAACTCTCCTTACCCTGCTGTTATTTATACACTATTGCATATATATAACAACATTAATTTTAGAAGAGGTAGTGCTGTTTTTCTGGACATTTAATTTATTCATGAAGCATTTATTTAATACTTTGAAGAGTTCAACAACTGTGTGAATTAATTTAATCTTGATTTTCAAAATCTTTTGACAAGGTTCATGCCAAAGGATTTGAAAGTGGTTCAGTTGTCTTGAGATAAGAGAAAGATCTCTGGTCGATTAGTAACTGATTAGGAGATAAAAACCAGTATTTAGGAATTATTGTCAGCTTTGGGATGGAGCAAAGGGGCTCCTGATCCCATAGGCAAATGTTGAATACATTTATAAAAGATAGATGCAGAAAAAAGGGTGAACAGTGAGATGGGGACAGTAAAGAAGATGGAGCCAAGGTCTGCTCAGTGGTGCCCATAGCTGGACAAGAGACAAGGACACAAACTGAAACACACGATTTAAGCATGAGAAATCACTTGTTTTACATTGAAGGTGTTCAAACACTGGTACAGGCTGCCTGGAGAGGTTTTGGAGTGTAGCATTTGCTATTTGTAGTACAGTGCCATGCACACTCAAAATCATAATCCTCGTAATAACACCATCTGAAAGGACTTTATTTTTCTCCGGAGGCTTTGGGTGCCCTTGCAAGCCTTGGATTCAGGCTGGTGCCTCAATGAAATCAATTCCCCTTCAGTCATTATGAGGATTATGCTACTCTGAGGAGGAATCTTAATTGAAACTTCCAACTGGAATCTTTTTATATTCTGTTGCACAAAGACACTTAACCATCACCCTCTGCAACTCCTTCATCAGATGGTATACCTTTATCCAGAATTTATTACTATACCACTAAGATAATGCATATATAGAGTTTATGGGCATCACTTCTATGTGTTTTTTGCCAGCCTTACTCAGGCTGAGCAATTCTCTGTGATAATTCTATTAAAATCCCTGAAATAACTTTCAGAGTTAGGATCTACTTAAGTGATTAAGATGAGAGAGCCTGACCTTTAGGGTAAGAGCCAAAGCCTACTGCTGCTGATCAAGATTTTCCTGTGTACTTCTGTGGTGGTTTTCAATCAATGTACTTTGGCTTGTGGCATTTGTGTAGAGGAATGTTGAAGAGGAGAATCAAATTTTTTGGCTAGAAGTTTTATTGAAATCTATTTTCCACCCTTTTTTTCAACTTGAGTTTCAGTATTTTACTAAGAATGAGACTTTTTCCTACCATTAAAATGACATATTATTTTATACAGGTACATCCATTCAGACTTGAATTTGGTTTTGTGTTGTTAGTTTTATGTTCAGAATTGGTTGTAGACAGAGTTATTATTGGATCACTCTCACATGGATTTTCCACTACTCTATGGGGACTAAGCAGAAGGAAAACATCAGATAGGGCACTGAACAGCTTGCATAAACAGTTCTTAAGACAACTGTATCTATTTTGAGTTCCCAATAGACACTAAATTAGCATGAAAAGCAAGATTAGTACAGTTTGGAGACTTTGATGATCTAAGCTCTCAAGATATTGAATCCCTTTTTCTCAAAGCTTTTGTTCAAATTCCCTCACTGCATTAAAAAAAACCAACAAACCATGATCTGTTTTCCCTTTCTCATCCTTTTCTCCAAACCACCTGAATCCAGAGTAGGCAGATCTTGTGCTACAGATGCTGAAGTGCTTCAAATGGGTTGATTCTGGCATCGATAAGTCCTGGCCTGTCAGATGTAGGAAAATCATGATGAATCACTGGCAAAAAGTCCAGCCAGAAGATTCTCTTGTGTATCACAATTTTTTTTAATCACTCCAGATACGCTACTGAGAATTAAAACCATCTGATGCTGTTAAGAATTTGACCCTCATATAGCAAACTGTCCCCTGCCTTAGTTCAGAGTGCTGTATCCTCTTTAGTCCACTTGAAGGCTGTGTACTTCAGTGACTCATCCTCACCAGGCAGATACAAAGTATTTTTCCCAACAAAGTGTTTTTCCCAACCTAGAGCTGATTAATAATACTGATTAAACAGTATTTTAAAATTTTGAATGATTAATGTAGCACTTTAAAGGAGATTGTCCTTCTTCATGCCTACCACTCATGTTGCTTAGAGGATCCCAGAAGAGAAGCACTGCAACACTGCCATCTCCCTTTTTTCTCCCACCCATCCTCAGCAAGGGGATGCTGATCTCCTAAATCTAACTCAGAAGCATAGATTACTCTTCCAGTCTTATAATATCTTTCTAATATATGTGTCTTTGAACTTTTTCTAAGGATTTTGGTCATTTGTTCAGTGTCTTTGTTCTTTCTTACAGGATTTTCTTTGAAAGAAGTGTTTCAAAAGCCTCGATTACAGTAGCAGCTTTCACTGAGGCCATTTCAATTTTTGCCTCTAGAATCTGCTTTTCAAACCCTCTGTTGAATCGGGCAGGAAACAGACATCTGAAGTGACTGCTTAGCAAAATCATTATTTTTTTTCCCAGTGGTCTAGAGTGAAAAATATGCAAATATGAATAAAATGAGCTCATTTGGAAGGCACTGAGCTTTAATGAATAACCATTTATAGAACAGGAAAAGAAAGCAAATTAAAACTTGTTGTGAACACAAGCTCCTTGTAAAAGAACAAATTAAGTGAACATACTGAGAGTAAAAATCAAGACACTATAGGCTTTAATAAGCCTCTTCTCTGCATGAGGAGTGCTGAATGAAAGAGGAATCAAATGAGACCTTCACAGAAGTTCTTATTCACAGAATTGGCACCATGGTATTTTTGTTTCTAGCCTAAGTTTATCTGGTGTAAACTCACACACTGAGTTTGAAATGTTACTCTAGTAACATCCCTGAAGGTGAAACAGTGAGGAAAATTGATCTCTTGCCCATAAACCCCAGTGCACAGATTTCCCCAGAAATGGCAGTTTCACTGGAGGGTTTGTTTGTTGAGACTGCATTTAGATCTGGAAATTAGCATCAAGCTGAATGTTCTGTATAAGGCTGGATGGTTTTAAAGGGGAAAAAAAACCCCAACAGTAAGATGAAAACATTGCATGTAACTGCTTTGGTGTTTTGTGTTGTTTTGTTTGTTTGTATGGGTTTTTTTGCTTGTTTTGTTGTTTTGTTTTTCTTTCTGTCTTGGTCAGTCTAAGCCATCTAATTCCATACTTAATGGAATTTATAGAGAAGAGTTATAGAACAACATGACTCTAGGTTTTCTGTGAGAGATATTTTCTCTCTAGTATCTGGAATGCTAAATGTCTCTATTTTGGCTATATTTATGTAAATATTGAGACTTTTTTCCATATCATGAAAACAAAGATGTGTTGCAAATCACTGGTTTTTGCTGTACATGCACAGCAAAAAAAAAAAAAAGATCCTCTAAATAATGTGTTAGCCTATCTCCTCAAAATGGTCCCATTGTCCCCAAAATCTCCATTCAGTGTTCTGAGCCTTCATCCAGGGCAAGCAATGGTTGACACATGATCTCAGAGGGCTTACTCCCACTTTTGGAAGACATTCATCAACTGAATCCAGTTTAATAGCACTATAAAAGCATATTCTACCATCTTAAAAAGTAAATTATGGGCACATACCAACTAAAACGAGCAGGATGTTGAACCAGATGACCTCCTGAGGCCCGTTCCAACTTCAGTTTATTCTGTGATGCTGTGATTCTTTCATTGTCTTTGATAGAGCTGATTCACTGGTGCTAAAAAAAAATGAGGAGAAAAAAGTGGAAAAGCTGAAATTTCTGCTGTATAGCTAACAAGAGAATGAGAGGACAGGACACTTCACAGAATCACAGATTTGTTAAGGTTGGAAGAGACCTTCAAGATGATCAAGTCCAACCATACCTATCACCACCATGCCACTTGTAGAGTAGAACAAGATAAAACCTATATAGAAACCATGTTTAATTGATATAATCAGGAAGAAGGCAACTTCATGAATTTCACAAGACATATCATTATATCCAATTTAGTTAATAAACAATAGGTGTTTTGATATGTCACACTGTGTTTGTGGATGGAAAAATGGGATGTTAAACTTAATGGAATATTAAATTGAATTTAAAAAAATCTGCTTTTTTGGTATTTTCTTACTGTGTGTGTTTTTTCCTTTGATGTAAGTTATTATAAAAACAATTGTTAAACAAATATCAGACAATTATTAACAGTCCAGCTGTGCTGAATGTCAACAGAGGCATTTATTTCATGCTTAATCATGTTATATTAGTGCTAGTGAAACTTTCCCTTAGCATTTGGGCCAGAGTAGTGGGGCATTTCCTCCAACTTAAAGATTTTGTAAGGTTTGGATGTGATCGAATTCACTTGGCTCACAGATTGTCATCTCAGTTTTGCTGATCCAGCCAGCAGATGGTCCTATCTTGTCTGAATAAATGAGATAAAGAAGCAGAACTCCTGTGAACAGCAGTGCATTTGTAGAGCCCTCTTCAAAAACCTCTGCTGCCTGATAGTAAGGAGTCACTCCTTTTCACCTAAAAGGGTGAAAAGCTTAAAAGCCTTAAATAAAACTGGTTTTACACTGTGGCTAGCACTTCCCAGTGGCATATTGACTGTCCTAAAGTTGCTTGCAGCACTAATTTTCCATCTTCTCTATTCCAACAGCTGGAAACAGTGAGAGCGAAGGCCAAGAAGCGGTGAGGAAAATACAAGAAGAAACTTTGACTGGAAAAGGTACAGTGCTGTATCTTTTTTCCTTTAAGGACCTCTTTAGTCCTTTTTCCTGACATCTTCTTTTACATGAGGTTCCCTTGAGTATTGTTAAGCTTTTATTAGTTTGGGGAAACTAATTGTTAAGGTGAGCCTGACACAGGGGTAAAATGGATAGTGGTATGGTAGTGCTAGGTATGCTTGGACTTGATGATCTTAGAGGTCTCTTCCAACCTTGATGATTCTGTGTGATATTTGGTTTTAAATGGTTTCAGTTTTGTTTGACTTCTTCACTGTGTGTTGTTGTGAAAGGGCTGCCTGCATGTGTGTATGGGCACAATGATTTAATAGCTGGGCAGAAAATCAGTGTAGTAATCATTTTTGCTAAGGGGAGGATGACAGCAGATAGGTGTGCTCTTTTTCATTGCTGATCTTGCCTCCCCTCATGTGTATAATCCCATAAAAAAATGGAGTTTGGGGAGGATAAAAGGTTTCTAAAAGAATTAGGCTGCCCAGTAGGGTTTGTCACATGTCTAGAGCTTATAATTCCTCACAAAATAAATCTGTTTTCTTAAAAATAGATAGACCTCTCATATCAAGCCTGAATTCCTATGTTTTTGTGGTTTTCCCAGTTTTATCTTTTTATTTGGTGAGTGATCACATTGGAGGTGGCATAAGGAGAGCATAGCTTGATAATCATGAGAAAAAGCATATTGCTCCCTATCTGATGTGTGGTTATAATTTGCAATTTGTGAGAGAGGTTGATGCATTTAGTATTTCTCTTTCTTGGATTTACTGGGTGTAGTACCTAGTAGGGTATGATGATTCACTGCTGCCACTTTGATGTATCACTTCTTGGCAAAATAATAGGGCAGTGCTGCTACTCCACCCTATTTAGGATCTTCATGGCTGCTTCTGAGATCTGATTCTGTTTTTGTGCTTCTAATAACTACTGTTATGAGGATCAAAATACCTTAATTATTGTGTTAAAAAAACCCCTTTCATTAAGATTTATCTTTTGACTTAAATGTGCACCTATCATAGCCTCAGGATACATGTATGCTAGTTAAAAGCACCATAAATTAAGGCACAGTCAGAAGGATGATGAAAGGAAAATGGTAATTATCCCATCATTTAAATCTTTTGCTGGAAGTTTCTGTAAAGAGACCAAAACCATTTGGAATTAATTATATCATGTGACCTGTATGAAGCTGAATAAACCAGGATCTGTCTTATTTTCTAGCACCCTCGTCTTCCTTAATTTTTCTGAATGAAGTAAGGTTTAACCTTTGGTTATAAGCTTTGTCAAGATACAGCTGGCAGTTTGAGGGAGCTGAAAGTGCATCTTGAGTTGACTGAAGTTGTTCCTCATTGTAATGATAAGAACTGAAGCTTTAGTAAACTCAGATGCTGGTGGATTTGGCCTAAAAACAAACTGGGAGACTATTGCCTTTTCTGAATTTCTCAATGGTTGAGGGATGTTTTCATTTACAAGTGCATATGTCAGGTGCCTATGACAAGGTGCCTATGTCAGGCTGTGGCATTCCAGCCTAGTTTCCATTCTGAAGGAAATGCAGAGTGTTCTTTGTGAGAAAGATTGAGATGCTTACAACCAAGAAATGCTTATGTTACCTTGCACTTACTCAGCTTATCACCAGCAATCCTGACTCTGTTATCTGTCACTTCAATAAATTAAATCGCTCATTAATTTAACTTGGCCAGGCTGTTTCAGAGACAAAGTCAACATTGGGCACTGCTAGGCAATTTGCCTAATGATCTCAGTAAAGGCCTGAAACCCTGGAGCAGGCAGACTGATGGGTTGGGGTCTTGCCTGACATTTTTCCCTAGCACAAAATGAGCTGTAGAAATTGACTTCTATTGAGCCAAATCACTTGTAAATGTAGCCATAACTGTAATTACCAGACCTGAACAAACTACATTGAGTTATGGAGTTGGGAAATCTCTGTGATAAACTCAACTCTCAATGATACTAGAAAAAATTCCTTCCATGTAGATAATAGAGTGTATCTCCTGACTCAGTTACCCTCAGCTTATCTCTCTGCAAATGATAGCTGGATTTAGTGTGATGATTACAAACATACAAATGTTGGAAAGTAATATATAAACATGAATGAAAGCTTCATTCATTCCAGCAGAGGTTCATGAATGCCAATGGTATCAGCAATTAGCAAAAGTTTATGCATAAATATCACTTAGCATAGTAGCAAGGAAAAGCTCTCACAACTGCAGGGTAGGAGCTGGAGCTGCAGCTAGACTCAAAGGGGAAACAAAATTACAAGTTAGTGAGAAAACAGGATGTAAAAGTTATATGAAGCACAGACCTCTTCCAAAGGAGAAGCCTGTGTTTAATCTCACCTAACGATTTTGTGGCAATTCAAATAAAACCACAATTATAAAACTGTGTGCTAAATCCACAGTATTCATGAGACTTCCATTCAAAGCCAGGTGAGAAAGGAAGAACAGATTTTCTCCCTCAGAGTTGGAGGAATGCAGAGGTTAGCACTGTCTTAGAAGATACATGAAATAATTTTTTAGTCTGGAATCATAATCCTGTAGTTACCTTGACAACTTACTGGTGATGTGTAACTACATTGTCTTTGCCTCTCAAAATGCCCTTTCAGCCAGTCCCATAGACAGAATATTGATTTTTTTATTTTTTTTCTTTATTTGCTTGATTTATATCTCTGGAAATATGCTATTCAAAAAGCAGCATTCTTTTAGTTGGAGCTGAAAGCAAAGGGTGGTTGTGGGTCTGTCCCTGCCTGCTGTCTGTCCTGTGCAGCCTGGCAGGGGAAGAAGCTGAGCAGTGCTTGCCCTGCTGCCTGGCTTCACAAACCCTTTCACAAGATATCCCTTGCAAGAGCCCAAAGAGACCTTGTAAAACACACCAGCTTCTGGTAGTCATAGAGGATAACAATCAGTGCTGGTTTTCTTTCAGTTTCTTTCATCTTTTGAGGAGCAGCTGAAGGATCAGGGGTTGTTTAGTCTGAAGAAGGGGAGGCTCACAGGAGAACTTATCTCTCTCTACAACAACAACCTGAAAGGAGGTTGGAGCCAGGTGGGGGTTGGTCTCTTCTCCTGGGTTACCAGTAGTAGGACAAGAGGAGATGGCCTCAAGTTGCACCAGGGGAGGTTTGGATTGGATATTAGGAAAAAATTCTTCACAGAAAGAGTTGTTAGGCATTGGCCCAGGCTGCCCAGGGAAGTGGTGGAGTCACCATCCCTGGAGGTATTCAAAAACCATGTAGATGTGGCACTTAGTGACATGGTTTAGTGCATGGTGGTGATAGTTTGATGGTTGGACCTGATGATCTTAGGGGTCTTTTCCAACCATAATGATTCTATGATTCTGTGATTCTATTTTGTCCTACCTTTCCATTAAGGAAAACTGCATATTTCCTTTCCAGTCTGTGTACTTAACTTTCCACATCTCCTCCAGAGGTCTTCCAGATAATTCAGTATTCCTGGCACCATTGTATTTCCAACTCTGTGTCTCTCCGTCTTCTCCCTTTTTCTTTCCCTCTCCTTCTTTCCCTCCCTTACTTACTCTTTCTCTCCTTTCCATCCCTGACAGCCTGTACTTTTATTGTGCCTTTTCATTTTCAGTTTCAAAAATGATCCTAGGTTATTGGTGCTTGCATAGTCAGAAAAATTGGACATTTCTGAAAGGAACAGTGTGATTTGCTGTTTCATCCAGTGTGCTAAGTTTTATTTAATTTCTCTTTAGCTAGCTCCTGAGATGGAGACAGAAACCTACTACCCAACCAGGAAAATCATGCTCTTTCATTGATTTTGTATAGGACTGGAAAAATACACATGAATGATCTGGATTGCATGATATCTTTTCTCTGGCAACTATTCTGTTAAATTAGTTTCAAAGCTGCCAGATTAAAAAACACAAAGTAAGAATGACATGTCCGGTGGGTGTTTGTGTCCTAGGAAGAGGTATCATGCTACCCCTGGGAAAAGCCTGAAAGATAACTTCCATTATTATTCAACTGAAAGCAAGAAAAAGAGTGAATCACTAAGCAGATTTTCTCTGATTGGGATGAAATAACTCCTGATGGATTTTTTTTCTCTCTTCCTTTGCTCCTCCTCCTTGCCCTCTTTGTCCTATTATCTCCTTGGCTTCTGCATTTCCACTGAACCATCCCTCCATCCTTTCTTCAAACCATTCTTCTCAAGCCTTAATTGTATGCATTTCTGTTTCTGGCTTCATTTCTTTTATGCCTCAGAACTGCAAATTTGGAGTTTGACTGCCGAAGGGAAGGCAGAAATAGGTGTCAGTGGCTAGACACAGCAATTCAAAGGCATGAAGTTAACCTCAGGTTATCTATCCAGTCTTTTCATCACTGCTCTCAACCAGCTCCTTGGCTTGCCCTTTGAGATGAGAGCTCTTTACTAATCCCTTGCCATCTGTCTGGACTGGCACTGATACACTCAGGCATTGTCTCCTTCTCTAGGTAAACAAGGAGAGCCCTTGAGTTATACTGCAAGAAAGCAGTGGTGAGAAGGCCAGCTTGGCTGAAGGGCCTCATGTTTGGAAGCTCCTGAGCCCTTCATGTGCTGACTGTGCTCAGAGGAGCAGCACTCTGCATGAATTGCTGTGTGAGAGTGTGCACCTGCATTCTGCCAGCTGCCGAGGAAATGATGCTGAGCAGCAGTGCCTGCTCCAAGTGCAGATAGGTGGCTGTGTTAACAGCTGATGCCAAAGGCCAGCAGGTTAGGTGGAGGGTCTCCCAGCCCTCAGAAAGGCTGAAGCATCTTCCATTGACTGGAAGGAGAGGGCATAAGAGAAAAGGACTTCAGGGTCGTCGTGGCTCTGTGTCATGGAATGGAGACACACAACTTCCCCCTGCTTGCCCAGGGACTAGAGGCTCACACTGCTCAATGTATTTTGCAAAATCAGAAGTTGAAAGGGCATTACTGATGCCCACTACAGAGGTTTTGAAGCCCTGTTCATTCTTCCACTCCTCTTTTGTGGCAGATGTATACATGGGAAGTCGGGCACAGTCTGAAAATCCCTTGTGGTCTCCTGTGGCCCCTGGTGCCATAACTGTGCCCACAGCAGAGGGAGCATTAAACTCATTGCCCATGGTAAAGTGTGGGGAGTGATACCCATGTTCCTATAATCCTTGTATGGGTAGGATGAGCTCATTAGCCTTCTGGCAGTCATCCTAGGAGAAGGACAACTCTGATTCCAAACCTGGGCAGATGGAGCTCGTTTAGCCCTGGAAGGCCTTCCATCTAAGAGGTTAAACCTCCATCCTAAGAACTTTGCTGCCAGCGTCCAAGCTTGCTAGGCCCTGGCAGATGAACCTTAGGACTAAAGGGTGGGTCCAGCTCTGTGCATGCTGTGTCTCACCTAAAAAAATCCATAGTGCAGGCTCAAGGGTGCTATCTGCTATCCTCTTTTTATCAGCGTGCTTGGATAAGGCGCTGAGGAGGAGCATGGGTGGAGCCCTCCCTGGAGCTTCGTTCGTGAAGCCTAGCCATGCATACATGGGAAGTGCTCCTATCAGCATATATTAACCCAGTTCTCAAGTATGATTAAAATCTGGGAAGTTCTTTTGGTGATTTTATGTTTATGTGGAACATGGACAGCAAGCAGGTGGAAACCTATGAAATCACACCAAAGCTTTAGGAAGACAGAAATGTAACAAAACATTACAGTTCCTTTCTTGACATTTTTGTTGTTGACCTGTATCCCTCCCTGCTAGAGGCCAAGCACCTCCTTAAAGTTGAGGATTAAAGGAAGTTAACTGTAATTATATGGCCAGAGCAGAACTTGGTATTTACACAGGACTGAGAGGAAATGTCAAGGATTCTGCACTGAACACTTTTGTGTGATTACATTCAATAAACCTGAATCACAAGGCTACTTGATTGTTGCATCTAAATATTTATAAACTTTTTTTTTTTGGTGAGACTGTTATAGCCTTCTAAAGAATGGGCATGGGGCTGTAAGTGGATCTTTTCCTGAAAACAATGGTCACCTTTCCATTGACTTGAATGCAATCATTCTACCTTGCAATTCCAAGCAGTACAATCTATTTCTTTCAGTGTACTGCCTTTAATTAGAGGTTTGTCCCAGATTTGGCACTGAAGTGACAATTCCAACAATTCATCTGGACAATTACTCAGAGGTGGCCCAGGAAGGTCAGAGTTTTGATCCCAGCTGGCTCTCAGTTTGTGCTAGGAGACATCAAGTCTCGTGGCACTTGAGATGTGAAGCACAATAGCTGTGCATGCAGGTGCTCTTCCCATCCACCTATGCACTTACTAAAACCCCCTACAAACTACATTTCTCTGTTTCTCCAGTCAATAAGAACTGTAATTCAGCTACACAATTTAAAATATCTACTTAGTAATATTTTTGCCTTCACTGAATTTACAGTTTATTGCAAAGATTTTTATGAAGGCTTCTAAACCCTTATTTAGCTTGAATAGTGGTGTGATTTCTGTACATACTAGAGCTCATATATGCTAATCACTCTGCTTAGAAAGCACTGCCTAGCACTGGGCTCAGGTTTGCATCCAGAGTTGCCTGTCAAGGTTGGCCATGAGCTGAATTCAGTTGCCTTTTGTCTTCACATTGCCTGACAAAGAGCTGGAATCTCTGTATCTTACATTCCCAGTACAATGAGTCTGAACCAGGCTTTTCTGTCTTCAGGATGACTTCAAGCCAAATATAGTCTAACTGCTGTTATCTTTTATGCATTGTAGTTGCAGACAAATCCAAGAATCGTAGTTGCTTTATGCTATACTCCTCACACACCCAGTTGCAGGCATTTTTCACTCCTTTCTTATCCTTTCTTATCCTGGTTTTGTCTGGGAGAGAGTTAATTTTGTTCCTAGCAGCTGCTACAGTACAGTGTTTGGGATTTAGCAGGAGAATAATTTGATAACACACTGATGTTTTTAGTTGTCGCTAAGTAGTGTTTATACTAAATCAGGGACTTTTCAGCCTCTCATGTCCTGCCAGCAAGAAGGCTGGAAGGGCACAAGGAGCTGAGAGGAAGCACAGCTGAAACAGCTGACCCAAATTGGCCAAAGGAATATTCCATATGATATGACATCATACCCAGGACATAACTGTGAGGAAAAAGCTGCCTGGGGGCTGCTACTTGGGAATTAACTAGGCATCAATTGATGAGTAGTGAGCAACTGTATTGTACATCACTTGTTTTATATAGTCTAATTATTTTATTATCTTTACTATTATGATGATTTATTTTTCTATCCTTTATCTCAACCCATGAATTTTACTTTTTTTCTCCAATTCTCCTCCCTATCCCACTGTGGAAGGGGAAGAGTGAGCAAGTGGCTGCATGGTGCTTAGTTGCCAGCTGGGCTTAAATTACCACAGCCTTTTAATGAGGACACAGGTTTTTTCCCCCACTCACATGCAACACTTTGCACTTATCTGCAATCATTCCTCTGTTAAGTGTTGCCTAATTGTGTACTTTTGCTTGGTGTTTTGGGAAATTCCAAGTGATCCTTTCAAGCCTTGGTTAAGCTGAATGGTTCTGTGCTGTCAGCAACTTTCACCACCTGTCTATTCAGCCTGTTTTACAGAAAATTCCTAACACCTGGCACCTACCTCATGTTTGGGTATGAAGCAAATGAACAACTGTGTTTCTCTTGGGAGTGCTCAGAACTGGCAGCAGGCAGAGGCAAGGACTGTGCTCCTGATGAACATAGCCATTAGTCAGCCCTTAGACTCAGGTGCATAGGGAAGAGTTCTCCTTGGGGCCCAAACAAACCTGGCACTGAAAACCTGGGCTGGTTTGATGTTTTTTTTTTTCCTACAGTGGTCTATGTCCAGAACAGCAAATGCTCAAATGAACAAGCATGATTTGGAAATGGTCAGTGCCTTTACCTCAAGTCAGCCCCATCTTACAGTAACAGTTGTACTGAACTTGATGGAACTGAAGAATGAAGCTCAGGGCTTGCAAAGCAAGGTGCTGAAGGTCCCAGGAAAGTAGCACACTAGGATGCAGACTGCTGCTGTGTAGCAGCTTTGGACAGAGGGTGTTTTATTCAGGAGCCTTCCTGTATTACTACCCACCTCAGTGTGTGTGGAGTGGAGTCAAGTCCACTGAGAAGATGAGGAGCAATAGGAATGCTGTGGTGACTGATGAGAAACATTGTCTGGAAAGTGAAGCTAATTTTAAGTGAATGCTGTAAGGACATATCTAGGAAAAGAGAGGGATAAATTAGGATAATATTTGTCCTTTTTTTTGTAAGGGAGAAGGAGTCAGGGAAATATGTTTTCAGCAAGACCGTCTGAAAGGCTTTGTGAGTACTGTGATATGTCTTTAACCTAGATATGTTGAACTGCAAGGGATACAGATACTAGCATGAACACAGAGTGCTACATAAGTGCAAGATTCTTGAGTTGCTCTTTCATGGGACATGCAATTTTTATCTCCCAAGGGAGAGTTTCAAGCCTTGAGAAAGCAGTAAGGGTGGAAGACCTAGCAATAGCTGAAGGATGACTGGGATGCCAACTGCAGCTGGAGTGTTGCTGGCTATAATGGACACATTAACTGTATAAACACAGATCCTTCACATTTTTAAGTATGATAGATAAACAGTAGCTTGTATTGAATCTTCATATTCAGTCTAAAGAGTGATTTAAATTGTTGACTAACAGGTCACTTCAGTGTCTTGGTGCATTTTGTTAGTCTCAGAAAGCAGAGAAGAAACGTGGATGAGATGCAGGAACAGTTTCTAAGGATCAGCAAAGGTTGGATTTTTAAATTACAGTGACTCCAGCCTCTGAACTCATGAGTATGCTTTGGAAAATTTTTTTTAACGTGCTATTTATTGTTGCAGTGAAGAGCTAAAACCTTAATTTCAGTGTGACTCAGGGAGAACTGTATATCAAGATTTATTTTGGCTGGAAATTAATCTCTTATGTAAGCCAAAAGGAAAGACTCAGAAAGTGAATAATATTTTGTTACTTCAGTAATATGTCAATAACAGCTTGTCTTTGGGAATCTCAGCCTTTCCAGATTCAGGCTTATGTATCTACTTACCTGTTTTAATTAAGAATTGGCAGGAATAAAAGAAACAAAAGTACTTGTTTCTGAGCTGATATGATCTTAATTGGGAACGCCTGGCTCTCACATTGCCATTGATCACTTATTTTTGTGAATTATATCAAGGCACGCAGAAGGAATATGTAATACTCCCCTGTGGCAATATCTTGCAGAAGGAGCTGAGAGAGCCCAGGTGTTTTAACATGGTGGTTTGAAAAAGCTCCAAAAATAGTATGTGGGTTTAGAATCCTTGGAGGAGGCAAGGGACAGCTTTCCAAACACCTGGACTCCTTGATCCACCTGTAGGATAAGCTCTCCTGCCTAAGATGTTGCAGCATATTAATCATCTTTGCCATAATGCCCACTTCTTAAGTGTAGCTTCAGAACAAAGGCACTGTGTTTCTACACAGGCCCCATAGCCCAGAAAATGTATTCTTCTCTGCCTTGTTTCCTTCAGATTTGCAGAAAGGGTTTGAAGAACAGATCCTGGCCCTTTGTGTAGTTTGTGCCTGAGAGATGTCTCACTCAGGAGATGCTGGACACAGCCCTCTCTGATCCAGGAGTGCTCAAAGGGTCTCACTTTAAGTACACTGTTTATAGAGCCCCAGATAATTGATTTTCATCAAGTACTTTTCCACTCTGGCTCACCTCAGATGTTGAAACATTCTGCTATTTTCTGCCAGTTACATAGACCTTGAACTTGCTGACTTTTGAAGTTTGATGTCTCCCTCCTGTTGGCCACGACCCAGATATGGGTGTACTAGGTTATCATGACCCAGATATGGATGTACTAGGCTAGCAGGAGGTGTTTAATTCAATTCCCAAGCTTTAGTGTTCTGGTTCACAGTCTTTCCCAATTCATGCCTGACTTAACACTAGGTTGGTATGTGGCCAGGAAGGGGGGGAATGGTATCAGGCCTTAGGTGACAGGGGACTTTACCACAACAGTTGGATTCTCCAAGCTCTTCATCCGAACACCTTCACTAGTGACAGGGAAGAGGCTGGTACATCTCATAGACAATTTTGTCCACCTCAGAAACTTTTTTTTAAGGAGAGCAGGATAAAGAACTAGCTGGAGCTAGACAGCTAACATCTAAGCAGCTCTAGTTAACTGAGATCACCTCCCTTCTTTCTGTCCCTTCTGTTCCTCTGCTGCATAATTCATTCCTTTACCAGAAAGACAAGTGTTTGTTGGAATTAGTGGAATACTAGTTTAAAGGCTCCCAGGAAGATAAATTTTGAAGCATTTCAGCCTGCTGCAAAAGAGTTTGTGTCTTTCTATAATAAAAGAACATTGATATTCTCCCCTCCCTGCAATGAGATAAGGGAGAGAGTAATTTAACAAATAATACGACTACCACTTCTAGAAAAATTCAAGAAATATGTATGTTATTGTAGCTGGCATCAGTCCAGCAAAGCCATTAGCTATGGGTAACTCTAACAAAAAGAAATCTGCTTAGCTCCCCCTTCTTATGCTTTTTAAGGCATTGATCCTGTCTGTTGATCCTTTTAGCCCATTGGGCTGGAATATTTGAAGACCCATACAGGAGAGGCCACAATCTCATTCAAGGTTATGTTTAGCAACTCCTTTGCCCCAACCCAAAACCAGCCAAGCAAACTTTTTCCCATCTGCAAACCCAAAGAATTGTCCTGTTCTATAGATTCTGTGTGTTACATGCCAGCCCTCAGCCAGTCCTTTATCCTCTGGGCCTGGCTGAAATTTGTAGGGACTCAAACGTGTCAGCCAGGATTTGATCCCAAACTAAACACAGCCATCACTCACAAGAAGAGAGAGAGTGGATTTCTCTGTTGGTAACACTGTTGGGTCCTGCAGCACATGAGCATTATTCATCACAGGTACAGAGGGCAAGTTTAATGTTTGTAAAGTCTTCTTTCTTTTTTCTTTTTAGATTCTGTTTTAATTCAGGTGTGAGGAGATCTTGGATCACTGAAAGAAACAGTAAAGGTCATGAAATCAGTTGTGCTATTTATGGAGTAAATGATTTAGATAAGGACTCCTCAGAATTTTTCCATAGCGTTGCCAGTTTTAAATCTCTGTAACAAGAACACATCAGTGGGTTCTGGGATTTGTTTTCCTGAATGCACTGGGATGCACAGTGAGGCTTATAGATCTCTAGTTTTGGTGAACACTTTTAGCTCTCCATGGGACTTCTTAAATGAGCCAGTGGAGAACCTTATCTTTTCTCTGTGGTGTTGGTTGATGTAAACATGTCAGAGTACATGATCTGGGAATTAAGACCTGCACTGATGCTCTGAAATTTTACATTTGATGGTAAGGTGATGCCTGAAGTGTAAGGTTTGTCTGTTCTACAGAGATTTGCACAGTGCTGTGTGTTTCTGTACTTGCTGGTGAAATGTCTGTGAGTAGCATCAGTGTAATGCAGATCTTCCTCACTCAGTTTCATGCAGATGCTTTGAGCTCACAACAGTGCCATCTGCCCCTTCCACAAATGGAGGACCCTTTGCAGAAATGTTCCTTTCTATCTAAAGGTCACAGTCTGCCACCACCATGAGCACTGCCTTCATCTATGAATAGTTCAGCTGGAGCTGTCTTTAAGCCAGACTGAGAAAAAAAGGGCTCGCAGTGGAAAGAGCTCTTCAGCATGATCCACATTGCCTCAGTGTAGCCCCTTGGGGCTATTCACACAGTGAGCTACTCCTCACTGTGAAGAGGAGTGACAAAATCTGGCCCAGAGTTAGTTCCCCAAAAATGTAAATATAGAAACTGCTACAGAAGCATGTGCAGGGGCACAAGAGTCTTTTTTTTTTCCACCCATGATCTTTCCCAGCAAGGTCTCTTTCTCAGAGAGTGACTGCAGCAGTTCCAAGCTTTGCAGGTTGGCAAGGGGAAACATTGCTGACCTAGCTCAGAGAAGCAGGCAATTTGCTTCTATAAATTTACACTTACTAAGACTTTTGGAGTTTGTGTTAGGCATATCTGAATCACTTGTATCTCAGTTGTGAGGTCATGTGTGGATGAGAAGCTATCTAGACATACAGAATAACCTTGGATGAAGTGCACAAGCCATAGGAAGGGAATCTATCAGCAGCTCTGTGCAGTAATCTGGTAGTACTGACTGCTACTTTTATTGTATTTCATAGAGATATGCAGAACACTGAAACCCAGAAAATACGAGTTTGTTTTACTACATAAATGCCAAACACCTGGTCTCCAATGTGGGAGGAGGATCCAGGCTTTTGTGCAAGGGGCAATTCCTTGGCAGGCTGGTGTCATCTCCTCAAGCTCTACTGAGAGCACACAGCGTGTTCTTGGGCAAGTCACCTCCCTGCTTGCATTTCTCTTTGTGCCCAATAAAATTTGGTGAGTGGGCAGGGGAAATCAGGCTAAGGTTTTCTGCAAGTGGAGAAATAGATTCCCTTGGGACAATGCTTGAGATCACTGACTGAGCCTTAAAAACCAGGCACTCTCCTCCCCATGGTGTGAACTAGCCATAGTAATCTTTGCAGTAAGTAGCAACACTGCTAGTCAGATATGGGCACAGGGTGCTGCTTTTAGGAATATTAGTGTATGTCTTTAATAGTTTTATTGTTTTACACTCATTTGCCAGGGCTTATTTTCACCTGTGCAGGGCACAGAGGCTCCCTCTTCATTTTTTGCTTGCAACAACATTTCTTTCTTTAGAAATGCCTCTAGTGCTGAGGGAGAGAGAGAGGTGGTTTTTGTTGTTAACCTCACATAACTCTTCAGTGTTTTTTGTTTGTTTGTTTTGCTTTTCAATGCCTGTTACAGATCCCAGATGTCAAATAGCAGCAGCAGCTGGCTGCATGGCAGATCCCTTAAGGCTGCAGCTGGGTGAGCACTCCTGGACTTATTCTAGCTGTGTCATATAGAAGGTCTGCATATTATTTCTCTGAGCTGTCATGCTCTTCAAAAGCCTCTAGCTTCTTTCTATCCTTCTCTTAATACATGGAGCCTGAAAATTCAGCCTTGGAGAAATCTCTCATGTATTGTGTACAAGGTTTGTGGATCAAAGGATGGTCTGTGTGTGCCTTATTCCCTTTACATAACTAAATGATTCAGTTAATAAACAATACCACATATTCCCAATAGAGTCTTAGATTAGAGATGGCTCTGGCCTTGAATAGCCTGTATCTATGACAATAGCTCTCTTGTATGAAGATGAAAGGAGAAGTGTTAATTCAGGAAGCCTGAACTCTCTCTTTTAAATTATGTACATAGTGACCAAATTACTTGAATGATACTTTTCTCTTCATAAAGTCAACGTGAGTGGAATGATTGAATGTGAATGACAGAATAGAGCTTCAAAATTCAACAGAAGAGACAAGCTAAAATTAAAGTAAATTTTCAGTGGAAGAGTATATGCACAGTATATTTGCATTACCTGCAAAGAAGCCTTTAAAACCAAATTAAAATCTCATATTTACTTGGCTGGATATATGTTTAGGACCACCTGTGTGGGTGAATTTTTCTTCAGTAGTTGTGCTGTACATTACATTTAACCAAACCATTTGAGTAATGTGTTGGAGTGCTGCCAAAATTGCCACTAACATTAATGAAATAATAACAAATGTATGGTTTTACTTTTAAATGTAACATGTTTTGTAAAAACAGTGTGATTTGAAAGTAAAGTATAATATAAATATTCTGGTTAAACTTGTGTATCCTTGCTCAGGATACAATTTGACAGCTGAATGATTTCATCTGAGATTATTAGGGCATATGCTTAAAGCTTTAAAGTACTATTTCAAAATATAATTTACTAATAATCTACCTCTCCAGTGCTGTCAAGGATATTAATCAACTTGAAGTAGTTTGTTCTAGAAACAGAATTGCTCATTGACTCAACTTCCTTCTTTCCCTTTTGGGCAACATCAAGAAAATAGGTTTTATTCACCAAGTGAGGTAAATGCATTTTTCTCTAGATGATCTAGTCACTTCTTGATCTCACTTTTGTTTTCTCAACATGTTACCTGCAGCTCAAGTAGGGGTGATTGTTGTAGATGTTTGAGCCCCATTCCTATTGCACCTTTCAGGAATTATTGATTGTGCTTGCAGACACAGTAGAGAATCCAGCTCAGAGCTCTGGGAAAATGCAGCAATACTATGCAAAAGTAACTCTATGCCCACAGAATTTTTAGTGCCAATAAAGGCAGCTCTGTTGCCATTTTAAATCTAAAGCAGTGTACATGTTTCTGCTCTATAGTCACTGAATTATGTCTTGTGTGTTATGTCTGAGTGGGGCAGTCCCAACCTTCAGTTGTGTGGCTTCCTCTAGCTGCTTCTGCATAAATCTTAGTTCATCTTGGTACTTCCTACTCCCAACTTTCACCTTCCTTACAATGCTTCATATTTTCAGCTCTCCAAAGGCCATTGCAAAGTGGATTTCAATATGTGCCATTCTCACTGAAGTTACTAATGCTGTGTATTGATCAATGTTGATGCTTCCTCTTGATGAAAGCATGTGTGGTAGGCCTATTGTAGTACTTCCTAATAGGAGGCATTCTTGATTTCTCTGTCCTTGCTAGTCCAGTACAGGAAACCTTAGTTTTTCTCTTGTCTCTCCAGCAGCTTTTCTTTTCCTGTTACAGTTACCTGGAGGAGGTACTTGATGCAGTTGTTCAGCTCCTTTAATGTCAGGTTTTGTTCTTGTCAGTAAAGTTCCTGCTGGTCCTTTGTTGTGCTTCCAGTTGGTCAAATTCCTCCTTCTGAGTCTCACATGAGTGACTGACAAGATAAAGTGGCAAAATATCTTGACTGCTCTGAAACAGACTACTGGAAATCTGCAGGAACATTATCTGCTCAATGTTTCTCCACAGTCTGTTTCATGTCTTTCAGCAGGAGACTTTGTTCCAAAAGCTCATTCTAATTATCATTTTCTTACCATATATTTTGATTGTTTAATTAGTTTCTTTCTGATTTGTCTCTATTCAGAAAGTACAGTTGTATCTTAAAAAATTACAGATATTCTATAATCTTCATTCAATGCTTTCTGGTGCATAAGAGTGTCAGAAGTACTCTGCTTAGAAATTGGGTGATACAGGAAACTTGGAGGCTTTTCCCTTGTAGCTGTGAAGTTCTCTTTTCATGGCCTATGGATGTATTACATGTAGTAGATCATGATGAAATACTCCTCTAACCACAAAACCACAAGTATCTGCAGCTCAAGAGAGTATCTCTTGACTGATGAGGAAAAAAGAAAATAAAGTAAGGATTAAAATATTTCTGTGCATGTCAAAACCAGTCATTCATGTGGCAGATACCACATTATTTACTCAATATATATTTTGATTGCCTGGTGGGTTTCAGGACTCCTGTGAGTGATATTACCCAGGCAATAACTGACTGCTCCATCCTAATTCTCCATTAGGTTAAAGCTACAAAGCAAGGAACAGCCTGGAGTTAATTTGAAGAAAAGATAGAGAAAGGCATGTACTGTGAGTTGCATTCTGTGGCAGAGTCTTAACATTGTGAAAGACTGCTAATTTAATCTATTCAGTAATGTTGGTGAGCTTTCTAATGTCATTCAATAGTAGTTTATATTTGCATTATATCCATTTGAATTCTCTTCATACGTAATCAGATATTTTTAGGTTGTTTGGTCAGAGAGGTAGCACCACCAGAGAGGGAATATGAATGATTGCAAGATGTACTGTGCACAGTAAATGATGATGTCAGATATCCATTTTTTTAAAGGATGATAAACAGAAAAACCTTTAGGCAAACTGGATTTTCTATTTGAAATTCAGAGTTGATTCTGCATGCAGCCACAGTGTTAGTGTTTTCCTTTTCCTATATTTTCCCTTTTAATTTTGCAGCAGGTGATGAATCTAGTTACCAAGTCTCTTTTCAATAATTTTTAATAATTAAAATTAATTATTAATAATTATGAATTAATTATAATTATTAATACTTTTAAATAATTAATAACTAATAATTTTCACAGAGATCAGAATCCCTTAGAATATGAAACATTTTTAACATAGTATTCCTTAGCCTGTATTTTGTAATTAGCTGTAAGATTTTACATAATGAATTAAGTAGTTAATTTATGGATGTGTTGTGTGTCTGTGTGTATGAACCACAGACCCATGCCCAGCATCCATGATAAGAAACTCTCAGCTAATCAATTCCTGATCTGGAGCCTTTGAGTCTTTCAGTTAGCTCTAGTCAATCATCTGGACAAATTTACCATGATTAAGAGATTTCTAAATGCTACAAATTAAAATGATAGCATTTTTACACTTCTGTTGCACCTGTTGTCCATACTCACAACTACTGGGGCAAAAATGCAAGGAGAAGCAGACAAGCTGTGTCTTATTAAAGACAATAGTGCAGAATACCCTGACTCCATTCATACTCAAGTATGGTATAATCTAAGGAGAGTAGTATTCCTTGGTTTGAAATTGTTGCCTCCCAATCTATTTGTCTGAGTACAGTTTGATTTTTTTAATCATTTGTAGCATTGCAATGTTTGCCACAGACAAATTAGAGCTCTTACAGTTGTTTCCTACAGCTGACAAGTCAGTGGAAAAAGCCTGTCGTGTCTGAGGTGGCACAGCCAGAGGATGACACAACTGTTGACCAACTTACATTGCCACTTCTCCAACTTGTACTGGAGTAGGAAGAAAATGCATGAAGGGAAGAGTTTTCATGATAGGAAATGATGGTGGTGGTTTCCACTGACTAATGATATGACTCTGAATCTTCCTTTAGAGCCAGTATTTGTTTACATCTTAGGAACTTCTGAAGTACTTGGTGAATTTCTAGATGGGGAAGTGAAAGAAGCCATTTTGTCATTTGAAAACCCCAGCTGAACATGAAGTCACTGTAGCCATGACTCCTGTTGTCCAGCAAAGGGTGATGTGCCTGCTGGGGAATCGTCGGATAACCATGACAGCTCTGCTAGGTAGCAAAGTAGGACTCAAAGTAATAGGCAGAGGAGTGACAAGTCCTCAGTAAACTCATTTTGTAGTAGATTTGCTTCTCCATGCACAGAGACAGCCTGAAACTGGGGCTGTGCCCTGCCCTGCCTAAATAGCCCAACCAAGGCCTTCTTTCTCTCCTTCAGAAGATGGGTGTTCTTCATTAAGGCATGTCTGCTCATCTTCATAAGCCATGTGAATCTATTAAGCAGGGAGGCTTGACTTGAATTGATTTGCTTTGTTTAAACATGCTCTAGCTTTTGCTCATGTATATGGCTCATAAAAATAAGAAACCTGTTTGAGTTTAGCCCAGTATCCCATGGTGATTACTTAGATGTGCTGTCATAGCCAAGAGCTTTGAGTCTAGGATTTTGTTGGCAGCAGTGCAGCTGCAGTAATTACAGTGATATGGAAAACTGAACCACAATTTGAAAAGCAAAAGGACCTCTGCAGCTCTTACAGTTCAGAGATTGCTGAGTAATGGCCATTCAATATATATAGGTACAGTTCATGAGGCTTTATTATTTTAAGTAATTAATGTGGATCAAATAGATTTCAGAAGCCATTCTCTATTTTAAGCATGCAAGTAGGAGGTTTCTTTGGCTGTTTTGTTTAACCAACCACTTAAGAGTCAAGTAGAAGTTTTAGTGAAATTAATTTTGGCTAGTTAGTATTTACAAAGGTCTTTGAAGGTATTTATTGTCATACAACTGCTAGATTTTATTCATATGGATTGAGGAGTGACATTCTTTTGTCTAACAAGTGACTTCTCTTCTAAAAAGTATTTCAATAACTTTTTGGACCTGTCAGCAGTATTTTTGTTCTTGATCAGAGCCTACAAAGGCAGATTTATGGCTTGGATTTTCAATATCTCCTGCCAGAACAAGACACTGAATCCCCTGAATGCTGTGTGCCATGAGTTCTGATCTTTCATGTCAACTAAAGCTGTCACACCTAATAATAATAAAGAGCAATATGAATTTAGCATGCACAACTGTGGCCTTGGTTCAGCCAGTGGCTGTAAGAAAAAGGTTTTGACCCAGCTCTGGCTGGAATGCAGAGTGTTGTGTTCATCACCTTTTTCTGCTGCTGAATTCACATTTCCTAGTTGCGATTTCTTTCAGTGCAAAAACACTTTCCTTCACTCAAATATTTTTATTTGTAACATGTTATTTGCCCACATTTTAAATAGTTCTTCTTATTCCTCTGGAGACGACTAGAGATTGAAAATACCAGCCTTTCCCTGGAAAGCCTGCTTGTGAGTGTACCAAACTTGATGCCATTTCTGCAATTTATACTCCACTCTTACTATAAATACTTGCTTAATACTTGGTTTGGACCATGTTGACTTTGAGAGAATGGATATAATTTGAAAGCTGGTTAGCTGTAATGTATATACAAAAGACAGTGGATGTGCTGCAGTGATGTGATTCTAATCTTACGACAGAAGCAGCTGAAAAGCAAAACAAAGTCTGAGAATACATCTTTTCTGGAAAAAAAATCATGGCATTTATGACTGGTATGTTTTCCCTGAACACATAACTGTGTATCTGATGTAATCAAAGAGTCAAGAAAAAAATGACATTGCTGAATAATTTCTGGTAATGAGCTAGGACAGAGACAGGTTTATGGAGATGCATGCTATTTTGAGCAACCAGTAATCGTGTTAGCTACACCTCACAGATGAACTTTGTCTTCTGTTTAACAGCAGGTTCACCATCCTGTCTAACCAGGTTGTTTAGTAATCTTGAAGAAATGATTTTCTGCTTTTGACAGAATGTTTGAAAGCTGTGGATATGATTTCTATGTATTTGGGCAATCAATCCATTTTATTGCTTGGCTGCTTTCCCAGCTCCTGGTTGCTTTTACTACTTAATTTTGCATCAAACAAGCAAATAAATGTTCTCATAGTATATAAAGAGAACTGTTTTGATTGTCATGTTTTGAATTCTTACCAGCTGTCAGTATTACAGCTGTATCCTATCAGCATACTGTGGAAAGTCTTGGGAATTCATTTCAATGAGTGTGAGGAAAATGCCGCTAAAACTCTGCAGTACAGCACTGACATATTTTTCATAGCTATTTCCTTGTAGTTTTTGTCTAACAAAGATTCGTTTTCCTAGAAGATGAGTTTCTCTGTTTCAGAACAGCAGAGAGTTTCTGAAGGCATTGCCCTACAGCCTCTATTGGTCTTCCACAGTTTGTCCTATGAGCAAAGGAGGCTATCCATGTGGTTGATATGGATGCAAGAGGAAATGACCTCAGGTTGCACCAGGGGTGATTGAGATTAGATAAATTTCTTCCCTGAAAGAGTTGTTAAGCCTTGGAATAGGCTGCCCAGGGAGGTGATGGAGTCACTGTCCCTGGAGGGGGTTAAGAAACATTTAGATGCTCTACTTAGGGCCATGGTTTGATGGTATGGTAGTGCTAGGTATGGTTGGACTTGATGATCTTAGAGGTCTCTTCCAACCTTAATGATTGTGTGATGCCTGCTGACACAAGGAGCAAAGGGTGCTTGGCAGCAGAAGCAGGGTGCTTGTTGGTGGGTGCAGCAGGCAGTGAGCAGCTTCAGAAACTGCCCTGGGGAGAAAACAGTTAAGAAGTTGTATCTGTAACTTTACTAGGGCAGATGTGGAATGTGGTACCAGCCAGGAACTCCAAACTGAAGTTTGCTGCAGCTCTCTGAGCCACCTCCATGCAGCAACTAATGCTGGTTTGTTTGCTGTTTGAATCCTTGTCCTAGAATCATAGGAATCACTGTCACCCACTCTCAATTGGAAGTTGCTTCAGATCTTCTTCATGCTTGATCCCTTGCCAAGGTCCGTTAGTTGGCAAGGCTCGATAAAAATGTGGCCAACTGCTTCTGAGCTGCAGGAGAGGTGTTGATGCAAAGTGCTGGCTAGAAAACGGTCTCTCCTGATGTTTCCTTGGAAGTGGTTGGCTTCTGGGGAGAAAGGGAGGTGGCTCCACTTGGCAGAGTTTCAGTTTGGCCTGGAAAAGAAAGGTAAACCCGCCCCCCCCCCAAAATTAAATACCTGTTAAATTGCTTGCTTTGCATTAGAATAATTTTACTGTTAATAAATTAGGATAGCCCATAGGCCTCACAAAAGTAAGTAGGCAAGTCAAGGACTTGCCTTAACTCTTTTTCTGTGTACTCCCATTAATTGTCTACATCCAATCCCTTTTTTACTACCCTAAAAAATAATCCTAAACCAAAATTGGATCAAAAAATTAATGACTCTAAGATTAAGAAAGTTGAGAATGCATAGTTTGTGCAGTGCTATGCAAAATCCAAAGAATGAACAGCACATTAAGACTCTTACCTGTGAATATAGCTCTTTAATGACACTGAAAATCAGACACAATGCCACATAATCTCTGTGTGTGTACATACACATAAGGTATTGGAAAAACTAGGGAAAGTGTAAGGGTGGATCAAGGAAATGAATGAACAACTGGAGAAAGTGCCTTAGAGGGAAACTTAGGTGTTACCCAAGTATTTGCCAAGTGTATTTGCTTATGCACAGCTCTACATTACATTCCAGACCAGAGCTAGCTTGTATTCTGCTAGTTTATGCCCCAGGCAAAAAAAAAAATCTGTGTTCAGTTTCTGTTGGACCTAGTAGATTTTCCCTGCAATAGCAGAGTCCATTGTCATACATTTTAAGAGAAGAAAGCCACAAAAGGTACTAAAACTAAAGGGCTGATAGCAGCACTGGGGAAAAACAAAGGCATAACGAAAGCATTTAAACATCTTAGAGCTGAAAACTAAGTAGTTGTAATATAGTATTTGTAGTCGTTATAAAGGTGATTGTCTGATGTGTGGTCTCCTCTAAAGACTGGAACTAGATTGGAAAATTCAGAGGGGGGTTATTGCCTGACCCATGTCCTTCTGTTGAAGGCACAAAAGGTCAAATGGGAAATAAGCTTTAATAAAAAGGGTGAAAGAAAAACCAAACCAGAAAAAAGCACTCCAAACAAAAAAAAACAACCAAGATTTAACATTTCCAAGAGAGATGGACTTTTCATCTTGTCTAGGCTTTGATCCTTTCTGAAAGAAGGGCCTCAAGTTCTGAAGCATAAATTAATAAGCTCACTGTGTCTCTGAGAAAACTGTTATGATGTGAATAAGAAAAGATGTAGACCTGGATAGTTAGATGGGTCATTGGCTTCTTAGGAGGAGAACAAAAGCTGGGATAGATGAACAGGGAAATCAGTTTCATTTTTCAGCATCACAGTAGAAAGAGACTGACAGGCATAAAGAATGCAGTCTCTTATGGATCATTTTCATTATATCTGGACATCCATTTTTGCAGGAAAACAGTAACATCACTAGCTACTGCTCTTCAAGATATATCTAGAAGATATGTAAAACTGGTAACTTTCTTAGTACTCATGAATTCCATATAACTGCTAGAAATTATGATGGAGAAAAGTGGGAATAGAAATGTTTTTATTTTCTTGTCGTATTTGATGGTGAATTTTCCCATGTGCCCTGTATGGAGCACAAAAAGCATTCAATGTAAACTCTTCCAAGCCTGTCATAGTTGATTTTTACCTGGATTGCTATGATCAGAGTAAAAGAAATTTAATGGCAGATTTTCCAACATGGTTTAGTTAAACATTTTGATACTAACTTTAATAACCTCCAGGTGATGCAGTGAAATCCAGCTGAAGTATGCTGTGCTAATAAGATTCCAGCTGTTAATACTAAGATGCTTTTTATCTGTCTGGTATCAAAAGACCTCCCTCATTATTAACATAAAATAAGTTTTCAGCTATAAACTCAAAGCTAATCTGTTAAAAATAACTGAGGAAAAGGAGGCCATGGGTAGATTCATTGTTATTAGGATGACTAAAAGTAACAGTGGTAAGCCACTGCTGTAGCAACTTTGGCTTTCATGTATTTGTAAAAAACAGAAATGATCTCAAGATGTATTGGGTGGTGTGTCCTCAGAAGTCAGTTTACAGATAGGTTCCTTATTTGCAGATAGATTGCTTCTGCCTAACCCTATGCAGTAAAATAAAAATCAGTCTTCCAGCTCTTTTCCTTTCTCTTCCACAAACCCAGACAAACCCATAAAGATAACATCTTTTATTGTTTATTATTGCAATGATTTCTATATCAACCACCATTTGGGCTCCCTTGTGTAAATAGAAGGTGATTAAAGAACTCACAATAAATAATTTACCTCTAATTAAAGGAAGTCAACCATTAAATCCCTTTAGGAAATTGCCATTGTGTTTTCTGTTTTGAGAGTTCTTGATAATTATTTGTCACAGTTCAATTTTTGCATTTCAATAGAGAAAGAATTAATTACAAATGTATATAATTATTTTGCTGCATTTTGCCCTCTTTGATAAACTCTGGCAATTTTGTTTATGGAATTGTTTGAAGCCTTGGGTCCAAGCAGCTCACAAACACTCAAATAGCACTGAATCCTTTCTCCAGCTAATGCTGCATTTTAATGGATTGAGGAGAGAGACAGCTGGAATAAATGTGGAAAGTACCAGGAAATAACTTATATGTTTACAGAGATGTTTTTAGCATGGTTTGATGATTTTTTTTATTGCTTTTTCAGAATCCATGTTTTTTTCCCACTGTATCTTTTTTCAGGTAGATTGGGTAATGTGACATGAACTCTGAATTAGAAATTGTCCAGTTCCAGGCTTTGTTGTGAATCTGCTAGTCTTACCATTTGTTATCCTGATGGACCAAGCCATCCCTATACAGACTGGAATATTATCCACATTACCTTGCAGAAATGCAGAGCTGGGAGCAGATAACTGCATATTAGGGCATTTGCTACTCAAATGTGTCATTGTTTGCCTGCTTTGATGTTCTCATACATGATAGCTCATCCTTTTGCCCACTGAACTGTAGCTGCAGCAAGGCCTGCAAGATTCGTGCTATTTGTAGAACAAAATCACACCTTTTTCTATGGCTTTTGTAATCTTGGGATGTTTTAGATCTGTAAGCTGTGTTGTGTGATAATCTTTCCTGACTCACCTGCTCACATAGGTCAGGGTTTTTTCATGACTAGTGGCTTTTCTAGAATTGTATCTTAAAAGGATCTGCAGTCTTTGAGTGCTTGAAAGCAGTGAGATCTGCTCAAAATGGGAAAATGCTAAGTTTTGGTTACTTGGATTNAAAATCTCCGGACAGAATTCAGTTGGAAGGTAGATGAAACTGATGTCCTCCCTTACCATAAGCAAAACCAGATTTTAAAGAGAGACTGAAAGAGTACAAGAATGAAACTGTAGTAGAGCAAAATAAAGAAGTGACAGAGAGGAGGGGGAGATGTTGCCCTGGATTTCTGCTTCAGGCTAAGCTGACCTGCCAGATATTCCTTAAAATGCACTACAAGCCTACTCCTAGGGAAAAAATAGGCAGCATAAACTGACCCCTCCTAAGAGGGAATTCACTTCAGCTGCAAAGTGGAGTAGAGAGGAAACCAAGGGCAAAGAGGAATGAAAAACTGCTCTCGCTGTGGGCAAAGTAACCCTGTCAAGTCTAGGAGAGCATGAAAGGACTCCCTGCTGCCAGCATGGACTACAAATGTCTTTTACTTAGCTTCCTGGGTGAAACATAACATGTAACTTCTGAAATGTCAGCAGTGGTCACTCACATGCCTCAACTGCACACTCCATGCCTTTTAATGGTTGCTGTTCACTCCAACTGAGGTAAGAAAAAATACTGGCTGAATATTGTAGCCACAGTTGCCAGTGCTAAAATAGGTGTTAGGAAAAAAAAATAAATCCATTTTGGAAACTGTTTGCTGATGTACTAGTTGCATACAGAAGTTTTTTGAGGGTGAAAGCAGTCCTCCATTAAAGTAGTATAAAATCAGACCTGTGAGTCACAGCTTATGCAGAGACAATGTAGCTTCTGCTTCTGTTAAGAAAATATATATCTTAAAAGAACAATGATTAAATCTGGGTTGATTAGAGCTGAAGAATGTAGTAGTTCACAACACTGCAAGTCAAGCATCTGAAGGAGTTTGATTTCTGCTAGAAATCTAAATCTCTGAAAAATCATTGCCAAGCTGTAACAAGTCCTTTATTCCACAAAAACAAAATGATGTGGATAGTCAATGTGTTGCCCTCCAGGAAAATTACATTCCAAGTTGCCCAAATGTCTTAAATTATTCTCTGTTCTTTCTGGCTTGGGCATCCCTTTCTTCCTCATTGATTTAACTGAGGCAACAGCAAAGAGGTGTCTTCAGAGAACAAGAATGCAGTTGTTTCCAAAATAGGGACACAAAATATTTGTTATTGATTTACCTTTTTCTTCATGACTTTCAGAACAGTTTAATAGAGAATGAGGGTCAGTGAGCCTGAATTCTTTATGCTTCACCTCATTCTCTTTGGGAAAGTAATTTTAAAACAGAAGTAAAAGCTGAATACTGTGGGAAGTCATCCATGCAGGCTGTTTGGATGTGTATTATAGATAGCTGTGCCTATCAAAAAGGAGCAAATTACAGCTCTCTCACTGTAAAGTCCAGAAACTTTGAAGATATGTTATTAGACAGATGCTGAACCTTTTGGGTAGAGACAGATGAAACTCTGCCTGGATAATATCAGATGGGTCTCTGCTCAGGAAATAGCAATAAATTTGCTATTTCTAAATCTAAATACCCAAGGAGACCTAGCAGAGAACAAAGCAATTCTCCACTCCTGTTGTGAACAACTCACCACCCCCTTGGTTATCATGTAAGACAACTTCTATTGTCCTCCTTTCTCATCAGAGGACAGGGAAATGCAACTGTGGCCACACAGGTTTTCCACATCTCAAGATGACTAGCTCCATGAAGAAGAAGTAGCATCCTTGTTTCTTGCTGGCTTCCCTTAGCTAGTAGCTCATCAAGCTGTGCCATAGCTCATCAACTTGGGAATGAGTAGCTGTAGGATCAGGCTCTGTGCCATACAGGAGATCAGAAAGATGGGCTATACTGGTGCTGAGCTGTGCAACACCCAGCACGGGACAATGCTCCCTCTTCTTGCCAGAGTCCTGTGCTACCAAAGTAGCCATACCTCAGCCATTCCCATGCCACTGTAGGCTATGTCCTTGTTGAGCTTTTTAGAAAGATTTAGAAAGATTTTTGAGGTAACTTCTGCCATAAGTATTATCATCCCCCCTTAATGCAGGTCAAGACTTGTTTCTAGGCTCCCTGGAGAGAGGATGATGCTTCCCAGCTCTTCCATGCAGCAGCACCTTGAGCTCCTGCCCCATGCCTGCAGAGAGCTACTGCTGGCAGCTGGGAAGGGGATGTATGTGTCAGGAAGATGGAAGTTGATGGTTTGCTTTCTTCCTGAAAGAAGATTTCTCCTGGAGAGCTGGGAGATTGGGAGGAGAAGGTAAGAGAAGATGAGAGAAGTGAAGCATGTGTGTGTGAAGGATGTCTAGATGGGGATTAGTTCCTCCTTTGATGATTTTGGAGGCTGGGCAAAGGAAAACTCCTAGTTTTCTGCATTCATTAAAGCTGTCAGGACAAGCAGTATGCAGAAGTTGAGTACAGGGTGGAAGGATTCCTTAGGAGAGTAGCCTAATGTTTCTGAGAGGCTTATATTTAGATTCAGATGGTATTTCTGATCCAAACCTATTTGTATATTAAAGCTGTTTCAGAGCTCATATGGCATCTGGACATTTGACTCTTTGCATCCACTAGCTACCACCACTGTTCCAGGGCAGATGGCGGTATGTCTGCCTTGGGGTATAACTTATAATAGGGATTGAAGGTCTGCAGTTGCCAGAAATTGAATTACCAACAGCCAAGGGTCTGAAAAAGTGGAAAAATGAAATAGAGATAAATTGCAGAGCTTTGGTGGCTGCTATCCAGCTAGTCTGAAAGAACTAAACAACAAAGCAGTCAAGCTGCTAACCTAAAAATGTAATTTACCCTTAAGTTAGCACTCTACTTGCCCATTGAAATTGTGTTGTTCCAGGGCTGTATACACAGCTAACCAAGTTTACTTTGGCCCCCAAAAGAGTGGTTGAGGAGATCTGTTTCACTCCTATGAAGTAACCAGAGGAAGCATCCAGCCCCTGTGCCAGTTTGGGATGCTGGGGCTGGGTGCTTGCTGTGAGCCTAGCTGCAGCCCTGCTCCCTCCTTTCCCCCAGGCAGAGCTAGCATATTTTCCCAGGCAGGTGCCAGCACATCTGCACTTTCCTAGGTGATGGAGGGGAAGTTGGAAGAGGACCCCCAGCACCCTCCTCAGTGCTCGAGTGGGTTGTCCAGTGTGTGTTGTGGAGTTGGAGGCTAGATTCAGCCCTCTACAGGTACAAGCTGAGCTGAGCCCTAAACACAGACTTAAGGAGGCACTATGGTGGGTGAGAAGCTGCTAAAAAGAGGCAATGTGGTTTTTATATGTTGCAGCATGCTGCAGCAAAAGTGCACATCACAGCCTTTTGATCTTGCAGCACTGCTCATCTGGGGCTCTGCAGCTATTCCAAATGTGTTCCAATGGTAGCACTCAGATCCAGACCTGCTGTTAAAAGTAGTCTGCTAGAATAGTATGCTCGATTGCATGAAAGCTATCTGATTTCTCTCCCACTATGTGAGGGGTTATCTTCCCCAAAAATGCTAGTTTGGTGTTAAGCAGAAATCAAAAACCTTCAGAAATGCTCAGCTCCAATATCCTGCCAGTTGCAGTTCTCTGCTCTCCTTCACAGTCTCAGGATCACAGCTGTCACCATGTTAGAAATAGTAACCTAGAGTGAGGAGAATTCCTGGCTTCTTCATTAACCAAATGCTGATAATACATCAGAGAGTGTAGGGAAAACAATTTCATACATTATTAATTCCCCACAGAGGATGCGAGATTTAAAAGATGTTTGTCTTTCTGAGTTTGTTTTTCTTAGCTAAGAGAATGGGGAAAAAAATCCAGTTTACCTATATTTGAGTTATAGTTGGTATAAGTAGACTAATAAGAATCTGGTTTCTCCCTCCTCTCTCTTAAAAGCTTGTCCCTGAGGGGTGTGCACCAAAGGAAAAAAAACAGTGCTGTGCCAAAAAAGGCAGACCTTCCAACCTGGATTTCCTCCCTGCTGACTAGAGAGCAGATGTGCACAGGAATAGATGATACACTTCTTAAGCATTTAACAATGTGCCCATCTCTTTACACCAATCCAGCAAGCCTGGCTGCCATCACTGCAGGACCACTGATGCACCCTTTCTGCAGGGGAGAAATCCAGACCTGGAGGAATATGTCACCAACACTTTTTAAAGATTAGTTTACCTAATGAAAGTATCACCAGAAAGTCCCAAGACTGAATGGGAATGCAAAGGTTTATCTGTACAGGTAGTCCTTCCTCTAGAGCTGGTCTAAAGGGCAATGGCTGCAGTGCACAAGCTGGATTTTATAACAGGTGAAAAATTTAAGTACCTATTTTTTGCTCACCTGGTACTATCCCAAAGTTACACCTTCAGAAAAAAATATTTTTTCTTGAAAAAGGGATTTATGCAGTTAAAAATATGTTTCTTTCTTAAAAAGACCCTAAATGACAGAGTATGTCCTTTCCAGCTCGACATAGCCTTCCCAGGGATACTTTTTGTAACGAAAGAAGAAACTGTAATACAAATGCTTTTCAGCATGAATTGATGCTGGACAATACACAGGATGAATATTCCTAAGAGTAAGAATTGCTCAGGTGTTCAAAAGTCAATTTGCCTCCAAGAAGAATGAAAGTATCAGTAGCACTAAATACTGAGATGGAGGAGAAGAAACTGTGGCTCCTTGCTCAGCAGCTCTGGCTTATGTTGCCTGAAATTCCAGGTCAGCATTAGCAAGGAACTGCTATGAAAGATAATTGCTTTAAAGCCCCATCACTAAATAGGGACAGCACATTAAACTGATCATGTGAAAAGTTCTGGAGGACCAGCAAGGAAGTTGAGATGAGAAGAATAGCAAAGAAACAAAACAGGACTGGGATGGGGGTCAAAGATCCAAAGTTTCCTAGAGATGAATCCATCTCAAAGGAAAAACCCCCAAACATTTCTTAAATGAATACATCCCTAAAAATAATCAGAAATCTTTATATAGAAGTAAAAAGAGCAAGTAGGTGAGAGCTAGTGTACAGGGCAGCCTGCAAAGCAGCAATCAAAAGACTGATTCTATTCTTGGTATTTTATTCTTCTGTGCTTCTTTATCCTATCTCTTTTCTAGCTAGGAAGATCTCTGCAGCAGTTTAGTAGCTGTGAGAAGTGTGTGATTGATTTATAGAGCAGCAGCAGCAGAACTGCTAGTTCTCACCTGAGATGCATAGCTATACTCTTGTTATTTTAGATATCACAGTATCTTGCAGTTTGCTTAAGCTCAGGCTCAGTTGTGTGTGTGTGTATGTAAACAGAGACACCAAACCCACCCACTGTAGTTATCATCACCTTCTTTGACTTTCAGGATGTGTTCAACAGTTAGAGTGTGCAACAATATCTCCATTTTTCTTGAGAAGTCACAGTTTCAACATTCCTTGCAAGACTCCTTATCTTTCTGCAGCATGATTTTTCTTTGTGTTCCCCAGCTATCTGTAAGCCTTAGGCAAGATCCTCGTGCAAGTTTTCACTCTTTTTTTCCCCCTCATCTTGAGTATGGTGAATAACACTGAGTCCTCTGCATGCATGCCCAGCTCTCTGATTTTTCTCTTATTCTCTGTTCAGGGTTAAATGAAGCTGAATGCTAGGATTCAAATCACCTATTTTTTTTTTTGAGGTTTAAAACTGAGTCAGTGTCCCCAAGCTCCCTTTGCAGTCTGTGGAGAGGAATAAACAGTTGTAGAACATGATTCATCTCATCTTAAACTAGATTTGTGAAACAGGTCAGATGAATCATATCTTAGAAGCCCTCTATAGACCTAAGCTTGCCTAAGCATGAAAGAGAAACAGCCTAGTGTCACATCTGGAGAAAAGGAAAAAGTCAGCCTCTGCATCCTGAATTTTGAAGAAGTGGGAAAGCATTGGTACCTGAGGTTATTTCTGTTCCTTTACCATAACCCAGCTAACAAGTCTTGAAGGGGGGAGGAGGATGATATCCAGCTTGCCTGTGACAAGCTGTGGGATGTTGTGCCATGGTTAGAGGGATGTGATGCTAATGAGGACACTCAGCATGTTGCTCTGAGGGTTACTGGGGACACTGGGGCACAGTTGAAGTCTTTTGGGCATGAACCACAGGCTCCTGAGGTAGTAGGAGCCAACAGCTTTTCAAGGAATTAGTCAACAGGACCCCCTGGGAAGTGGTTCTCAGGGATAAGGGGACAGGACAGAGCTGGCAGGCCTTTAAGGATGCTTTCCATAGAATGGAAGAGCTCTCAATCCTCAGGTATAAGAAATGAAGCAAGGAAGGGAAGAGACCAGCAAGGCTGAGTCAAGACCTGCAGGTCAAACTAAAGGCCAAGAGGAAATTGCATAAGCAATAGACAGAGACCTGTAACAAGTTGTCCAGAATAAGAAGGACATGAACCTGTTGGAGCAGGTCCAGGTGACAGCCACAGAAATGATCATAGGGTTGGAGCATTAAAAAATAAAAGGAGTAAGGAGGTTGAGGGAAGCAAGATGTAGGGCTGTAAAGCTATGAGCGAGGTAGCTAATATGAAACAAAATTGAATTTTGTAGAGTTTGGGTAGCTTGGAGAAAATGTTTTGAAAAAAAAAAATAAATTACATTTGCTTCTGAACAGTAAGCTGTTTATATAGAAAAGAAATTCTGCAAGTCAAGAGGGGAGTAGCTCAAGAGGAGTGCTGGTGCATATTTTAGTCAGGGTACATGTCTAATAAAATATTCTGAAGGAGAAGGCTGCCAGAAAAGATTGCTAGACCTTTTTTTTTTCCCTTTTGTCCTCACTAGTACTCTTTCATATGCATGTATCTGTCCTCAATCACCAAATCAAGCAAGTGATTTGATATCTTAACTTTTAACCCAAGATGCATAGGGAATGTGCAAGTCCAGAGCTGAGAAACTTGAAACAAATGATAGTTCCATAAAGTTTGCATAACTATACCAGTTTAAATCAGTTGAGGACTCAGCACCATTTCTAGGAAGACTCGTGCTCCTAGCTTGCTATGAAGTATATTTTCATTTTGTCATCTTGTAAAAGCCTTGCTGACTTTTATGTTCTTTAATAGCTTGACTCTGTGTTACTTCCAAAAAGCTCTCTATTTGAGTTTCATTCCTGGTGGAAAATGTCACTATGAGGACATTGTAATGTGCATGTCACATATGTGCCATATATATTTGGAGGTTTTACGTGAGATATCATTCACAGTGTAGAAATAAGCCACTCTAAAGAGTAAATGTCACCCAAGAAGAAAAAGAAACATGTCTGCAATTCACAAAATATAGAGATCAAATTGAATATAAAAATCTGTTCACTAGAGAGCAAGACGAAAATATAGCTGAAAGTACATAGAATATATAGAAGTATAGAACCTTTGAAGATCATCTAGTCCAACCTCCCCTGCAGTAAGGATGATAATAGTAATGAAAGTTTTCTAAACCATCTTCTCTTGTGTCCCTAAATGATGACTCTTCAGATATGAGCTCTTCTTTCCCCATGAGGCAGAGGGAATTTACTTGGAGCTGTGTTTTGGCACTCCCTCTTGAGTGGCTGGCAAAACTGCCTCCCTGGCAGAGGGCTGCCATGCACCAATAAGCACAAACAAGGACTCTGGCCATCAATGTTTCTGCCCTCTGAGCAAAAAGAAAAGTTGAGGGGTTGAGTTGTTTGTTTTGTTTTCCAAAGCATGTTCTGATCTGCTGATGGCAAGTGCTTTACAAATACTGAATGTGATGACATGCTTCCCAAGTCAGCAAGTAAATAAGGTTAGTAATGATAGTCTAGGTCTAGTATGGCATTAGGCTGGGCACTCTGCAGTCATAACAAAGGACAGCCTTTGCTCTGCAAAACTACAGAATTAAGGCAGGGGACATCAGACAAGTTAGGCAACAAGTTAATTCCCAGGAAGGATGAGATTGCTCTGGTCAGGCTGAAAAACACTGGCCTTGGCACACTGCTTATCTGATCACCATTGTTGTGGGCAGTGCAGAAAAGGACAATGGAAAAGTCAGATGAGAGAAGAGATAAAAATTTACCTTGGGGAATGTTCTCAGGGGCCTGCTTTTCTTGCATACATAGTGGTATTAGCAAAATCCAGAAGAGTCAGTGATGTTGCTGTAGTCCATAGAGATGATGAAGTGGTTGGACCCTGCACTATGCTGCAAAATACTGCAGCTAATAAAAGCCCAATGCCTTGTGTACAAAGATGAATATTTTCTATCAAAAGGGCCTCCTCCATTGGCAGTGTGAGTGCCTGTCTCCTAAGAAGCTGATCAAGCTTTCCCTAATCTCTTTCCTTGAAGAGGAGCCTGAAGAAATAAAGCAACAGCAGAGTCAGCAGAAAGCTTTGCCTAGGTTGTTGCACTAGTTACTGATAAGTTTAGTTCTGTCAGGTTTTGTGTATTTGAGCAATGACAGTGTTGTTCACGTGGTTCTCTAGAGCCTCTAGAGGAATGACCTGAACAACTCTCTTCTTTTACAGGAGTTAATATCTTTTGCATTTCCTTACCACTCCAGATGCAGGACATCAGTGAAATGAAACAAAATTGCAGGCTTCCTAAAGGTCTATAGGGAGCTCAAGAAATTGTTATCATGGGTCAGTGTTGTTGAAATTGTATGAAAAAATATATTAATACTATCTTAAAGCTGGAATCTAAGCATTCTTAAAAAAATACAGTGGAAAAAGCCACTGGGTAATTTATCTAAGTTCATTAAGACAATTTTAGAGAACTAACACTGTCTAGGTTCAAAATACATACAGATTATTAAAACCCCAGACTGTAAAACTGAAGGGAACCATTCTCCTGTAAATGCTTTTAATAACAGCTGTGATTGTCTTTTGTTGTTTATCTTGCTGTTGTGCCTGCAGGCCTTCCTAAACTTTTATTGTCCAGACATAATAGAAAGAGGCATTATAGCTCACAGCCTGGCTTGTGACAGGATGAAAGAGTTTGCTGAACATTGTTCACTTGATGGACTGGGGAAAAGAGTGAAAGGAAAGGTCTCTTACTACAGCCTGTGTTGGAGCCTGTTTACCCAATGGTGTAATGTTCCTCTCAGAAAGGCTTTCTTTATCATGTGTGAAGAACCCCTATATCTTTAGTTTTTCCCTTCTTTTAAAGGGAAAGAAGGAAGGGAGGAAGGAAATCTTTTGAGATAAACTTCACCCATAATTTTCAAAAGCCTGGTTTATTCTTTAAATCTTTGCTCTCCTGATGACATTATCACAGGAGTCCTTATTTATGTTGGTGTAGTTTTATATCGCTGTAACTGACTTTAGTATTTCTTTTCTTCTCTTCTCTCCCAGTGGAGTTTGGTTACTGTGATTTGGCTTCCATGAAGTCTATACGGCAATTTGTGCAGCAGTTTAGAGCAAAGAATTGTCCACTCCATGTCCTGGTGAATAATGGTGAGTTCTGTGGGTTTTTTTCTTCATATATCTGCAAGGGAAGATGTGACAAATGGGGCACTTGTTTATCATTTCACATTTCCAGTCCATTGTCTGAACCATACAGCAGGTGACAGTATGGCAGGGAGGTGGTTGAGTTCCCATCCCTGGAGGCATTCCAGGTGAGGCTTGCCAGGGCTCTGGGCAAGCTGCTCTAGTTGGGGATGTCCCTGCCCACTGCAGGGGGGTTGGACTAGATGAGCTCCAGAGGTCCCTTCCACCCCAAACCATTCTGGGATTCTATGGCTGCATTAACAGGGATGTCTTTCGAGGAGTTAAATTGTATTTATTTGAGAGATTGTCAGCTGAGCAGACTGAACACTTCAGTGCCACCCCTGCTCATGATGGCATTGCAAGTCTTGTTCCTTCGCTGTGTTTTTTAGCTCTCCAGCAGTAAAAATCATGTGATTGCACAAGAATCTGAGCATCCCTAATTTTAAAAAGACCAAAAAAAAAACCCAACCAAAAGGGAAAGGAAACCTCTACTTGATGTATGTAGAAAACCTCTCCTTTCACCCTTACTTTCTCTCCCCTTGTATTTTCCCTATGTGAACACTTGTGGCTGCCTGGTGAGCTGGGTTGGGGGGGGGAGTTAATCCATCTCAAATATGATCTAGCAAATTATCCAGTGACCTCAGAGCACTCACTGCTTAGATCAAGGTGCTCCTGAAACTTGTCCAGAAAGCTTCATCCTCAGTGGTCAGAGAACAGATTAGAAGGACAACATTTATCTCGCATTCATACAATTATCAAATGAATCTTGTTACTCCGAGAGATTTGAACATTTGTTATTCACCTACTTGGCATCTAAATGTGTTTTTTAGCCACAGTATTTTTGGAAACCAGCCTGTGCAATAGTTTTCCTCCAAAAACCCTTCATGCTTTACATGCACTTTCCTAAACGGGAATTTTCATCTGTCTAACTAGGGGAAAAACCTGCCAGCAACAATTTAGACTTCTTTTAGAAGTTTTCTGCTGTTAGTTGCTACTGTTCTTGTTTTCCCCAATTATTTGCATGTATTTTTTATGAAGACATCTCCAAGTATATTTTCTGTATTCCTGTGCACACTTCATCCCCAGTGAGGGGGAACGTGCTGCAAATAAATGGGTTTATTACATTTGTTGATGCCTTAAAGGACTCTCAGTAACACAAGCAAATATTGCAATTAAAATTCAAGAGTATTTTATTTCCTGGCTGATATGAAACATTCATTAAATGTTCAATTAAATGTTCATTTTTATTTGATTAGTCAAAAAAGCCTACCACTATTATTTTAATTGTGATATAATTAAAAGTAGTGGGTATTTAACCCTTGCTACAAAATCTTTCCAGTTACATATGCCTGCTTTTACAGATGCAGAGGACAAACTGGAACACAGATGGGAATAAAACTATTTTAAAAACCAGCATTTTGTGGCAAAAAAAGGGTTTGAGATCTCTGCACCCATCAGGCATCCCCTGCTCTCCACTGATTGTCTGCACAAGCAAAGCCAGCCTGTGCTGCAGGAGCTTGGAGACAGCTTGGGGAAGAAATGGTAGGGCTAAAGCAACAGCCCAGCTGGTAAACCCTCTTGAATAAAGGATTTAGTTTTGCCCTAGCTTCTGCTGAGGAAGAGGAATGAAAATTGCAGTTAAATGTCTTCTTAAACCAGAAGCAAAGTTATATGAAAATAGATTTCCTAATGTGCCTCATATGATATGAGACTAAAGGGTGTAGGTGCAAAGCTTCTTATGAGAAAGAAGCCTGAGACTAATATTTGTCTGAATCAGTCTGTAATTTTATGACCTGCAAGAAGGGTATTTGATTTCACTTGTGCTTGTTTACCATATACAGTGGGCAAGAGAAATCTGTTGTTTGGGAAAATCTTGTTAGAAACTACAATGAAATGAATGGTTCAACTCTGCTTTTTGCTCAGTCTGTGACAGAATCACAGAAGCAATCATGTCTGAGGCTTCTATATACACTCTCACATAACTAGATTAGTCTCTGACTATTACCTGGCAAGTCATCAGACTCCACTTCTGAAAGCTTTCCCCATGTTTTTGGTTGGTTGTTCTTGATTTTATGTTTTTCTTTTGTCTTTTTGCTTGCTGTTTTAAATAATCTGTAGCATTTAGCTCTGTTGCTAGTTTTATAGTGAAAGCCCAAGTGATTTCTTGGTGCACAAGAGGCAAATGGACATACCTAATGGAGAAGAAATGGCCTGATGCAAATACCTTTGAACAGCTTCTTTTGGCTCTCCATCAGCATTGAGCACATCTAAGACAAATGCTGACATTTAGGCTAACTGGTAGGCTTTTCCTTTTCCCTTTCCTTTTCTCTTTCCCTTTTTTTGTGATTTTTTTCACTGTAATGGGTCCATAACTGCAAAATCAGACCACAGGCAACCTACTAAGAATTTTCCTCTCAATCTTCATAGGATCAAATGTCTTACTGTCAAAGACTGTACCCTTTTATTACATTTAGTGTAAAAATGCCAAGAACTGTCACATTGCCTTTTTTTTTCCATACTCTATTATGGTTATTTAATTGCTTTAAATCAAAATCTTTTAAATTGATTGATATAATCATGTCTATATATTAGTGATCTTTTCCTCATCTCCATCAATATGTGTCCAGTATGTGAAGGTATATGATATTTGTTGTGGACTTGTGTGAACCTATCAAAAAGCCAAACATTTAAAGATAAACTGAGGAAAGTTCTAACATTATTACAGTAATCCAAACTATGAATTTAACATTGAAATATTATTAAAGCCAGGTGATTTGACATGAATTGCTGGGTTAGGTAGATAATCAATACCACATGTCTGACCTAAGATCGTTACGAAATTTAGTGGTTTTCCAGTTTTCCATCACTTGCTCTCCATCACCTGCCTAGCTCAAGGATCTAGATGGAAATTAAATTAATAGTGAAATCCTGAGTTTCAAAGTACTCTCCTAGAGCTAGACACCCAGGTCCCACAAAAATTTCAATAAGGTTTAGGTATCTAGCTAATTCAGGCACTTTAAGAAGTCTTGCATGAACATTTAAGGCATTCAAAATGAAGATTAGTCCACTTTTTGTTGTAGCTGATATTAGCATATACATTTCACTTTCTAATTTCTAATTTAAAAGGAAAAATTTGGTTGAATGCACACATTATTTCAGCTGACAAATAAAGGCCTGTTGTTCATTACTGTGCCCTCTGCATTGGTAATGTGCATGCTCAGCTTTTGGGGTTTAAAATAAACAAAACATATTAAAGATGCAAATAGAGTATTACATAAACATTTTTTTTAAAAAAATATTATGTGCTAGTGCTAAAAAGAGAAAAATGCTATGACACAGAAAACATTGGTTTTCTGTGAAAAAAAGAAAAAAGAGTAAGCTAAAGAGCTGAACTATGAGGTACAGAAAAATGGATGCAGGAAAAGCAGTTTAGAAAACTTAATCTGCCAGAAGGTCAGAAGAAGATGTCTTAGAGTTGGCTAATTAGCAACTGGGTGCCAGTTTTTGGGTTGTGTATTTGAAAAGAACTTTATACAGTTGAAAAGCATTTAGCAAATGACAGGCATGTACAGCAGTATAATTATGTGATACATTCATTAAAATGGTATTGCTGTTAAGATGCATTAGAAAGTCTGCTATCTTCCTGGTGTGGCAGAAGAGACAAAGTAAAACACTTCATAACATTCAAGGAGCAGTAAGTCCCTGTTTCATGCCAGAGAGGTTTTTTTTCTAACTTGAAGTCACTCGCTTTCTTTGTGTACTAGAAATGTTTCTCAGCACCTTGTAGTTAATGTTTTTACTCATACATTGTACTTCATTATCTTAAAAACATGAGAACTAACAGCAAAATCACAACATCTTTAGTGATAACAGAAAACCTACAGGTACCAAACAGGCATCTTCTTAATCATCAGTCATGAAATATCTTCTCTGTTGCAGCTCATTGAATGGTTTGTGATTTTGGCTGCAGGTTGGGGAAGGAGAAAAAGATGAGGACGTTTAGTATATTAGTATATTTATTATATAGAGATTTTAGGATATTATTAGCCTATTGTGGACAGATTACAGTTAATGTGTTTCAGGTTGAAGGCTATCCTAAGCCAATTTAAAATCAATATTTCTGAACAGCTGACTAGTTCAGATGTTCACATTTGGTACTTTGTTGATCACCTGAGAAATCATAGAATCATAGAATCCTAGAATGGGCAGGTTGGAAGGGACCCTAAAGATCATCTAGTTCCAACCTCCCCGCACTGAGCAGGGATACCAATCACTAGACCAGGTCACCCAGGGCAAATCTCTATACAATTACCCCTTCAGTTCCTAGGGCACAATAAAAGCTATATCAGTAGGTAAGTATGTGAAATATATATAGTGCTTTGTGTTGTGTACTCACAGTCCAGCCATAATCCTTTGCAGGGAGCCATTTGAGTAGTCTCATGGATACTGTCATGGTTGATCACCTGTCAGGATCAGCTCCTCAACAGAAGTGTGAGATTTGAGGGGTGGGAAGAAGTGGATATCTCAAATAGAAGCAATTTTATAATACCTACCTATTGACAAGTATTATTGATTAGTTAGGTTAACAATAGTTACATTAGCACAGTGGGATCTGTGAAATGATCCTGTTCCTCTGGATTAGGTAAGAGCCAGCTCCCCTCTCTGTAGCAGCTGCAGGCTACACAGACTATAAAAAGAAAAGGAAAGAAAACCCAGAGAAGTGGAAATTCACTGGAGAAGGCCTGGAGGGAAAGTAAGTGAGAAGAGTTGCTGTTGACTCCAGTGGAACTTGGATTTCATCAAAAATAATGCTTCTCCTCCAGCCCCATAGGGAAGCCTGTGGTGAACTCAGGCTCTGTTATCTCATGAATCTTGTTCTACTGTCACGCTTACAGCATCATGTTTCATTTTTGTCCTTCCTTGAAGATGAGGGGTAGTGGTTTTAAACTGAAAGAGCCTTGGTTTAAATAATAGGAAGAAATTCTTTGCAGTGAAGGTCCTGGTTGCCCAGAGAAGTTGTGAATGCCACATCCCTGGCAATGTTCTATGATTCCTGTCACCTTGAAGCAATGGTGAGATAGAAAAGGTATAGAGGGACAAAGAGAAAGAGAGAGGAGGACAAGCAGAAGGGAAAGTGGCCCTTTACTTATGTGTAATGGATGATAGATACTAAACATCATGGGAGAGCTGGGCCTTTGGGAGGAGTTTAGAGCTGGAAGAGGTAATTCAAAGTGGTAATGAGATTGGCTTAAAATGGATATTCCATGGATGATGGGCAGAACTAGAAGATTCATAAAGACACTAACATGTGGCACTAGTACATTCTAAAATGAGGAGATGCTCTCAGATCCCTATTTTTTGAAGAAGCTAAGTGCATAACAGATGCTATTTACTCTGATTTTTTAGAAGAGCTCATCCTTGTAAGAGAGGTGACTGGAAAGTATGGGCAGGCTGGCTGATCACACACTGCTCTTAACAGGCATTGGGTGTCCTGGGTATTTGAAGTACCTTCTCTGGGCATGGGTCAGGGCACTGTGATACTTCTGATGGTAACCAGCCCAGATAGTTCAGAGTCAGCAAGGGATGTGCAATGTCAACATTTACCTAGCACCCAGATGCTGAGTGCCAGAATGAGGTGCATCCTGTAAAAAGATAGCAGGTTTCTTACAAAAGGTTTATTTTGATTAGAAGACCTAGTAAGTTAGAAGAGTAACTCTAGGCTACTTCTGACTTTCAAACTGTAAGGATTTCATTCATCAAAGTCCTGGCTTTTGTTTGATACTATCTTTGTTTTTCTAATTATTTCCAAACCTTTTTCTGTGTCTGTGATATCAAACACTTTGTGAAAAGGGAAATATCTCAGACTCCACATGCTGCAGGTTCTTGACCCATTTTCTTCAATGTCCTGAATGTGAATGTTTTATCAGTGGAAGACAGATACAAAATTCAGCTATTGATGGATTAGAAAACCCAACCTGTTCTACTGAAGTGTGTGGAACATTTGCCACTGGCTTTTCTCAGAGGCAGGAGTGAGCCATGTTTGATTCTTACCTAATCCTTTCATAGCTTTTAGGTAAAAATACTTTTTATACAAATTCCAAACCAAGATATTTTACTTCTGAGATAACTTCCTATTGAATTAGAAAGCTGTGCCTGACTTTCCTATTTTCTGGTTGTGGGTGGGATAACTCACCATTGTGCCAACTCAAATAAACAAACAGTTACTGGCACAGGGACTTGGGGAAGTTTTTAGGAAGCCAGAGTGCAGGAATGGCAATGTGTGATGCAGAGCTCCTTGCAAAGGAGCAGGAGGTAGGAGCTGGTGGTAACTTGCTCAGTGCTTGAGCAGAGGCTCAGGCATGCTCCTGTGGAGGAGTTATTTTGGGAAGAGGCAGGAGAGATCAAACCCTCTGGAAACATCTCTTCCCAGTGCTGCTTTTCACTGTATCAAACCTTTTTTTACAGTGCCCAGTTCCCTCCAGGGAAGATCCATGCTCAGGACACTGTCCCAACACTGATACCAGACAGGCTGACAGCAGATGTCCTTGCAACTCCCTGAGGGTCAAATGCATTGATGTGAATTCTAAGTGTCATCTGGGTGTTATCGTTATGCCATGGGGTAAAATTCCTTGCTTTGCTTCAGTTTCCTCCCAGTTTACTTTAGAAAGCTGCCTATACATATTTACAGAGCTCTAGAAGATATTAAGAAGTGCAAAAGCCTGAACTCCCTCTGGGGAGAGAGGAAATAGGATTGCAGCAGTGGAGAGCTGCACCAAGCTTAATTTGTATTCTTGTGTTTTTCTTCTTAACTGTTTGGATTTTTTTGCCTTTTCAGCTTTCATACAGTGTTAATCTGGTTTCAGTGTGTGGTCCTGTCTAGACTGAGAACACTTTTCTGGGATACCAGTAGGTGTGCAACATACCAGTAGCACTGAGCTCTGGCTTATGGCTGCAGTTTAGCAAGCAGCGTGTCACTGCAGTGCTGTAAATTCACCTCTCTGCAGCCCAGACAAGGCAGACCTGTAAAAAAAGCAATTGTGTGGGCAGACTTGTGTCTCCAGTAGGCACTTCTAGGGGCAATTCTTCTGATAAGGCATTGCAGCTTCTCATTGCTTGCTAGCCAGGAATGATCTAAAGGACAGGTATATTCTGAGATAGCAAATTCTAACTGAATGAGGTATAACAAGCAATTTAGTATAGGCAGCCTGGCCAGGGGATGCTGTTGTGTGATTATTGAGATGTTGACTCCACTATAGCTGTCCCTGTTCAGGAAAGAAGTGGGCTATACTGTTTTATAGGTAGATAGATCAACCTATAAATCTTTTGGTGCATGGCTGTGCAGAACAGAGCAGTTTTGGCACTGTGTTTGAGATGGCTCACCTTGTGTGGCTGCAGTCATGGGATGGAAAATGCTGCTAAATGAATCAGCTACACCAGTACAAAGACTGTATGGAGAAAAGGCTTTGCATTTTTACTTGAAGTTACTGTCTCTATTGCTTTTTTCCCCTTGGGAACATTTTTTGGATACAGTATGTATTTCTTCCTTCTAAATAGCAAGAATTGGGTGAATGTGGTTATATAGATTCACCTCCTGCTGTGTATGTGGCTGACCTCTTGTGTTGTCTGCCCCACATTTGGGCTGCTGTGGATAAAAGCACTTGCACACCCACTTCTGTGAGCCTCCTGAGAAGGAAGACATTTTGTTCTGTATATGAGAAAGAGATTTGAAGTGTTTCTTTTGTAGTGACTGTGAGAGAACTACGTTTAAAAACCTCCAAGTAAGTAGCTCTCTGTAAATAAATCAAGATGAGTGAAAAACTGGTATTTTTAAAGCTCTTAAAATGTATTTTAAAATGGAGCTGAAGGATGTCTTTGCAGTGGGAGGTACAGGATTTACAGCAATATTTACCATCATCTGCAGTGCAGGCAGGCATGGTAAAATATCTCCAATATAATCCAATAAAAATATGGTATACCTAGCCTATAATATTTACAACTGTCATAAACTTTTTTGGTTATACTGTGTACAGTATCAGATCCATTACGCTCTTAAAAATCACATAAAACTAATTCACTAAAGGATTTCAAACTAAGAAACTTTTCTAGGAAATGACTCTTCATAAATACAGTTCTCTTGAAGGACAGGTATCCAGAATAGTTATGAAACAAAATATTTTCTTTATTCTAATTTATTTCTGCTCTTGCAAACTCATACACTGATGTGGCATTTAGGCAGTTCACAGTTTATCTGCATGCTTACTGTCTTTTACCTGAATAACAGCTAATCAATTACAAAGCAAAACCTCATGTTCAGCTTACTTATTAATTTCCTAATTTCTGATGCCACGCTAATGTCAGTGATATTTTTTAAAATGCATCTTCTGGAAACATTTTTTCCCTCTGATTTAGCTGGAGGAAGCTAAATCAGAGGGAAAAATGGGTTAGAAAGTTGAATCAGAACTGAGATGTTTGCTATTAATGTGTGGTGCACTCCAAAAAACTGAGGAGGTTGGCTATTGATTGTTACAATCAGAAAGATCCTGTGTTGTATGGATTCCAAACCAAAAGAATACTAAAAATCATTTTTAGTTTACAACAAAGAGGTAAGGTAAAACAAACAAACAAACATCTTTTAATGTTTCAAGTAGTATTGGATTAATTGAAAGAACTAAAACCAGAAGCGGCTTTCATTCTTCCGGTTACCATTCGAGGCCCTTGAGTAAAGCTGATGATGTTTCCAGACAAAAGAAAATCAATACCATTCCACTTTTAGTATCTCCTGAATGTTAGGTACTGAATAATTTAAAAAAGAGAGTTTGCTGCTATACTTACAAGGTTTTCCCTCTTGTCAGAAAAGCAGCCAGGTTCAGTTGCCTGCTGGGTATTCCTTTGTATGCTTGCTCTCAGTGAATTAAAGTGGCTTCTGCTCAAATAAAAGAAACTGGCCCCAAACTACAAGGCAAGATGTTTTGATAGCCTTGCTAGTAACCACCTCAAAGATGAGAGCCTTTAAGGAAAAAAAAAAAATAGTCTTTCAAAGGTGGTTTGGATTAATATTATTTGACCAGCTCTTGAAGAGAAAAAGGAACACGAAGTAGCAACAAATGTCTGCTCAAGGTCTTAACCACAGTTTCTCCTCAGAGGAAGCTCCTCAAGAATGAGCAAAATCATTGGGGGGAATGTGTGTCTTAACAGTTGTGTATTGCATGAGTGATTTTGTTTTTCCCCCCCATCTCCCTACCTGAGCTCAGAGCTGCTTTTTGCTTCCAGGATGTGGAGCACAGATGGTGCAGACTAATTGGGGTGGAGGGCAGAACCTCTATCTGCTGTTGAAGTCCCACACCTCTCTGGAGGTTGAGAGGGCAGTTGCTGTAGCACAGACATCCTTGGGGCTGATGTGAGTGGTGACAGCATCCCCAGCTTTGCCTGCTGGTCGTGATGCAAAGCTGAAAGGCTATAGCAGCCACCTCTTGAACTTCTCTCTGGACAAATCCTTCCATCTGACTCAGCCAACAGAAGTGTGTGTGTGCACGAAGGGGTTCTAAAGTGAGCCCTGCAGCAGCCCCAGCAGATGCAGAAACAGCACATGGGGTTCACATCAGCTTTGCTGTGTCAGGGCTGGTTTATGCTGGCTGCCTTTTCTTGAACTTGCATTTTACCACTCTTACTGTTAACAAACCTCTGGCAAACTGCTGTACTCCAGCCTTTTCCAAATATCAGAGCTTTGGAGGGCAAGATGGGCCTCACAGAGATGCAGATCATTTCCTATTACCAGCCCCAATGCTCAGAGATGCATCATTGTTGCCATCTGCCCTCCAAAAGCTGAGGTTAAGCTCTGTCTCTGCTAAAGCCTGCACTGTAGCAGGCTGAGACTTGGTCTGGGAAATTGGAGTTTATTGTGCTTCCCACCCTTTCCTTCTTCCCAGAAACAAGTTTGTCTCATGTTTCTGTCTGTCCATAAGCTTCATGCAGTGCTCAGTCCCAGCCACTGTTCTGGCTGTCATGATATGCCACATATGCAGGTAGGGAAGGAACTGGAAATCTATGTCCAACTCTGTGAAGCAGTTGCACCATGCATCAGACTAAGTGCTGCTGAGGGACACAATGCAACACCAGACCAGACACCCTCTCATTTGTGCCTTTCCATTGTTAAAGTTGAGATTTGACATGTAGAGAAACCACACCTGGCAGCTGAGCTTTCCCACCATTCTGAGAGATCTGGGAAAGTGGCTGTAATGACAGAGGGAGATGCCAGTCAGAGCTTTTGTAGAGCCCTGTCATGCAATTTGTGTTGTTTCTTTTATTGTGCCATCAGCCAGCATCACTCGCATTCAGTCTTCAGTTCTTTGTATGTGGTTAGGCTGTGTTACACCCAACCCTTTGTTTGCTCTTTCTTCTCCCATTCCTTGCCTTTATGCTGCATCTCCAGTTGTCTTCCTTTCCCTTCCTCCCCCTCAATTTCTTTTCCATCATCTGGAGTGTTTTACATTCTTTGTTTGCATCCTTTCAGCTATGCTCTTTCCCCTCCTCTCTCATGCTTTTTTCTCCTCTACCTAAACCCACAGTCTCTACAACCAGGAGAGACTAGCCCTGAAATTGCTAATCTCCACTTCTCCAAGATGCCCATGTTTTACTCTGGGCTGTGCTCTCACTCAGGGCTAGCTATTTTTTTGTCATGCAGGCCTGTTAAGCAGTAGCCAACCCCTAGGTGAATCACTAGAGGTGTTGGCCATGCTAAAAAGATCCTGAAAAGATCTTTTTCAGCCCTAGTGGCAGTAACAAAGCAGGACTGTTGGGTGGTTGGAATCCCCACCAAAGGAGTGGTGGAGATTACTCTCATGTCAGGAAATGAGATGTTAAAGTGCTTTTAATGGGCACCTGAAGTAGCAGAAGGATTAAGCTGACACTCTCTCATCTCTGAGCAGAGGTGGCCTTGCTGCTGTATCCTATTCATGTATTTTAGAGAGAAGACAAATGGCCTACAACATTATTCTTCACGAGCCATGTGTATCTACATTTAAATTACAAAGGTCAGGTCTACTTGTACAATAACTAGATTTTAATAAAATAAGAATAATTTATAGCATTCCAGTCTAGGTTATAGTTGAGCAGGATAGCTATCCCCCCCACAGCCTCAGTACACTATATCATTTATGCATGAGCTCAGGATTCTCTGCAAGATGCTGAAATGAAGATTGCATATTAGGGATGTGGATACTTATTTTAGGCACTGAGTTCAAAAATTATGGTTTGTAGAAATTTATGCAAAAATATTGCCAAAATAAGCATTCAAAAACTCACTTCAATATGCAGCTGCTTGTAAGCAGAGTAATTAAGATATATTGGGTAAATGTACTGCATCTTTTTTCACCCACAGCAGTGAGATAGAAGTTGCAGGTTTCAGAGGAAGACTCAACAAATCTTTAAACTCCAGCCAGGGCTCAGCAGAAATCTGTCTGGGAGAATCTGTCTGCTGCTTAGCCTGGTCTTGCCTCCACTGCTCTGAGCTCTTTGATGGAGGGAATGTTGTTGGGCTCGCTCAGCTCCCACCTATTGTAGATGGATTAATTATTGTTATGGATTTGCAGCATTGCATTTTGGCATGGCACAATGAGTTAACTTTTAATGTCTTCAAAACATTTCTCACAGATGAACTCCTTTATCCTCACAGTCCTGCGAGGAGGGAGCGAGGGAGGGAGAGAATCAGTCTACCTGTTTTCTGGATAAAGGAACTGAAGTGGGGATTTTGACTTTATTCTGGGCAGGGATCAATCAGTGTTGGCTTTACACTTCACATGCCATCACCAGTCATTGCTCTAAATGCTATGTTTACACTCTGCAGCAGGAGATCTGTGCTCTTTCCAGCTTGCTGCTTCTCTGAAATGAATCGACACGTATTACCTTTACTTTCTCCTCCAGCTGGGGTGATGCTGGTCCCTGAAAGGAAGACAGAGGATGGGTTTGAGGAGCACTTCGGCTTGAACTACTTGGGACACTTCTTGTTGACTAACCTCCTCTTGGGTACACTGAAGAAATCAGGAAGGCACAGCCACAACGCTAGAATCATCACTGTCTCATCAGCCACCCATTATGTAGGCAAATTGCAACTGAACGACTTACAAAGCAGGTACCAATCCTTTTCTGGTATTCACTGATCTGCAGAAAGGGTGTGCAGACTGAACTCCAAGAGTATTGGGGGAGGTTGTTGCCTTTTATTTTAATTAATGATGTTTCTCAAGCACTTGCTTAATATCTTTCAAGCCTGAGCAAAGCTTGCAGCCCTTTGTCAAAGATACAAATAATTTATAAGCTTATAAACTGAGTCTTTTATTCTGAACACTGAAATTCTCGCTTTCCTTCCTGATGCTTATACTGTGGTGCAGAGCCTGGACTCCTTGCTGCCTAATCAGGGAGACTCTCAATAGCTGGGATGGATGTTTTAAAATGGCTTTTACTAATGCTAATAGACTTTGTCCTCAAGTGAATGCATATATAGAAGCCCTGATCCTGCCCTCAGATGGGAGCAGAGAGATGCCTGTGGCTGTTAGCTCCCTGCCTGCTGAGCATGGGGCTGCTGACTTAGCTCTGGTGGGTCAGCTAGCCCCACACACTACCCAGCTGCCTCACAGCTTCACCCAGCCCACATGCTTCCTGCTGCTCCTTCCTCCCTCCAGCTCTGCCTGTTGGCCTTCAGTTCCTGGTACACCATCCTCCCTTCTCTCTGCCTTTGGCCTCCACCTTGTCCTGCACCACTTCTGACATCATGGTCCCCCACCTTGGCCTCCCTCACAGCCCTTTTCCCTCATCCTCCACCTGTCTCCCAGTCCTGGTGTGTGCCATCCCTCCCAGCCCCATGGTGCTCACCCTCTCACTCATCAGCCTGGTGATTCACTGCAAACACTGAAGCCCTGACCTCTGTTTGTGTCACCCCCTGTGCTTCCCTGAATGCTTGTTGAGGTCCAAGTGTGTGGCCATCCTGGGTTTTTAACTCAGCAAGATGGGTTAAAATGCATGTCTGCATTCTGTCTGCTTTTAGTTAGGAAAACTAAATGTCTAAGGGATATTTCTAACATTCTAATGGAAGACATCAAACAATGTGGTAAATGTCTCTGGTGTTATACAGGAGCTGTGTAGAGTTATTTAGTTAACTGAGAAGCAGGCAGGAGAACTGAGATGCATTTCAGAACTTCCCCATGCAGTCCTGTCTGACAATGATGTGTTTACCAGCAAGCTCAGACAGAGCCTGTCTTCTGGTGGGCTCCAGAGGGTTTCTGATGCACAGAGCCAGACTGAGTTTTGCATCATTTCCTTGGAGAAATTTTGTCTCTGCCTTTTGACAGGGATTTCAGCACATGTTCAGAGGCACCTGGCCTGAGGTTTCATTTTGGAACAAAGACAGAAATTAGAGGGCTGAGCTTTTTCCACTGCAGACATTTTACATATGAATGCTGCATTAAGCATGTCAAACTTTGACTGTTTGACTTCTGATTACATACTACAGCATCATTTTTATTACAAGCACATCATTTTAACTCTGCAGGGTAGTCACAGTCTAATCTCTTGCTTGTAGAACAGCCACAGGAAATTACCCTAACTCTTCACTTGATGTATGAATTCATTGTTTCTGATGGGCATGTGCTGGATGGCACCATGCAAGGGGGCTAAGGAGAGTGTAATGTAATTAGTTGTTTCTTTGGGCTAAAATGCAGAATGAAATGTGGCTGTTCCGTGTCTCTAGATAACAGTAGTTTCCTTCATTACAGCAAAGCCTTGTACTGTGCCTCTTTAATTTAGGATCATCCTTACCAATGATTCATCATCATTAACTCATATTTTAAAGGAAGCAGGAATGTTTTCGTTAGGAAAGTTACAGTTGAGCACGAATACGACAAATCTGATGTAAAATTTGTTAATAGACCAAAGAGGTTTACCTGAAGCTTTTGTACCAAACCCTGCCCTTTACCCATCAGCTTTATTGGTGGAAGAGGAGCCATCAAGGCTGACAGACTGGCTGATTTTGCCTGCTTTTTCCCACATGGATGCTCTGAATCCCTCAGGGACAGCAGCAGTGCCTGCTTTCTGAGCACACAACCACACCAGTGGGACCCAGAGGGGGCTGTGCATTCAGCTCCAAACCTTTTCTTGGTTCAGGCAGAAAAAGATATTCCTGGCTTTTGATTTTTTTTTGTCTAACTGCTGCTAAGCCCCTACTTGGGTAAATAGCTAGTTATCCCATAAATGATGCTGCCAAACCCAGGGAGATTGCTTGTATGTTTGCAGCGTGAGCAGAAGGAGAGTTGATGGGTACCATGCACAGGCATTGCCCACATCACAGGGCCTTAGAGGTGCCTTGGGATTCGGAGCAGAGTTTAAGTGCTTTAAAGGATTCAGAAAAGACACTCAGATCTGGTAGTGTTCCACACATTGCCACAGTTTCCCAGTGATGCCATTCCTCATTTTTGCTGCTTATGTGAATAGGAAATCTCTCTACTAATTTTATACTGGCTTTCTCTTTATTTTGAGTTGCACTAGGTAGCTGTAATTAATTTCATCATGACTTGAGTGTATGTTCCCACTTTGGGTAGTAGTCCTAACCTTGCAGGAAGACAGCTAAACAATCTGGAGTCATGTATTCCCAGTGGAGGAAGGAGAGTGTAGTCTGTGCTCAAAAAATTACTGGTGGCAGCAGACTGGATTGTTTACCATGCCCTTGTCCCATTATTCCTAGATTTTGGTTGCACCAGTGTCCACATTGGAGGTGAGTGATAGTGGTGGAGGAGGGATTCATCCATCAAAGATGGCAGAGAAGGAAAGGCAGAAGACTGTCTTGACATAAAGGAGACAGTAAACCAAAGTTCAGTTCTGTACCTTCTCACAGCTTTTTCAGTGAGGTCATTCTGCTACTCTGGAGACTCTGGGTTGGCAGTCACAGTTGTGGCATTGCTCCCCATTGCTTGTTCCTGCTGCTCAGAGATCTGCTTTGAAGCCAGGCATCATCCATATCACAATGACCATAGGGCAAGAACTAGCAAGTAATTGTTGGGAGGTCTGTCCTGTGATCAGTATTAAATGCAGCTTGTGCTACTGTCTTCTACCTTGCCTCTTTGGTTTGCATTCTGTCACCTTACCAATCTCATTCATCCTATGTTTCTCTTTTCAGCTCCTTTTTGGCAGGAAGGTTAATTTATTTTTGTATTGATTTTCCTTGTATTTTATGTTATTTTTCTTCCTTTGTTCTCTCTTCATCTCTGCCTACTTGATTTCTACATTCGGGTTCATCCTCACCTGTGTCTTTTGAGCTTTTTTGTCTCCATTACCTTTTGTCTTCCTAGCTCATATTTTTTTCCTGGTTTTGGGGGGAGACTTAGTTCTGCCCAATTGTTTATTCCTTCCTCTCCATTTATCTTCCTCTTATCTTCTCCCCCTAATCCCAGTCCTATTCCTCCCCTACAAATGTAATTTCTCCCCTTCCTGCCCATCTTCTCCACGCACACCAGGAGAAGAGACACAGCATGGGCACCTCAAGGCAGGACAGAGCTTGTTCCAAACTGGCAGGGCACAGCTTGTTTCAGGTGTGTTATTGAAAATGCAAACACACCAGAGCAATGACTGTTCTCCCAGTTCTTTTGCTGAAGGATATATGAAGAACATCAAACACCTTTGTGGTCTTTTAGATCCAGACCATTTTCAACAGCAATCACATGAGTCGACGAGGGGATCCCTAAGGCAAATCATCCTCCTTCATCCTTTGAGTAAGAGTGTTTTCAAGGAGGTGAAAGTTGAACAGAAATGTTATCTATCTGCAAGGGTTTCGACAGTGGAGGCTTCAGCCATTACATGCACACTGTGTACTCTAACAGTAGAGCTGGAATGTCCTTTCTTCCTTTTGCTTGCCTTCAAGTGAGAGGAGAAAGCAATATGGTCATGAGAGAATATGGCTGGCTGAGTTCAGCAAAAGGTTGAAGAACATTGTGCTATGTTCTTGGGTTGAGATAGGTTCCCAGTGCCCTGGAGTTCACATTGTGCGTACAAGGCTGGGATGGAGGGCACGCCTTCAAGTACTCTACCTACCAAAGTAAGAAGAAATTTTAGGAAAATAAAAGAATAAAAGACCTTATTCCCTTTCCCAGGCTGTGGGTCACACCTGAATATGCTTCCTTTCCCAGGGGTTAGCATCTTTGTGTGCTCTGTCTAGCTTTTTCTCCATGACTAACTATTCCTTTCATCATCCCCTCTTTTTGCATGCTAAATGGGCCCTGTAATGCTGTGAATCACAGATCTATGAACTCCCCAGCCACAGGAAGACAACTCCTTTTCTGGTTGATGTCTCTTGTATATTCAAGAACAGTTACTCACACTTTTTCTGTTCTCTTTCCTCTGCTCTCCAACTGCAGAAGGAGCTGATGCTTTTTGCAACTATCCAAGTTAGTACAGTCCCTAGATAATTTCTGTTTTCCCTGTAGCCCTAGCCATGAATCATGCCAGAGACAATAAAGATTGAATGAAAGGAACTGCAAAAATCTCAGCTACATGTGTGTAAACAGCTCTGCCCAGGACCTGGGAAGATGCAGCTCCAGTTGATCTCCTCTATTAGTTTGTAAGGGCTGTAACAGGAGGGGTTATGTACTGATGGGAAAATCTCCCTAGCAAAGTGTCTGGAGACTTAGTCTTCTTGGATGGGTGTTGACCTTCCTCTTTACTTCTTGCATGTTTGTTGGTAAAATAAGTTGTATTAAGTTTGGGCAGAAAGTTGAGGATTTTGTCCCATCAGCATTGCTGAGATTTTGAAAACATTGTCCAGGAATAGCAAAGAAAAGTGAAAATGTCACATTACTTTTGGAAAATATGAATGGGTTTTTCAGATCAAACCCTTTGATTTCAGTCATTTCAGTATATTTTATTTCTAATTTAATTTTGGTTTCCCTAATGAGTACCTTGTCATTTATATTTTGAAGTAAATGTTGATCAAACTGAAAATCCAAACTTCATATTTCTAAGCCATCCTGTTGAAGTAAGGCATCTCCATCAATTTCAAATTACTTTTTAGGTAAGCTGGACATTTATTTAAAACAGATTTTTTCACTAAGAATGGTTTGATGAGTCAACACTTTTTTTCAATGGAAAAACCTTTTAAATAAAAAAATCCCAGTTGGCTCCTCCAGTGTCTTTTCATGACTGATCTGGCACTTCTAGTTTCTTAATTTCCTCTGGCTGGAAGAACTTATGGGATATACAATATCTCAAATTCAAGCAAAACCAAACTTGAAGCTGGTGTAGCATACTAGGAGTATAATACTATAGTTTTATTTCCAAATTTTTAAATAATAAAGGCGAATTTGTAAAAAGGAGTAGAAGGGATTTTAGATATAACCCTTTTATTTGTTAATCCATTTTAGTCAGTACAGAAGTCAGTACGTAGTTATGCATAAAGAGCTGTGTCACTGGACAAAATGCTGTGAGAAATACAGAAATTGTAATCAGACAAGATTCTTCTAGACCATAAGATAGACCAAGATTTACTTGAGGAATATATGGCTTGGTTTGGGTTGTATTGTTTAAGCAGCTTCCCTACAATGACTTCTACTGCATATTCTGATTCTGTTTGCAAGATAAATCATGTTCCCTTGACAGAACCAAATGCCATCTGCAGCAGGCTGCTGTATTCAGTTAATCATGTCCTTCTTGCAGCAGGCTACCAAAGTTTCCTGTCTATAGTCTAAGTTAAGAATTCAAATGCTTAATGCACATAGATAAGGTTATTTCACTCCTCCTTTGCAAAATGCTTGCTGTAAAAAGGCAAAAGGATTTGCTGCTTTGCAAAATGATCCCTTGTGTTTGCAGCAATTAGTATTAATTGTAAACATTGATTTGCTGGCCTGGAAAATGAGTATACTGGTGAGGGCCCAGATCTCAAATTCTAGAAATTAATGAATAAAACTGAATGAGCTGTTATATCAGCAGGCTAATTCATCAATTGAAAGACAGAGTCTATAGTTTGTATGCAGCAAGTGTTTTATCCATGCTGCAGGCTGCAGCTGATCCCTACCCATTCCTGCAACCAATAATGGAGAAATAGTAAAGTCAGGTTGCCATCTTTGGCAAGTTTTATTTTTCCATTTATTGGTGTATTTTCCTTCTGTCTAATCAAAAGACTTTTAGGGTCCATTGGTTTCTGAAGAACAGCAACACAGTGTAATGCTTCTATCACAAAGCTAGTGACAGACTTTAATGTATTCAGGGAAATTCAATGCAGCTCCTTTGTGTCTCACAGTGTTAAATGCCTTCTTGTCTCCAATGGATTAATGGTCTTAACAAAGGATTATTAATAATGGTTAATGATTTAGTAGGACACATTGTTTCTGAACTAGTTCCAAATCCCAGCTTGTTGGGAGGTATGTGCTAAATGGGTGCTCCTGCTGCTCAGCCTCTCCCTGCACAGTGAGTTGGCTTAGAGAAGTCAACTCTCTGTGGCACACAGGACAGTGCTGATCTCCAAAATGGCAAGATGGTTCAATGACAGAGTGAAAGGTAATGTTCTGCACTTGTGTGACAGAGAAGGCAAAAGGGACTTGAGGAGAATGTGGAGTAGAGATAACTTGTCACCCTTGAGAGGGGAAGATTAGCTCAACATTTCCCTTGTGAGCAAAAGACTCAGTACAGCTGAGTTAACCTTAAAAACTTTGGGTTGCAGGTCCTGGGTGATTATTCAAATAGTTTTATCATTCCTTTCAATTGCTTTTGACTACCACCATCCTCACAATACCTTTCTAGTGGAGCTGTCCTTCAGCTGCCTAGTGTAGCTGGTGAAAGCTGGCACACATGCCTGTAAATCCCTTGGATGAGGCAGCAAGAGGAACAGTCAAAACGACCAGCTCACCTTCCACACATCCCCTCTGGGGTCAGGCCTGCTCTTGCTCCTGCTTCTTCACAACCACACATCCCTGATCTTGCCATGGGCATTAAGGATTAAGAGGTGTAGTGGAGGGAGGCAAGTAATACAGCACTGTAGAAATGTCCAAATTAAGATATCAGGAGGTTTGCATGGAATCTTTTTGTTGTCAGCTCAAGGAAGATGTGAGTGTGTGTGTATTCAGTATGTGAATTGCCACCAAAACCCAATCAGTCTACCAAAGCACCAGTATCTTTACTTGAAATTCCTAATGATATTTAAAATCATCAAAAACATTTAAAATTGAAATTTTAAATCCTTATGAGTCCCTTCCAACTCAAGATATTCTATGATTCTATGAAATGAAAAATGATGCCTTGATTCCATCTGGATTACAGTAATGCCCAGGATGGAAAGCCCTTGCTTATTTTACCTTTCAGAAATATCTTGATAATAAACACATTCCAGGTTCCTTCCCTAAAAGTAGTACTCCAAAGACAGTAAATTAATTTTTGTTCCTTCTGTGTTTCCTACAAGCTATAACAAGGAGCTAGTCACAAGAGTGCTATGTATTTATACAGTGAAGTGCTGAAGGCTGAGGAGCATGGCTTTAAAAAAAAACCACCAGAATACAACCCATTTTCAGCTTGTGGCTCCTACTGAATTATGGATTAAGCACAAGGCAGGAGCCACAGACTTGCAGAGAAATCAGCTACTGAGATCATCAACAGTGTTTTGCCTCTTAGAGAGAGAAAGCATCCCCCAGCTCTGATCATTTTACCCTTATACTTATCCCCTCATTTGAAGAAGAAAAATGCTATTTTACTACTGTTGAAAGATGTCAGAGAAAGCCCAGTTTTGGCCAGGGCTGTGTGAGAGCAGCACCAAGGGGTTCACTGCAGAGAGAGGGGAAAGCTCTATCAGCCTTTGTCCATGGGTCGGAACGAAAGTGCCACCTGCCTCTGGCTGTTTAAGTAACCCTCATGTGGCCAATTAAGACATGAAGGCTTTTCTTTCCAGCTTGTCTAGAACCACTAATTTAATTTCTCAGTCTCATAGCCTTACTTTCAATTGTGTCCATCACAGGGTCATGAGGGCACTTGAGGAGTCCCTAATGCTCGAGACCTCAAATTGCAGCTGCCACTCTTCTGGTTCAAATACATGGGGGTATGCTAAGGCCAACTTGACTGTTAGATGTATATATTTATATTTTTTTAAGGTACATATCAATTATATGAAAGAAAAGTACACAAAGAAATGTAGTTGTTCAGTGAACATCCAAAACATGCAGGCTTGTGTATGAAGTGGGTGACTAAACAGTAGCCTATAGTGGTATTTGGTGGCAGGATAGCTACTGTACAAAACATAACTTGAACAACATCTGAATAAGTGGAAAAGTTAACACTTCAGATTTTAGGGTGTTTTTTACTGATGCATGTGTGTTTTTCTTTCAATTGGCAACATACTTGTTTTCAGTGGTGATACTTGTATTCTAATTTCACCAACTCTGTCTTTTCCCCATCTCTCTATTTCCTTTTTTTGTGTGTATGTGGTGGTGTTTGTTTTTCTTTTTTTGTGTTTTGTGTTTGTTTGGGTTTTTTTGTACTGAAAGAAAAACACTACTGGTGAGACTCAGCCAATGTGTTCAGGGGATGAATACTTATCTGCTTAAATCTAATCAGTCTTATTTAAGACTCAGGCTTTGGTTTATCATAGGAAAAGAGAAACAAACTGCTTGTGATAACCAGAAAAGACATACCTATATTCTGCAGTATATTTCTATAGCTGCTTCAAAATAAACTGAAAAAAATTACCAAAAATGTTGAAAAATCTTGTTCTACATTCCTGGGAGAAAGAAAAGTTGAGACTGAAAGCTTCGCCTTTAAGAATAGTATTTGATATTCTTGACTAAGCAATGGTGATGATGTATTGCAAGATTAATAAATCATTAGGAAACTTGAGTCATTTTAATACAGCAAGTCTGTGTTTTGTTTTATTCACTGATTCATCCTAAGGCATATATTGAAATTTGGTGTGGCCTTTCATTCCAAACCCCAGCATGTCAGCCACGTTTTGCATCTTCATGGAGCACACAGCAATTGGGTTGTAATGCAGTTTGCTCTTGGTGCACTCTGTCCTCCAGGCAAATTAACACACTGGAAATTGGGGAGTGTGGTGATGANAATTTCCTTTTTTTTTGTGTGTATGTGGTGTTGTTTGTTTTTCTTTGTCTTGGGTTTTGTGTTTGTTTGGGTTTTTTTGTACTGAAAGAAAAACACAACTGGTGAGACTCAGCCAATATGTTCAGGGGATGAATACTTATCTGCTTAAATCTAATCAGTCTTATTTAAGACTCAGGCTTTGGTTTATCATAGGAAAAGAGAAACAAACTGCTTGTGATAACCAGAAAAGACATACCTATATTCTGCAGTATATTTCTATAGCTGCTTCAAAATAAACTGAAAAAAATTACCAAAAATGTTGAAAAATCTTGTTCTACATTCCTGGGAGAAAGAAAAGTTGAGACTGAAAGCTTCGCCTTTAAGAATAGTATTTGATATTCTTGACTAAGCAATGGTGATGATGTATTGCAAGATTAATAAATCATTAGGAAACTTGAGTCATTTTAATACAGCAAGTCTGTGTTTTGTTTTATTCACTGATTCATCCTAAGGCATATATTGAAATTTGGTGTGGCCTTTCATTCCAAACCCCAGCATGTCAGCCACGTTTTGCATCTTCATGGAGCACACAGCAATTGGGTTGTAATGCAGTTTGCTCTTGGTGCACTCTGTCCTCCAGGCAAATTAACACACTGGAAATTGGGGAGTGTGGTGATGATGACATGTGCAAGACAAGTGTGAAGTGAAAGAGATCCATGTCAGGAGAACTTCACTGCTAGAAGCAGGCAGGTTCAATGTGGCTGTGTGTTGGTCAGCATGGGCACAGCTCCTCTGAGCCTTTTGGTGAAGCAGGATGTGAAGGGGAAGGGAAAGGATGCTGTCACTGTACCATTCTCTCAGTCAGTCTTTGTCTGCTTCCTCCACACATGTGGATAATGCAAAAGCAAGTGTTAATGAAAGAGAAGAAGCCAAGAGCTGTGTGAGAGCCTGGGCACAAAGCTGTGGAGGAAGTGGTCTGTGCTGAGCAGCAATTGTATTTCCACTGTTGCTCAGTGGCTACCCTGAGCTGACTTAGTGCTCTTCACTGCACATGGTGTCACTGGATATATAAATGAGAGACCTTTGCAGAACACAGACCAGCTAAAGCTTGCCAGATAAGAAGCCAGAGTAAGGTTGGCTGCCAAGGGAAGTGCTGAACATGGACTGAGCTTTCAAATGTGGATAACAGCTGAGCCCATATTTAAGCACCTCATTTAGCCACTGCAGGCTTCTGTTTGAAATTTGGCTTCCAAATACATTGCCTCAGCAGCTTATGGTTTAGACAGGTTTATTCTTCACTGGGTAAGGAACTAGATGGAGGGCTGAGCCCAGAAAGTAGTGGTCAATGGAGTTCAATCCAGTTGGCTGCTGGTCGTGAGTGCTGTTCCCCAGATGCAATTGTAGCACAGGTACAGGAGCCTACTTACTCCTATTTTTCTGATGCATAAAGTCACTTCCTCATGCAGAGGGTGATTGGGCTCTGGAATAGGCTGCCCAGGGAGGTGGTGGAGTCGCTGTCCCTGGAGGTGTTTAAGAAAAGATTGGATGTGGCACTGAGTGGCATGGTTTAGATGTTGTGGTGTATTGGGTCATAGGCTGGACTTGATGATCCTGGGGGTCTTTTCCAGCCTTGGTGATTCTGTGATTCTGTGAAGACTTGTCAAGTCTGTGTCCCAGGTTATTCCTCCATTGCTCTCAGATTCCTAGAAAGCAAAAAAGCATACAGATAAAATGGAAAGAGGGCAGGTAATCATTGTAGGGGTTCTGCCAGAAGTTTCTCCTCTGTGTATCCAATTTTATATCGTTTATATCTAGAGTTTATTATTGAAGTCTGATTCCCCCTTGCCTTGCAAATGGTTTGCATCTCTGCACTGTGATATAAAAGGCTTCCTCACTGATTGGATAGCTTTTTATATCTTCCCAGCACTTGTGTTTCTCTGACATAGATAGCTATGCAAAGTAGAAGGCTTTTGAGGATCCAGCCCTTGTAGTTCATGCTTCGTTGCCACAAAGTAAGTCAAAACAGCACTCACACAAAATGTGGGAATGAGAAGTCATGGGGAGCGCTCACCATCCCCCTACCTGGCATCTGAAGGTTACTGAAGGCCAGACTAGACCCAGGCAAAACAAGTCAGAGTAGTCCCCAGCCCTGCTTCCCTGGCAAGATCACTCTAATTCAATTCAGGAAGCTTCTCCCGTGCCCCAGCTTGTGTTCTCCACTGGTGGGGGAATGCTGGCACTGATGGAGAGGTGCCAGGCTTGGCTGCCAACTGGCTGCCAGAGGCAGCTCCCAGTGAGAGCTTCTTCCCATGGGTGGTGTGAGCTCTGCTCCACACTGCTGCACAAGGGAAGCTCCTAGCAGCTGAGGATCTGGTCCTTCAAGTTAAAAGGGGTGAAATATGCATGAGGCATAAGGTGACATTTTGAGTGTCTCAGATAAGAGCACGGATGTTCCTGAATCTCAAATGTAACTGCAATTTCCTGACTAAAGCCAAGTCACTTTTATATTCATGCAGTGATTGTTCTTTAATCTTAAAATAGCCCATTCACCCCAGGCACAGGTGATATCTTTATGATGATGGAGCTGTTATCCAGCCTCTTACAGCTCAGGCCATTGGTGGGTACAAGGGCTGTTTATGATCTGCTGTCCTTTTTTATTCTCTCTCAATTTATAGAATGCTTTTCTAGCCTGTTTGTTTGTGGTTTGCTTGAAAAAGGATAGAGTAAGGGGAGGAAAAAAGAAGAAAAAAGGAGATTCACTGGAGATTCAGTGTTATCTTTGACTTCCTGTAGCTGAGCTGTACAATTTACCATTGTGTCTCCAAGTTTCTGAGTCCATTCAGATAACATGAACAGTTAAAATGCTTCAGTAGCTTTATAGCTCTGCAGAGAGCCAGCCTGTGTGTTTGCATCCAGTGCTCTCTGTGGGGAAGTGTACAGGGTGTTATAAATAAGGTGTTCAATGAAAATGAGATAACAAAAAGAACTGAGACATGCTTGCTATTCATTCAAAAGAAAAACCTTGCATGTAGTAGCCACCACATAAAACTGAGCGGCAGGCTTTGCAGCAGAGCAGGAGCATCCCCAGCCTGGCTGTTTGCTGCAGGAAGGGGGAAGGTGTAGAGGATGGAGCTGGAGCTGCAGCTGGCACAGAGGCAGGACAACAACTAGGGGGAAGGAGAGAGCTGGGAAAGAGAGATCTGCTCCTGGGTGGGTGCCTCGTTATCTCCCTCCACCAGCAATAGCTGCTGCCCCACGGACCCTAACCCCTGGCTTCACACAGGCAGCAGCAGCAGCAAGCAGTGCCACTTCCTCAGGCTCTGGCAGAGGGAATTGGGACTAGAGCTGTTCTGCAGCTCCCAAGAGCCTGTTGCTTTAGGCTCCTGCCTGCTTTGCCTGTGAGCAGTCTCTCTGATGCCAGCAATTACCTTTTGGTTCTGCTAAGCACAAAAAAAGGTTAGATGAGAGGCTGTAGTAATTACAAGAGCATCATGGCATAGGAATTTGTGGCAGTGATGCTGAGGCCCCAGTCAGTAGGAGCATTTTCAGTGACATAGCTACTAATTTGCCTGGAACTAACCTGCTTATTTTAAAGAAAAATAAATAAATACTACTGTCTGCATGCAGTTCCTAGAAAGTTTGACTTGCAAGAAAGGCAGATTCAGCATTCAGATGAGTGAGGTGCACAGAAGTCTCAACAGGTGATGTTTTACCCTAACTCCCAGTATCTGTGTGCCTTCATCCCACCTCCTGTCTGGCACAAATCCAGCCAGCTGCCTTTGCTCTAAAGGCTATGTGTGACATAACTGTGCTTACACACTTGCACCTGCTCTCCTTGCCCCATCTTTTGATCCATCTCTTTAGCTGCGTGTAATGTGATGTGTCACTAGGGCAGGTGCAATGATTGCCTTACTCCTGTGCCCAGCACAGGAGCCTTCCTCAGAAACTAGTAAGTCCTGCTGCAATACAAATAATCATAATCAGGAGTAGTTTGATCAGGCACAGATTTGCTGGGTGGGGACTGGGTATGTAAGTGTGGGAAGAGGGCAGTGAGGAAGGGGAAAGTAGTTTGGGGCCCTCTAGATGATAATATCCTGCAGATGGATGCCTCAGCATTTCTAGTTTAAATATTTTGACATAGAGATTCTGGCAGGCACTGTGTAATTTATTTATTTATTTATTTTCCCCCCCACCATAAATCAGACTTGGTGTCTGACTGAATCATCTCCAGGACATTAGCAAGCAACACACCTGCCAGGGATAACCTGTTTCTTCTGACGACTCAGTGTATAGCTGTTTGTTTGCTGGTTATTGCAAAGGGCACTGCATTTGATGGTTGTGCAAGTCTGTTTTTCTTCTGATTTTTTTTATGTGCATCTCCCTCTCTCCTTCTCTCTCATCCACAGATGTTCTTATTCACCCCATGGAGCCTATGCCCAAAGCAAACTTGCCCTTGTGTTATTTACCTATCGACTACAGCATCTTCTGACTGCAAATGGAAGCCATGTGACTGCTAATGTAGTAGACCCTGGAGTAGTGAACACTGAGCTGTACAGGCATGTTTTTTGGGTTGTAAAAGTGGTCAAATGGATGACAGCCTGGCTGTTTTTCAAGGTATGCAGGTGTTTTTTTTACATCCTTTTGTTGCTGTCCCCCTGCATTGCAAAAGCTGTAGCCAACACAGAGCTGAAGGTGTTTGAGTTTCTCATAATGCATGGTGTTTATTGCATTTCTCTCTGCTGATGAGATGTACAAAACTGAAAAGGACAGGCTTTCCCCTGAACAGACTTGTTTCAAATGGAGGGGACAAGCTCTTACAGTAAGAGAAGGGATTGTCTTTCACTCTCTGTGCACTGATTATCTCTGCCCTGATCTCTCATGCTTGGTGCCTGCGTGGGGGAGAGCATCATCCTAACCCAGAGCCAGCATATGCAAAGTGTTCCTCAGAAATGTCTTGTCATCCTTTTAGTAAGAAGCAGGCATGATCTGGCACAGTCTACATAGAGAGAAGAGGGTAAAAGGAAGAAGGAAGCTGTACAAAAATGGTGGTGAGAAGTGACCATACTCCAGGCTGTGCATTAGGAAGCTGTTTGATAAAACTGATCCAGAAGTAGAGCAGACCCAGTTAGGGTTAAGTTCAGTAACATCTTGTAGTCATGTAAATAGATCAATCTGAAATCAGTTTAGCTGTGTTGGTGCAATCTCCTCATGCAGACTAGCCTTAGGAGGACTTGTGCTGAGAAAATGTACTGCTTGTAATTCTTTCAGAAAGTAGTTTTGGGTTAAGTGCTTGGAACCTGATTCCATTAGAGAAAAATTAAATGTCCTAATTAAAATGAAGTATTTTAGATCAAGGGGCGTGTCATAGAAAGCAAATTAATTTTGAACTTTGATATGGAAATATCACTAGCTTTAATTTTAGCAATGAAACTGGAGGCTGAAAGAGTGGCTGCAAAATAAGATGCAAACAAACAAAGCCATATTTAAAAAAATAATAGTATCTTCTGTGTACACCTTGAATATTGCAATAAAATTGTAATAGGAATGCTCATAATATGTAATGCCTTCTTAAAGAAGCAGAGTGCAGCTTTACCAGGCCATGTATATTAAATTTGTTTTGCCTCTTGTGATTTTCATTTGAAATATCAGTCTCAGGCAGTGGTGGGTTGTTTTTTTTCATTGGACTTACTTCACCTTGCTGTCATAACAGTTTCATGTAGCTGTTTGGGTTGTGCTCAGTATTTCCTCTAGAGCCACAGAGTTCTGTCAAAATTTCATTGTCTGAGAGTGAGAATTGAGTCTCATGTTGTTTACAGCACTCAGTCCCATCCAGTTGTATTGGTGTGCCCAAGGAGATGTTTGTGTCTAGACTGAATGGGATGTCACTGAACACTGATAAAATGAGTTTGGATTTATCAATCACAAGAGGGACTCACATACTTACAGCTTTAATAGTAATGCTACCAGTAGTTCCTGATCATTTCCTGTTGCTTGGATGAGAGATCCCTCTAAAGAAATTCTGCCTTAGACAGACATACTGACTTGCATGGAAGTGTGGTGTGTACTGCCTGAAAAGCAAATGCATCCACTGCTTTTTGAGTCAGAATAACCTCAGATTTGGAGAACTGAGTGCTTCCATTACCAAAGTTGAGATTTTCCCATTTTTATACAACACTCAATGTGCTTTTCCTGTAAGCCAAAGGAAAGGGAAACTCTTACTATCAATCACTCTTCCTGTCCTCCCTTAAACTTCTGCATTACAGTTCTGACTTCTCAGTGCTTATTACTTATTCCTTAAGATCTGTTTATGTCTTCAGGCTTGACTTTGCCTGCCTTTCTCACACTCAGAAGCACTTAATCAGATAGCTACGTCCTGTTCAGCTCCAGCAGAACTGCATCACGAGGCAAGGGTTAGCTCCACAGCAAGCTCATGCTGAAAGCCTACCTGCTATTTTCAGTAGCATTATAATGTTGTAGTATTGAGCATTCAAGCCTGGATGGGTCTTGTGTTGGTTTCATGCAGTGTGGCAAATTTCCCCTGTGAAAAGTAAGAAAGCAACTACAAGAAAATTCAGTTGTCTCACAGTGTTAACTAATAGTTGATTTCTCTCTGCTGGAATTTCCTTTCTGTGTGCACATATATGAATCTTCCTTCTTGGATGATGGCAGTAATGCAGTGAAAATGAGGTGATAGCTCTCTAATCATATTTTTTATCAACTAACTTTTATCCCCCTTAAGTGTTCCAGAGTGATTTCTAAACACATGCAAGAAATTGCTTCACCCACTGCAACCTGGCACTCATGAGAGCCAACACAGCTCAGAGAGCTCCAGTGAGGAAATGCATCACAGATTTATCACATCAAATACCCTCAGGAGAAAGTCAACATGTTCTTGGATTTAATTCCAGAATATTGTAGCAAAGTCTCCACTACCTTTAAATTCATTTCTGCCAGCACTTGTCCCAATTGCATTCAAGTCAAATTACTTCCTAGGGATTACAGCCTGGCCCTTGCTCTCCTGGGCTGCTTGGATTTGAGGTGACAGGCAAGAGTGTCAGCTCAACATCCACCTCAGAGCCACCTCAAGATATTTAGGTACTTAAATAAACCTACAGTCTCCTAATAGGGCATGAGATGTACATATGATTTACTCAAAGTATTAACAGTTTGAGTTTCTCATAGCTGTGAAACGTTGTCTTCTGCTCTTCATCCATAGCCCAGAAAAATCTCTACTAAAGCAGTGTGGTTTTTCTTCCTCAACAAGTTGCAGTGAGAGGCTCCTCTGTAAAAACTAGATAGGCCAAGCTAAAGATCTGGTGACAGTCATGAAATCTGTGAAATTAATGCCTGCCCTTTAGAAGAGATTGTTCCATTCTTTCTCAGCTGAGTTCTTTCTCAGGAAAATGATTGTCTGCTGTGGTACTTTATATTTCCATTTTGCAAATGTTTCCTTTACATTTTCAATAATCAGGCAGTGCACCTGTCACATGCAAGAGAGAAATTATGTTTATTCCTCCAAAAAGTAGATTAATTTCTACCCCTATGACTTCTCAGTAAATAAAAGCTGTTGAGCTGTCACAGTCCTCTGCAGAGTGCAGGGAAATATGTTATCCCTTAGGAATTTTTAACACAAAGTGATCTTCTTTTTGAAGAGATAAAGTCCAAGCTAGTAAACAATAACTAATTAGTAAGATGATAATAGCCTAAAAAGACATTTGTCAGCCATCCAATTGCAATTTAGCCAACTGTGCAACACACCAGTTTTAGTGATGGGTGCTGTTCAAGCTGGAAGCCAGGAAGGTACCATTTCCCTCTCAAGTTTTTTCTGCTTCTGCTACTACAGGTACTGAATATTCATTCTTAAGCCAGATGGCCTCTGCTTGTGGTAGAATTAAAATGACTTGGAGAAAAAGAAACTCCTGTCAACCCTCATTAATGTCCAATGGCAGGGACTCTTCTGCTTCATATGACTTCATTAGGCTATCAAAGTAGAGACATCATATAGCTGTGTTGTAAACTTCTTTAGGACAAGCTTGGTGGATGTGTCATTATCAGATAGAGACTATTCAGTCCTTTCAGCTGCCTCAGACTGATGTTTGGGAAGGCATTGTAGAAGGAAGACTGCTCCTCAGCTGTCATTTCCAAAGCCATAGGGCCACGTAAGCAATTTTTGACTGACAAACTGAAAATGAGTAGGATTAATACCCTACTAACCTGTAAAAGTGAAAGGAAAGGTGTCAGGAGTACAGTCTAGAAATCAGCACAGTATCACAGAATGTCAGGGGTTGGAAGGGCCCTAGAAAGATCATCTAGTGCAACCCCCCTGCCAGAGCAGGATCACCTAGACCAGCTCACACAGCAATGTGTCCAGGCAGCTCTGCAATGGCTCCAGAGAAGGAGACTCCACAGCCTCCTGGGCAGCCTGGGCCAGTGCTCCATCACCCTTACTGGAAAGAAGTTCCTCCTCGTGTTAATACTAAACCTCCTGTGGTCCAGCTTGCTCCCATTCCCTCTTGTCCTACCATTGGATGCCATGGAGCAGAGCCTGGCTCTCTCCTCCTGACACTCACCCTTAACATATTTCTAAGCATTGCTGAGCTCTCCTCTCAGTCTCCTCTTGTCCAGGCTGAAGAGACCCAGCTCTCTCAGCCTGTCCTCCTAGGGCAGATGCCAATATAAACTAGTTCATTCCTTTCATCTGTCAAAATAAGCTTAACTTCAGTGTAATTTTCCTATAACATTTTAAAAGAAAGGCTTCCAGTCTGTAAGTGCTGCTGGAAAACAAGATCTAAACAACCTGGATTCATCTCTTATGCCAGAGGGCATAGTCATGCAGGTCTTCCTGCAGCATTTCTTACTCAAACTGCCCCTTTGGCACTGTGAATTGTAGCAAATTCATTTCATCCTCTCTCCTGAGGTGTCTGAAGACAAACACAGCACCACACAATAACAGCAGCTGTAGAGAGCCAGCATCATTAAATTCTACAGCTGAAAGCAGCAATTCATCAGCATCAACATCTTCTGTCCGTGTCAGTGTGTGGTCTTCATAGAAAGCTAGTCTGGAATTTTCTCACAGAATGAGAACTCCTTGAAGAAACGTGCCATTTGCAGTTAATTTTTTTACGAAAGGCTTTTCAGATCAAAAGTAGAATTCTGGTCAAAATCAGAGAGATGGGAATGATTTGCTTTATTCTAGTAACTCTAGTATTTAAACAGGTCCCAGTTTTGTACAGAGTGGTACAGAGATTTAAGCTTCAGAGACTCAGGGCTTCTCTTTGCCATCTAATAAATACTTGATTGTTTGTACAGCCATAGAATGATTCCAGGGACTCTCACCTGAGCAGGCTAATGACTAATCCACCTTGGAGCTCCCAAATCCTGGTGGTCTGAGTATTTTTCTTCCATGTGAATCCCTGGAATTGGGTAGGCATCCAGGTCTTGCCTATTATGGGGTATATCAATGCAGCTTGGCTGCTTTATTCATTTTAACTGCTGAATAAAAAGGCTTTGGAGCACAGAGTCTTTTTGTGTCTGTCCTAATTAGGATCAGACACCTCTAAAGGAGGCTGACTCTCAGTACACCCCTAAATAGCATTGGACTCTGGTCTCCACTGAACTTGTTGTTCTTCAGTGTCTCAAAATATCATTATTTTTGTGCATGTTTTCTCAGTTCTAAGTATTTGAAATGTTTATTTTAGGTGACATGTTGAGAGTTGCTGGAGAATGTTTTGAAGGCAGGAAAGTGATGAATTTGTGTTGCATGCCTTGATGTGTGGAACAGAAAGGGATAAGGATGCTGTGCAGGACAGCACAAAATGGGTGGGATTGGGTTGGAGTGCACCAAAGGGAGTCAAGGTGCGTGATGTTCTTGTTTATAACTCTTATTTGGAGTAGCTGCTCGCATGATCTATCCCCAAACCACACCCAAGCTTCTTCTTGGAGGGTGCTGGTTGGAACAGGCTGAAACACAACCATGGAGCAAGCAAAAAAGCAAGCAGTGTACACAGTGAGCCATCTCAGCACCTATCCCACAGATTTAGTTGTTTGGGTTTCTTTCCTTGGCAGTGTGAAATGGGAGGACTGTCTTTCATCTAATAAAAGAGTTCACAGGACAGGAAAATTATCTAACTCAACCTGCCTGGAAATGGTCTAAAGAAATCCAGGTCAAACCTGCACTGTGCACTATGTAAATTCCAATGTTTGCCCTGTATGAACTTGTTTTGGAGCTGGACTGGTCAGAAGCCTGCTGAAAACAGGTATTTGTGCTATGTAAGAAAGGGTTTATCCTTAACCCCTGTGTGGTAGAGGATTGTTGGTATAACTTGACAGCTCAGGTAGATTGATCCAGTCTGTATGAAAGGAATTAAATTTGTATACAATAGAGTGAAAGAAATATAGTCTCTATTGTTGTAATGAGAAAAGAGTAAGTAAACAGTGAAGAAATTGTGACAATTTATGAGCCTAACCAGTCCTAGCACATCAGCACCTATCATCTTGTAATCTGTAACTACTTTCATATTCAGAGTTAGTGAGGAAAGACATTTCCCATCAATCAATTTAATCCCTCCTAACATTTCCCAGCAGTACTTTCCTAGCTATTTGGTTAATACCTTTGCATGGTAACCTCTTCCCAGTCAGACTTGTTGAAAACGGAAGAAACACAAAAGAGGAAGATAATTTGCTGTGGACTGAACACGTCAGGGACTCAGTACTGATGCCTGTCAGTTTAAAAGAAGGTCATCACAATGCCTTTAATGTAAAAGTCTCAGAAAAAGAGGTTGAAAGGTTGAGGAATTAGAGGAAATCTTGACATTTCAACTAGACCAGGAGCCTTTCACTTTCAATCCATAATCTTTGTGGTAGGGGTTATAGCATCACAAGACTGTAATTCTCCCTCGCGTGCCTGGGAAGTTCTACCTCCATCACCACATCATTAAAATACCATTTTCCTTTCCTTCTTTGGTCAGGTGACATAACACTGTTGGAAACTTGAACCCACTGGCAGCAGAATATAGGGCAGTCACACATGTTTCTCATCAGTGTATCTCTCAGATACATCTCTAAGAGAGAGACAGAACAAGAGAAAAAGGAGACCACCCCAGCTCCACTGAAACAACTCATTCAGCAAGAGTAGGAACAGAGGTTATTGGCAGTTTCTTTCCTGCATATCAAAGAGTAATAGCACTGAGTTAAGGAGAAAGACCACCAGCTCTCCTTGGAAAATCCTGCTAGAGAGCTTGCAGATGAGTAGCAGTTTGGAATTAGATTACTAAAATAAGGAGATACAGAGGAGGTGGTTGTGGGAGTGCATATATATATATAAATATGAAGGAAGGAAACTCTTCCGTGAACAACACAAACACAATTTTTAATGGTTATCTTGAGCTTTCAAAGGTTGACAGAAAATGCCAAGAAGCTGAAAAAAAAATCCCTTTATTCATCTATGGTCTATAGGCATCTATACCTATAAGCCAACTTTGACAGGTCTGCAGCATGAATGCCCACATCAAAGCTGTTCATTCAGTGATATACTCCTGGTCACTGCTGGTAAAGGATCTGTCTTATCCTAATACAAATATTAACAGTTGGTCCTTCAAGTGCCAATTCATTCTTGTGTATGATGGAGTCCTGTGGTGACTTGCTCAGCTGTAGACATCTGTGCTGTATGAAGTTATAAAGTTAGTTAAGATGAATCCCATCCCAAGGTACAGGACATTAAATTTGTGTTATTTTAAACAAACAGTAATGCTAATAAAGAACCGAAGATTGGGTTTGGATCTGCACAGGAAAGAGTAGGAACTGAAAAGGTATGTTCCCATATCTGAGGCACAAGTAATCTGTAATCAAGCTGTTTTATCAAATGGCAGCTCTAAGGTGTTTGGAATATCAGACTATTTCCTGTATAAATGGGAAATGTGCTCATGGGCAGCCACAGGTGAGGAAATTCCAGTTACTTATGAAATGTATTTCTCATCTATGTTTGCAATCCACAATTTATCACGTTTATATGGGTAGTTACATGTACTCCCTGAATTTATAGTAAGGTTATTACATATTTAAGCATTCTCTTTAAGCTGGGTCTGTGAGTAACTTCAGGGCAAATGACTACATTTGGTTGTTGCCACCTCAGTGTTGGAAAGGGGAAGTATCCAGCAACTCCACAGGGAATACAGAAGAGGATTGGGATGATACCTGAGCACTATGCAATAAAACAAGAATGAACTTGGGCAGCTTATGAGGGATGTGATTTATAGTGGTATTTGTTTGGCCCTGTTGTGCTGACCTACATTTCTGTCACTGGAATAGGAAGGAGGTGCTGCTGCTGCCCCTGTGCTCAGGCAGAGGCTGAAAAAGTGAGTTGCTCCCAATGTCTGAATTGCTCATCAAGGTCTTGGAGCTAGCCACAACCAACTTAACTTACCATCCTGTTAACAGTTTATCCAATTTAGTATATATATATTACTCTTTGAGTGAAGAGGAAGGGTCAGAGTTGGTGCCCTGTGTCTGGCAGCCCTATGTTCTCATGGCTCTGCAGCAAGCAGCTTTGTGCAGTGGATCTCCAGCTGCCTTGCATCCCTGCAGCAGGCAACAGCATGCAGGGACTGGATGTGTCTCAGGAAGAGCAGTGTTGATTGACTTATTCGATATTTTTGCCTGCCAAGTTCTTGGGATGAAAAATGCCATCTTCCACAGTGTCTGCCACTTGTCCCAAGATGTTTAAATATGGAGAGAGAGAGAGAGAGAGAGAAAAGCTGTCCCATTGTTTTTGGAGCTCAGGGTGTTGAAAATGAAATTACATGCTATGAGTATCTTTTGACAGATGGCTGTGTTCTCAAAAATGAATGTAGAAGAGGCACTTTGGGGCAGCATGCTTGGTTTTTCTGTTAGAGTTTTACATTGTCCAGATACTAAGGTTATTCTTGTGACTGCACAAGCTGTGACTGCAGCTTGGTTATTTCTCAGAGAGGAGTTCAGTTGTCACCACTCTCATGCATCATGACAAGTAATGACAATTTAGCTCCCAATTGTCCTTTGCATATAAGATGATGACTTACATTGCCACAAAGTTTTGCTACTTTGCACAAGTGTAGCTGATCAGAACCTACTAAACAAGTCAATGATACCCAAAGCTAAAGCCATCCAGGTCCCAATCTTATTGTGTAGCAAGGATTATCTGATCTGACTTTGCATCCTCTATGTAGAGTACTGTTCTTACATAAAGCATTTCACATGTCTAATCCTGCTTCTTTGAGGTTCTCCTTGATCTGGGACTGGTCTTTTATATTTCTTGTCTGGTTTAGGTTTGTGGCATGTGTCCTATTTGATATGCCTATTATCTGGGGAAGTGGATTAAGGCTGGCATAGATACACCAAACCCTAATCACTTTAGAGGGCCTGCAGGTCTCCAGAGGTAGTAAGTACTTCAAATCTTTATAACACTACATTCAGCTCGTGTTGCTTGAAACCCATTCAACAAGCAGAACTGGAAGGCAGGGTCCTGGTTTGAGTTAGAATAGAACTAATTCTGTTCAGTGATTTTACTTTTCAGCTCAGTCTCTTCTAAGTAACTGCACTTTCTGAATGAACAGCATGTTTTCACAGACAGAGTCTGCCTCTAGAAGTGATAGTATTTGATGTTCATAGTTACTGCCAAGGACTGGTGTGCAGGCCAAAGTCACTGCTAACCATGTAGGGGTGCAGCAACTAAAAGGCTGCAGGGAGGAGCAGACTGTTCAGGTGACCCTAAACTGGCCAGCTAGTTATTCCATTCCATAGAAGTCATATTCAGTATAAACCTGAGGGATCATGAGGGTCAAGCTTCTCTTCTTCAATGGCTGGTGTTAGAGGAGGACTCTCTCTGTTCTGCCTTGGATCCTGATCCATGAGTTCCAGAACCCAGTTCCAGAACCCAGCTCCTGAATGGGGTTCCCATCTGCCACTGAACTTCCCCAGTACCTGCCACAGCATCAGTGCTGTAATTGCCATCAGGAGGCTTGATGTTAGTTTTGTATATCTTTGTATATATTTCATTTTATTATTATTTTCATTAAAGTAGTTTTAGTTTTCTTTTTGAATCTATAAGTCTCTCCCTTATTCCCTTTCTCTTTCCTTTTTGGAAGGGGAGGAGTTCATAGAGAGCAACTGACCCTCATTTAGTGGCCAGCCCAGCCCTAACCCTTGACAGGCAGGAAGCAGAGAGTTTTACATATCTTTTTCTCTAAACATAATTGCCATATTAATACTATTTCATATACACTAAGAAGTCAGGTTTAGTTTTGGTGATGTGATTTCTTTTTGCTGGTATTGGGGCAAGCCTATTTCATATGAAACACCCTTTTCACTGTAAAATACATCCATCATCCAGTACTTTGGCTGTGTAACTTCTCCTGTGAGAGCTTCAACCCACTCTGCATGGCACTGGGTCAAAGGCAGATTGCTGGTGAGTCATTTATTTCCAGCCTTTGGAAAAAAGAAATGATAAAATATAAAAAGTGTTTGTGCTGAAGTACCTGGATTTGTCATCTCCAGGTCACTACACAACAGATTACTCAGAGGAGCCAAGGGGATTATAAAGCACCTCCAGTGCTCAGAAGCAGCACTAGTATATGTGATGCACAGTTTGTCCTACACTCTCCTGGTCGGAAAGAATGCATTTACAGCATTAGCATCATTAACCTTTCTAGATGTGAGCAGGTACCATCCTGCTCAAGGATGATTGGGACCTGTGCTGTCACTACTACCACAAAGACAACACATCTTTTGTGTGTTGATTTCACTTTGACTGTAGCAGCTATAGGCAACAACTCCTTTTCTTTTCCCCCCTCTTTATTGTCAAGTTATATCATAATGTCTAGCAATAGACTTTAATCAAAATAAACAGGAGTTGAGTTGCTTTTAAGGAAACAATTTTATCAAGACAAGAATGAATTGAAACAAGCTGACTGGAGATGTGTTTACTTTCAGAAATGGGAAAGAAATAAGTAGTAGTGAGAAACTTGGTTCTAGTAATTGGAACCAGAGTCTGGAAAAGGCTTCTGCAGAGTGGTAGCTATAAGAAAACTTCTGGTTTGAAGATGGAGTTTGAATGGGGTCATGGAAAGAGCAGTTGGGAGGATATCTGCAAGATGAGATTAGAGGTGTCCCAGGAGGTCCCTGCAGTCCCTTGTTCCTTCTGAATTCCTTTTGTATTTAGAATCAATTTTCTTTCTTCTTCAGGTTTATCTTTTACACCTATGCTGAAAAACAAACCAAACCAAACAGCAATCAGTACAAGAGTCCAAAAGTGCAGATTTCCCAACAAACTCATTTTGATTTTGAATGTGCTATGTACTCAACAATTCCTTCTTTAGGAAAATACTGAGGCACACCACCTCCAGCTCTGGCCACCTCAAACTGGGAAGACCTTAAAAATGTGAAGTCCTGCAGGGTTATCCTGGGCCCATGAGAGGTGAGGTCTTGATCACTTTTTGACTGACAATGTCTTATGCAAGATAAAGGTTTGCACAGAGTTCTATGGCTGTGTTGCTCCAGTAATAGTGAGGCACTGCTGGCTATTAGACTCATCCATTAGAAGTCTAGCTTTTGCATTTTATTCTGGTGTCTTTGATATATTCACATGAATACAGGGAGGAAAAATTGCACTAGGACAAATGAACAAAGGCAAATATTGCTGAGGAAATTTTAAATGATGTGCAAGTCTCTTATGGGCATTGATTCATGTTCTTCATGGGGTCAGGAATTGTTTGTGAATTGCAGCCAGCTTTTTGCCTCTGGACAGAGCTTTACTCCTGAAATATGGTCATTACCTATTGATTAGCTCGATAGTAATTTTCATTCATCAGTAGTTCTGATAAAAAAAATAAGATGCACTTATTTTACACCAATTTGTAAGATCTGGACATTGTTCCTTAAGGTCCTAGTTTGAGTCTGAACAAGGTATTCCATGCTCTATAGGTCATATTCAGTATAAAACTGAAGGTCAGTCCCTGAGACTTTCACATCAAGCTTGGGCTTTGGGGGGGGTCTCTTCCATAAAGCCTAAGACCCAAGCAAGGCAGGTGCATGATTAAGCTATTTAGCACCAGATTAATAGATGGTCTCCACCATCTCTGAAGGTTGAGCACTTGAGCCATCTGGGGTGGTGGATTGGTAACTCTCCTTGTGAGGATCAGAAGCTCAGCTCAGCTCTGCTCTGCTCTGCTCTGCTGTGCTCTTACAGGACTCTCCCCCTTGTGCCTTGGATCTCAATCCAAGAGTTTCTGAGTCTAGTTCCAGGATCCAACCCTTGAGTCTGATTCCTGTCTGCTGCTGAGTACTTCTGCTGCAGTATCAGTGCTGACAGTGAGGTAGTTGCCATCAAGGGTGTTTGGGTGTGATATTGGTTTTGTATATATTTCATTTTATTGTTATTATATTCATTAAAGTAGTTTTAAGTTTTCATTTCCAATCCACAATTTCTCTCTCTGTTAATTCCTTTTTCCTTCCTGGAGTGGGGGAAAAGGGGGTAATAGAGAGCATCTGTCACTGGATTAGTAGTTGGCCCAGCCCTAACCCATGACACTTAATAACTGAGAGGAGCCTTTAAAATACTTTTGTGTTGTTGCAGAGACCACATTGATGTTTTCAATAGCCATGAGTCTCAAGATAGATAGAAAAAGTCGTAAGAGGTTTGTTTTTATTTCTGATGGAGGAGTTGTAAATGTTCTACTGTTTCAGGACAAGGCAGACATTTGTCAGTATGTCTCAGGATATATTTGTCCCTGTTTGATGCTAATGTAATTTCCTGTTTTTCCTACAGTATGACTCTCCTTTTAATCCCATGTGTCATTAATGTGCTATTTTTTTGATTGAATGATGAGACCTGAGATTTGGCAAGGAGAAAATAATTAAAACTATTTGTTTCACAGACTGTCAGCAGCTATTAGGGATTAGACAAATATAAATTAAGGCGTTTTTTTTTTTTCCCCCAAGCCATGTTACAGACTCTGCAAAGTTCACAAACAATTGTAATCCTCTTTTATTGAATACAGAGTTAAAAGTAAAGGTCAGTTATGTTTTGGTCACCAAGGAGCTTCTATAATTGGTAAAACCCAAACACTTAGCTTATTTTTATATAAAAAAAATGTGCTGCTTGGGAACCTCTTGCTTCTCAATTATGGCTCCCTTACAAACCTCAGGGATTAAAAACTAGCCATGTCAACTCAGCAGACAGTTGCAGAGCAAAGGGGGCTTTGCAATTTATTCCTCCAGCCACAGGAGCAGCTTGTGCCCCAAGAAGGGCCAAAAAGCAGCAGGGATTGTGGTTGATGCTGGTGACCTCCATGCTCTGAGACCAGTCCTGATCCCATTCCTTCTCTGCAGCCCCATGCATCCAGTACTGCACCATACTCTCACACCACCATTTTGAAGCCCCTTGTGATTTATCTGCAGGAGGGGCCATGTTTTCTGCCCTGCTTTCAGGGCTTGACACTGCTTGTGGTGCCACCATGTCTCCTGTCTTCTCAGCTTTGTCTGGCTCAATGTATTGGTGAGGTTTCACCTAACGTTTCCCTCTTCTTTCTCTACTATCAAAAGGCTTGGGCTTTTTGCTCTAGAGATGGTAAGAGCTGTCTGCTAAAAGAGCTTTTAAGGTTGCTTTCTATCCTTTTTGGCTTATGGAGGGTCTCAGTGACATGAATGGGTAAAATCTGAGGGGTTTGAGTGTCAGTGCTATGCTGGGAACCATCTTACTCCAAGCCCCTGAGGAGACCCTCCACATGGCATGTGGGCTGCAAAAAGGGGTCTGACCCAATGGCAAGAAGCATTTAGGAGGAAAAGGGCATGAAGAAAAGCTGGAACTCACTGTGAGATTTTTGTGGGGCATGATGAAAGGGCAGGCAGAGAAATGGGTGAAGGTTTAGATTGCAGACGTGCTTTGCATACCACCTAGAGACACAGAGTCCTAATCTTGATGGAAACAATTCACTTCCACTGTGAAGTTCATAGCAGATAGCAATAGGCAGAGCTGTGCAGACTTGCAGGTGAAGAGCAGACTTCTAAGCATGCTGGCAGGCAGGAGAGAGGCAGCAGGGAGGGCTGGGACAGGCAGTCCAAGCTGGCATTCAAGCCTCTGCTCAGACCTCAGCCTCTATATTTATGAGTTAAAAGCAGTTACTAAACCACAGCACAGTTCTGCATTAATTCAACTGGATTTTTTCCTAGGAAGCAGAAGTTTAATCATCTGGAGCATTGCTGTTTGCAGTGTACCACCATGAGCAAGGAAGGCTCCTTGATTGGACCCTCAAGGCAAATGGATGTGTGTGTAGCAAAATGGCCTTCCCAAAGAGCAGAGTTCAGTATCAGCTCCCTAAAAAACAATAAAGCAAATTATTTCAGCACCAGATGAGCCTGGAAGATGTATTTATTGAGCCACAAAACCTCACAGTATTTGTTTCCCATTCTAAACAACTGGTCTAACCTTATAGTTGAAAGCTCTACGAGTACAAGTGCAACAGAAACTCTCCTGGGGCACTTAATAAAAAGAAATGTTAATTCTCACTGTGTTATTTTGGCTATTGATAGTTCTACAAGTGTAAGTCTCTGGCCCTTAATCAGTCCAGTATCAAAACCTCAGTCAGAAGCTCTTGCAGAGACAGGAGGTATCTGAGAATGATATAAAAGGAATATGAAGATTTTCAGGATTGTTGAGATTAACATTGTGGGGAATTTTTTTTGTTTGGTTGGTTTTTATGGTTATTTGTTTTTTGGGGTTTTTTTTTTTGTTAATGGCACATTAGGCAAAGACTTTGGGCGTGGAAAGGATAAAATGTTTTTCTCTCTTCCAGTTTTTCGTTGTCCTTCTTCAGGTAAGGAGATCTGACTGTTGACTGTGGATCTCATTTTTGGAACTTGACCTAGTTCTTCCTGTGACTCAAGCCAGCACAGTCAGTTTAGTCATTCACACAGGACTGGGGTATACTGTGTCACTTGTGTAGCAATGTGACACTTCTGCTCTGAGTGCTGTCATCTGGCAGAGGAAGAAGGAGCACAGGAAGGACCACATCTGTCCCCAAATCCAGTCCTGGCCTTTGCAGCTTTTTCACAAGTTGATGGCTCTGTCTGCTACCTTCAGGAAGGTTTACAGAACACCTCAGAAATAAGCCTAGATGTTAAAACTAACAACTTCAGCAGATAGTAAATCTGGTTTGCTGCTTACTAGTCAATCAATCATGGCCAGGCTTTGTGAACGAAGATCCGGGGAGAGCTCCATCCACGCTCTTCCCAAGCGCTTTTTCCAAGCGCTGCTGGCTGCAAAGGCCAATGCAGGACAGACAAGAGCGGTTGCAAAAGGCACAGCACAAAGACTCCTTAGGAGGTATAACCTGCAAGACNAGAGTAACTTAACAATTAGTACTAGTACTTAACAATTTTCAGTACACCCTACTTCCCTGCTTTCCTTTATCTGTTGCACTGGCAAAACCTGCCACTTGTGTTTTTCTTTCTCTGCCACCTTGCAAATGAAGAATGTTATCACCTCTTCCCCAGGCTAACATCCCCCTCTGCACCACCAGTACCAACCTTCCCTTCTTTCAGATGGTATAGCTGATTCAATCTGATGAGTTTAAACTCAAGAGTAATTGTTTTTTGAGATGAAAGATATTTTTGCTTCCGTTTCAGACCTTGGGAAGCATTTGTGTGGCTGAGACTTCGTGTGTTTGCTCTCTTTATCATGAGCTCTGCTCTGAAAGATAGGAAGCCTCAGATCTTGTCTGATACAGTCTTAGAAATGTGACTAATCTCCTTGAAATCAGTGGCACTGTTTGCCTGGCTCAAGTTATACATGTTCTTTGGGGCTCATCTGAATTGAAGCCAGTAGTAGGTTCCTTGGCAGATAGTGAAGAGCCCTGGGGTTGATTGGTTTAAACAAAGGGATTTAAGTTACAGAGATTAAACTCACTTTCAGCCTACATGATAGAAAACTTGATTTGAGCAATAAGATTCAATCTTGTTTGCATTTTGAGTGGTTTTGTTAAAAACAGGTTGTTTCTGGTGAGTTAGGTCAGTTTGCAACTGAATCTAGCCTTTGCCTTTAAATGTAATGCTTATCTCAGGTAACTGAGAGGATAAAGCAATACAGAGAGCTATATCATTGTAGGGTTGCAGAATCTCTCTCTGATTTTCTGACTAGCATTCTGTTGTGATAGAAAAAGGGAAGCAGTAGTTTTGGTTGCAAGATGATTAATTTTTGTCTTTATTTTTCTTACAAGCTGCTTTCAGATGAAATATGGCTTTAATTAAAATGAAGAGAACTGTCATTTTAAAGGGGGTTATTACTTAAACAGAAATGCCTTGAACTTATTGAGCACATTTTTTCTCATCAAACCCAAGGATAGTGTAATCTGTAATTACTGATTTGAACTAACTGATTCTGCTTAGTGTATCTGTCAGAAAGATATGGTAAGAAAATCTAAGCTACTCTTTCCTATTTCTATTCTTTCACTAAAATAACTATACAAAATTAGTCTACTTTTCTTGTTTTCCATCTCTGGAGCATGTCACTAGGGACAGACCTAAATTAACCCCCTTGTTTATATCTTTTGGGTTTATTGTTCAAGATTAACTGCAGAAATTGCCAGTAACTGGAATTATAGGAGACATACATTTGCACAAGAATATACCTTCCCTCCCCACTACTTTTATCTATCTTCCAGTTTGTGCTTTCTCCTCTCAGCTTGGGGAATATTGCAAAACTATAATTTAAACACAATAACCATCTAGAGAACAGAAACCCAGACCAGCTGGGGGATAAGCAGTGCTAAGTGGGAGTTGGTGATGTGCTTGAAACTTCTTTTTTCCAGCCAGCACAGCCTCTGCAGGACTACCATGTTTCATATTTCATCCTCAGAGTCAGCAAAAGGGAAAAGGAGACCAAGACTTAGACCCAGGGTGAGGATAAGCATTGCTAGATGCTACCTGTTTTTTCATACAAGAGCTTTATGTGGAGCAGACCCATAAGCAGAATGTATTGCATGCTGCTTCAACATAATGGGAGAAGTTTGGAGGAAAGTGTATTTTTGTTTTCATCTCTCCCATCTTCCCAGGCATATTTTCCTCTGCATGCTATTAATGCAGAGATGTATCACCCTGTAGTGATTTGGGATTAGTTTGTGTGCTATTTCTGGTCCCCATCCTTGCTATTGTAGGCACGTTACTTGTGACTACTGGAGGAGAAGTGTCCTCTGGTGATCCAGGAGGGGGTTTGCACCTTCTCACCTGAGCTGTCTGGTTTCAGTAAGTGCCTCTAGCAGGCAGGTGAGAAACCTGGGCTGGGAGCCAGCCACTTTCAGCCCTATCACCCAGCTGGATGTAACCCCACTAGTGTTTGGGGTGCAAAACAGGGGCTGTAGCAATTTAAAGCAGAAGAGGCTGTGAAATAACCACTGGCCTATGTAATTTTGGGTTATTTAATTTTGTCTGCTCTCTATAGTCTTTATGCTTTTTGACTTTGTTGTATGTAGTTCATAAAGACTTTCTGTATTGTGGTTATCCTTTAAATATTTAGGAGTTCCATGCTTGTCTTGAGTGGTTGCAAGCATTAAAAAAAATTAACAGTTCTCATAAGAAGGTTGTGGAGTTGGAGACATAAGTGCCCATTTCCATTTGCTGAGAAGGGAAAACAAGACATATGGACAAAGTGACTTGTCAAGTGTTAAGCAGTAAGTAAAAGAGTAGAGATGATGGTAGGGTGCTACAAGTCAGAAGTGGCCATATATCTTATGCCTGAAGTCTTGTGCTTTCAGCAGAAGCTGGCAAAGACATTTTACTTTGCATGAGCACGCAGGTAATAAGTTGTTCAGAGGTAGATGCACTCAGGAGCATCCTCTTCAGCACTTAGAGCCTTCCTGTGTCTCTTGCTATCTGGGGCTAGTAAAAATGCAGCTATAATTAGAAATATAAACCCTTCTGTGTGCTTTCCTCTGTTGTTTCATTTTGATTGCCCAAATCTGGCATTGTTTGAAAGAATTGGGCAAACTGACCTACATACTGGTATAAGATAATGCATTAGAGAATGAAACTTGTACAGCTTTCCTGGCTGTTTGTGGGCTTAAGACCTCTTTAATTTTTGATCCATTTGAGTTTTGAATCATTTAAATTGTATTTTCAGCTAAAATATTTGGCATATATTATTAAATGATGCAGATGTTCTGGCCATTGCCTGTCAAAGAGGTTGCTTCTCTAAGAGCTTTGTTGGAGGAAGGAGTAGTCTTGTGCTCTTGTTCATATTTCTCAGATAGTAATAATTCAAAACTTAGTAGCATTAAAGCCTTGCATAGTTAATAAATATAGCAGGATGATTCTTTAGCATGAATGCTAGTTGTAATTAAGTATTCTTACTTCATGACGGATCAGTCTACATCTGGGAATGAAGAAGATTGTATTGAATTGCTCATGTGATACTGCAATCATGACCATAGATGTGGTAGTAAACAACTTCTTGTGCATTTTCTTTACAAACACAGAAAGGAAGTAACATCTTAGAGCACAAGGCATCAGGATTAGGATTTAGGAGGCTCATTCTTTCCTCATCTCTTCTCCTGACTTGCACGTTTGCTTCAGTAAATCACTTAGCCTGTCTGTGAACAGAGGTGAACAGAGAATCCCAGATTAGGTGAAGATACCCAGGACAACTCTGAGTAATTTAAGTCGGGCATCCTAAGCACTAGGTAGCTGTGGGACATCACCTGAATTCCAGACAGAATGCCATGCTCCCAGAAGAGGCTGCAGCATTTTGTGTGCTCCCTCAGCTCTCTCTTCCTGTTATTGCCTCCCTGATTTCATAGAGACTGGGTGTTCTTCCAGCAAGTGACTTTCTCTGGCTGGATGTTTATGCAATGTCTGGGGCAACAGGCTCCTATCTTGTCCAATTTTGCACACTGCTCCTGAGCTGAGTGAGGTGCAAGTGTATAATGTAATTTGAGTGACTGCAGTGATAGCTCAGTTCTGATTTTGAAGACATCACTGTCTGCTGCAGAGCAAGCTTAGGGAGCAGCCTTCAAGCAAAATGATCTTCCTCAGTGCACTTCACAAAATGAACCAAGGACTCACTTATGATTAATGACTTTGACCCAAAGTTTCAAGTCCTTGTTCTAATTGAGTCATGTAAAGTTGGGTCCTTGTTTCCATTTTGAAAATTGCCTCAAACGAAACATCATTCTTCTTGTCCTTCAGCAGCCTAGAAAATGTGAAGTATGGATCCACAAACACTTCTGCTCAAATCACTGAGGTTATATTGCAGTTCTAAGTGAGAGAGATTAGTTTGAAATGAAGACCCATGGATTTATTTCTGTGATATCTACAAGTGAGTTCCCTGAAGCTGCTATGGATAGCTCTTCAGTGTGGCCCAGAAAACTGGCCAGCCAACAGGGGCTTCATTCAGCTGCCTGATAACATAGGCATCTGGGAGGATTTGAGATGACCCATGATGTCCTGCTTAGTCTGAAGTAGTCTGCTTTGGAAGAGCTGGGGTCAGAGCCATAGCCACTGCCTTCCTCAGAAAACCTTTGCTCATCTTTTGAGTTTGCCAGAAGAGCCATCCCAGGGCTTCAGAGTAGAGTTGCTTGGTGATTTCCCAGCAACACGGATTTCTCTGACACAAAGGAAAGTGAAACCTTCCATGTTGACCTCATCAAAAGATTCATGGGAAAGCAGACATTTAGGCCTGGGTGCCTGCCTGCTTTTTGGGCTTCCTGAGCAACAGGCTGACTCTGGCAGTCTTCTGAGGACAGTTTCTTTCTTCCATGGTCTGCTTTGTCTACAGGCTTCCCAGTAACCTATGTGGGAGCTGATGTGAAGATGAGGAAGGCTTCACAGGCTGTGTACCTGTTGTTTTGTTTGGTTTTTTTTGAAAGACCTTTCTAGAAAATTTGGTTTCAGTAGAAAGGGAAGGAAAGATTCAGGATTTAACTCTGTATCTGTCTGTGAGCTATCACTATTTCTGTTCCTTACAGCATCTTGTGCTAGGATGCTGAGGGAAAAGCCTCTCTTTTTTTCCTTTCTTTTTCTCAGAATAGGCATGAATTATTCATATTATAAAAGCTTCTTTCCTTCAACACTTTTTTTTTTTTTTTAGTTTGAAAATTGCCTTGTGTTCTTAACTCAATGATGTTTCATCATTTATTCTATATTCATATCTTTGATTCAGAACTTATTTCTCTGTAGCCACAACATTGTCAGGAGAAAGGCTTCACGTTTCAGCTCAGCCATTTCTGTTTGTAGCTGCTGTCTCTTTTAAAGATGAAATCTAAAGAATTTTATTATGAAATGGATTTATTACAGAATTCTCTTCACCCTGAGTTGGAGATTGAAGAGAAATTAATTTGATAGTGCTAACTGGGTGTCTAGGGAGAGCTCTATATTCAATAAAACATCTCTATCTCTTTCTGGTCTATAATCAAAGGAGAATTGGATAGAGAGACAGTCATAGTGAGCTACACAGGAAAGAATAGAAAGAGAGAGAGAACACAGATGGAAACCAGGGCTTTTGAGTGAAGGCAGAGATGACTGAAAAGCAGTGCTGCCAGACCTCTCGGGCAGCTTTGACTTCCTAGGGATATGACAGTTAGTCCTGGCTACTGGTCTCACCAGGACTTATAGTTAGCTGTTACAGTCTTATTGATCAACCCCATTGAACTGGAAAGGTTATTTTCCTTTAATTATTATACCCTAATTGCTTAATGTATTATAGTCTTTTTCCTTATTTGTTTAGATAATCACTTCTAGCAACAGGTGGTAGAAACTAAATAGGAATTTTGCATTCAACTTTCTCCTGAGCATATTAGACATGGTGGGTAGGATGAAAACCATATTAAATCTTGTCAAAAGTTCCTCAAGCTGACCTTAAAGGACAATGACAATGTCACTGTGCTTTTAGACTGGTCACAGTGTGGCCATGTAAGCACATTTATTATTGTCTGAGCCTGCTCAATATTTTCTTTGTATTGAAGAACAGGAAACAATTTGCTGTATAAAATGGATTGGTAAAGGTCTGCTAGGGCTGCATGAAGAAAAGCAACAACTGAACTGATGCATAGCCTTTATTTAAAATACTTGATATTAAATAATACAGGGAAATGATGGCCAGTGAACCATCACATGAAGTGATGGTTTATCTGTGTCACTAAATTTAAATAAATCACAACAGGATGTTAAAAACTTTTGGTTTCTCTGTCTTCCTGAATAAGTTCTATAAAATATGAATGCTCATATTGATCATTGTGCTGCTACTTTACAGGATTAGGATATTTTATATTGCCTCAGAGCTGATGGTGATAGTAGCCACTATGTGAGCACAGGGACTCTGACTTCTTGAAGTCATCCTAATCCTGCAAAGAATTATGTATGCATGCACATAGCTTTATATTGTTTATATAAGCTGCTGGATGTGAAAAGCACTATCTTCTGAAAGATAAGGGTGAAGAATTAGTAGTAAACTTAAGCATTTTGTGTTTCTAGGTAATGTCTCACAGTAAAATCATCTTAAAAACTGCTCCAGCAGTTACCTGGGCCTGCTTTTTTTAACATGCTGATAATTTGCTGAGAGAACAGCCTGTTGGATGGCTGAGCTATCATCTGATTTTATTTGCTGGTGTTTGGAGCAGGGCCTGCTGTCTTCTGTGTGATAATTGACAGTAAAAGCTGGCTCTTTTGTGGCCACTGAAGGGAAGTATGGGGATATTCTGGCTTTTAGCAGTGTGGTGGCATCAGTAGATTTTCCTTCAGCTTAAACAGCTTTGATCAAAGGTTTGGCATGGAGTGGAGCATTTATACTGGAACCAGAGGAGCTCTGTGTATGAAAGTATCTCAGCTTCTCCTTCAGCAGTTTGCTTTTTGAGGACTGTGCCTGTGATCATGCAGGGAATGTGTTTCACTCTCAGGTACTGAGAGTGCTCTGCCTGGGAGGCAGCTGGAGAGCTCTTGGTTTGGGTAACCTTGTCTTATTGTGTGAATGTGTGACTTGGCTCTAACTTATTTGTAAATGAGAGCAAATGCCAGGCGTATCAGATGAAATAATTATTTCTTCTCAGTTGTATTTATTGTGCAGTGAGAAAGAGAGTTGTTTGGTTTTAAAACGTAAAAAAAAAGATAAAAATATAAGAACCTTGTCACAAAATGCTTCAAATTATTTCTTCTTTTCTTTGTTTAATAATACACTGAGTAACCTCTTCAATACTATCTCATTCATCAAGTGACTCCTTCAGGAAAAGACATCCTGTCAGGTGCAGCAGCCACAGCTATGAGCACCATTGGTGCTGATAATGACTCAGGGAGTGACTGCAAGGACTGTAAATTGACACATTATTATCTAGCAGGCATTGATCATAATTATGTCACTGATAAAGACAAAATGTAGCGAATGCTGTGTTTTCAAAATGCCCTGCAATGGAAGAAAAAAAACATATGTGCCATGGAAATAATTTGAGTGATAGCTGTGTTATCCTTCTGAATGCAAAATGGAAATGTTTTGCATCTACTCAGGATGAAAAGGAGTTATCACTCTCACCTATTCGCTTATTAATTTTCATTTAATACTAATAGTATATCAGACATTACAGATCTTTAACCATTTTTGCTTTATGACACTGCAGAACCTTGATAACTATGCTCTGTGTAAAACATAATTCCCTGGTTTACCTGCCTGTTTGGCTTGAGCTGCAGAATCTTAATGTATTGTCATGGTTTGCTTTTGTCCTAATGCTGTTACAATGAACACATTGTGCACAGAGCATAGCCTTCATCTTCTTAAGGCAGAGTACAGACCCTTTCATCCTTGCAAAATGAATAATTAAGCTGGAATTTTAATATTTGTGTTTGCTTTGGGGTTTATTATCTCTAACTGTGAAAAGTAAATTATTTTGTCTGCTCCAGCTGACTAGCTCTTGAAAAAAAAAAATGGCCCAGAGTTTTCCATCTATCTGCTCTGTGGCTTAAAGCTCTCTCAGAATAGCAGTGCTGTAGAAATGGACTGCACTCTGCTGAGGGAAGAAGTGGCATTTTTATCATTACCAGCTTGAGGTTTGCATGAGGACCACAAGTGTGATGCAAAATTAAGATGCTGTGGTGTCATGTCATTCTCCACTTGTATCTGCTTCACTTGAATGTGTTTATTTTTGTTTCTGTAGACTCCAGAGGAAGGAGCAGCTACAACCATCTATGCAGCGGTGTCACCTGAGATGGAAGGAGCTGGTGGCTGCTACCTTTACAACGAGAAAAGGACAAAATCAGCTGATGTAACATATGAGGAGGAGCTGCAGAGAAGGCTCTGGACAGAAAGCTGCAAGATGGTTGGGATTTCTGATGAATCCAGCAGAGTCATCTAGACAAAGCCACTTCCAACTGGGTAGATGAAATGCATTGACAAGCATCTTAGGTGAATTCTTGCAGCATCAGTCATCATCTTGGAAATCACTGTTCAGTCCCAAAGGCAAAGATGAACAGCTCTGTTCTTCACTTGAACCCCTAGGGTGTGGGTGGGATATTCCCACAGAAAGATGTAGTGGTTGGTTTTAAATCTAACCATCAGTTTTGTAAACCATGATGTTTCAGTCTGTGATTAAAATACAATCTTTAACCTTGTGCAGAGTTGAGTTTTCATTTTTTTTTGTTCGGCAACCAAAAAAAGACTCTGTGATTGTGTCTGGGACATGTTGAACTTGAGCCACCTTTGTACATGTAATTTACTTATGTTGCAGCTTTTTTCTTAATCCTCATTAATCTCTAGGACATTTTATAATGAACATCAGCTTGTTCTAATGCAGGCATTTGGCATTCATGATCATGATGTTGTTTCTAGTGTAACGTTAGTTTTATATGTCAGCTTTTATCCAGAGGTATTAACTGAAGGTCAGAAGCAAAAACGTGCAAATAGAGAAGGTCCTTCAGGCAGGATCTTGAAGTCAGTGGTTTTCAATTTGAGTTCAGCTCTCCTTTAAAGGTGAGCCATAACAACAAGGAAGGGATCAAACAAAAGAATGGTGGTACTGATTTTGGCAAGGGATGCAGTTGGCCTGTTGTCTTGCCTGTGGGCTAAGAGTACTTGTTAAGTTAATGTGAAATGTATGCTCAGAACTTTTCCCTGAACTACAGCATACAGCTCTGCTGGAGTTAATGAGACATCCCAGAATCACTGTAGAAAGACACATAACTTAATAGCAGAAGGAGCTATAAAAGCATTGTATCATTTCAATCTGATAATGCCTCAGAACATTATCTCTGGAGTGAAAGCACCTTCATGCTTCTGTTGCTATATTAAAGCTCTTTCTTTGTCTCTTAGAGATTAACCTGAAAAAGTGGGCAAACTAAAAATTCCACTGATATGTTATATTGAGAAAAAAAGAGTAACTTTCATGTCACTTAAAATAAATCATCAAGAGCAAGAGATAGGTTAAGCCAGTCATTTAGGCTCCATCTGCAGTCAGGGAGTGTAATAGGACAATTCCTCTGACCTTTTTGAGTGTGAAATGAGTCATGATGCCATCTCTGTGACTAGCTAGAGAGGGAAGACGGACAAGTAATCTAAGGTAGACATCCAGCACCTGTATATTGTCCAGCTCTTGCTGGCTCCTCCACCTCTACATGTAATCAAACAGCCTAAGAATAAAGGCTTTCTTTTGGGGGAATGTTTTTCCCCCCATCATTTCTTAGCTCTCAGAACACCACAGCAATCTTATGGTTTGATCTGCACAACAAAGATCAGCTAATTCTGATTTGAACTGGATCAATCAATTCCAATTTCTTTTATTTACTTCCTTCCTGCTTTTGGGCTCTCAGCAGCTACATGCTACACATTTAATGTAGCTTCACTAGTCAGCTCATTTTTTGCTGTGTTCCTACACCTCAAGGCCACATGGACCTTCTTCCCTCAAGTATCATAGAGGAACTCAGATTCAGAGACTCTATAAGCCTTTTTCAGACCCATGAAATCTTATCCTATAAATACAGGCCACTTTATTTGTTCCAAGATGTATGATCTAATAGAATTCTGAACATTTCTTTGGTTGTGATTTATTGTCCCCCATTAAAGCCCTAAATCTGCACTAAAGAGTGCTTGAGAAGATTTTTGGGGCTTTTGAGTCAGGAATTACACCAGGGACTAACAGTCAGAGCACTGACATCATAGCAATGTGCCATAGTTCAGCAATTAAAGCCATAGATAAAATAGTAAGCACTGACTTGCCTTATCTGGAACATAACCTCACCAAACCAGTCATTTCCTTCATTGCAGAAATGATTTCTCTTATTTATCACTCTGACAGATTCTCCCAGGAGATATTTCTCTCTCATCCCAGCCAGGATTAGCTGTATAAATGCACATTACTCTGCACCTGTGAGGTGAAGAGATCCCCAGCACAACTGAAACACAGAGCTGAACCTTCAGCAACTTGGCTCCAAACCTTGGCTCTAGCAGTGATTTAGAAAAGCAGATTAGACTGGAAGAAATATACTTCTTTTTTAATCTAATACTAGTTTTTCCACTTCAGTTTTGACCTCTCCTTCCTACTCTATGCAGCCCTCTGTGCAGGTGGGACACTTCTCCTAAAGCTGATGGAAAGGAGCTTTGTTCCATGCATTCCCTTGGCATGACAGTGGTAATTACAAACTCATAACTCCCTCTTGCCCTGCTGGGTCATATTCCTGGACATTGAATTCAAGCTGCAATTTCACAGCCTCTCTGCTTGTTAAGAAGAGAATCACTGCCATCTGTTTTATGGGACTCTAAACCCCATTTCATACCACATTTACTTAATACCTAATTGCTATTACTGCATTTATCACCAGCCTTTTTGGAGAGCAAAAAAGCATTTCACCACCAGCTCATTCTGCAGGAAATACTGAAAAGTACATCTGTCACCCTCCCTCTGAGCAAGCCCCTGAGATACAGGTACATCATGTAGAACACTGCTGCTGAAATATTGTCTTTTGGCAAATTAAAATGGCCTATTCAAAAGGTTTAACTTTGATTATGTTAGAAATGCAATGAAAATACTAATATTAAAAACTAAAAAGACTCAATTTTCCAGACTATGAAAAACAGACATATTTTTTTAAATACCTTGTAAACAAAAATATTGTATTCAGGTTTGAAGTGACCTGGATCAGTATCTCTTCCTCATACTATTTGGCTTCAGATGGTGCAGCAGTTTGCATTGAAGTAGGTTGTTTAAACAAGCTCACTGAAGAGGCCTTTAGTGAAAGATCAGTTTTTCATTCTGTTCTGAACAATGAATCTTAGGTCTTTAGCAATTGCACTTTGAGGAGGTTTTGCTTTTGCAAAGAATTTGATGACTTGAACTCTAGGAAAGGAGTCATTGCACAGAAATCTTCCTTCCACCTCATACTGCTAGGGCCCATGAAGACCCAGAAAGGAAGAGGCAACAGATATGCTTGACTTTTTATCTCCTCTCCCTCCACTTGTTTCAGCTATGAAGGCTGCAGGAAAAGAACTCAGGAGAAAGAAATTAGCAGCAATATGTTTCCACTGGAGAAGTGTAAAAATGAAAGAGTAGTTATCCAAATCTTAATCAGACCAAGCACTTCGTATGCCTGATGTGTTCATTGGGATTAATTAGATTGGATATTAGGAGAAATTTCTTCACCAAAAGAATTTTCAAGCATTAGAACAGGCTGTCCAGAGAAATGGTGGAGTCAGCATCCCTGGAGGCATTTAAAAGATGTGTAAACGTGATGCTGAGGGACATGGTCTAGTGGTGGCTTTGGCAGTGGTAGGCTAAGGGTTGGTCTCAATGATTTCAGAGGTCTTTTCCAGCCTAAATGATTTTGTATCTCAGTTTTGAATAGGCCCTTAAAAGAGTGGCTCTCAGGGTCACAGGACATGGGAAATTTGGTCCCATCTCTTAGGGGATGTGGCTTACCTTCTCTTTAAATGAAAGGCTCTGAGTTTCTCTGCTTGATTGACTCTAATTTCACAATAGCTGGTAACATAAAGCTGCTTTCAGTACAGCTGAAAAGGTCAAATTCTGGGTGTTGCCCTTTTTTTGAAATATCATCTTTGTAGTTCATTGACAAATCCATGCAAAATCATTTTTATTTATTTTTTTTTGGCAAAGGCTCTGCGTTCAAGAGGGAGCACCGCAGTCATCTGAACAACCACCTTCAAACTCAAACATCTGCAAAGCAGTTTTATGAATGTTTTGATCCTGCAAATGCCTTCCTAGCCTGGGTTCTTCTAAAGCAAACGAAAAGGTCTGGGTAATGGGTTAGACTGAATTCATCATTTTTTCTTTTCCCTGAAGCTCTGTAAATCTACATGACCTCATTCTCCTGAGAGCAGATGTTTCGGGACACTGCAGTTAGATTATTCATCACTTCAACAAAACATAGTAATATAAAAGTTTGTGCTTGAGCATATCCTAATAAGTAAATTGCTTTTAAACATGTGCTAAGATTTCAGCATGTGCTTTACTGACTTGGAGCTACAGTGAGCTATGCTATATCTATGATTCTATGATTCTATAGATGTGGGACAGGTGACAAAAGGGATTTGAGATCACCCCCTGATGGGTGTAATACACAGCACAAACTAGAGGATTAGTTTTCATCTGTAACAAAGACCAAGCCAAATGGTCTCCATGTTTGAAAGATTGTCATAAACACCAACACTACCCCAAATATAAACTTTAAGCCTTGTGTCTTAAACTTGATCCGTTGTGTCTGCATAATCCCCAGAGAAAAATAATAGAGACATTACAATACAGTTTTGAAACAGAAAACCAAAACTAACCCTATATTGCTGAATCCATAGCTGTATACCACAAGTTCAAACCATACATCATTAAGGATAAGAGATGAAGAGTTTTGGGAGAAGGCATGGGAGAATGATCCATTGTCAGAGTGTTGCAAATATAGTATTATAACTATTATTTGCAAGTACTTGATTATGTACAGTGCTATAGGACAACTCAAAGCTCTGCTCTTCTTCACAGGAAGATAAACTGGAGTGGTAGCTGTACACCAGGGTTAAATTGCTTATTTTCATGAATGGAAAATAAAGAAATTCAGAACCACTTACATTTCATATGCTCCAGCAGCAGTTGATTTGCTGAATACAGATGAACACTTGTATTTCTTCCTATTTTTCTTGTGTCTTCTTTCATTTTTACTAAGTCTCTTGTTAGTCAGATGTGGAAAAAAAGCTTGAGATCAAACCTCTTGAGGTAGCATCCAAAATTCTGGAGAAAAATAAGGAAGATTAATGTGTTTAGCTTCTACAAACATAACCACTTTGCCAAGAGCCTCCAGCTGGCAAGATAGAAAAAGTGTCTCTCCCAATTGCAAATTGCCAGTTCTAAAATGGCATAGCAACATCTCTCCACTCTTGATTCCCTACAGCTGGCCTGCCTTTCACTCCCCTCTGCTAGGCAAAACAATAGCTTCCTCTTGCCATCTCCTCCATCTACCTTCTCCAAAATCCACACAAAGTTACTAAACACAGAGATGACAATTACTTGTGTATTTGAGATCAGCCTGTACTTATTGCTGTTGGGGCTCATGAAGAGGAGTGAAACCAGGTCCACATCATGCTCCAGAGCAGCTGGGGCAGCTGTGGGGAGAAATGGCAGATTTGCAGCTCAAAAGCCTCTTTATAGGTCTAAAAAATAAAATACAAGTACTGATCTCAAGACTAATTGCTTTCAGTTTCAGTTCATGATGTTAATCAATGAGGGAGTGCCAAAGAAAGGTTTACTGACAGCAGCAGTCCCAACAGCATAGACAGCACTTCTTAATTCAAACAACAATCAAACAAAAAAACCTCAAACATTCAAAAAAAAACCCCCAAACCCAACAACCAAGCAATCAAAGGAACACAACCCAAACAATCAAACAAAAAACACAAGGGAGGTGGTGGTGGGGAAGGGCAAGGGGAGTGGAGTCTGGTAAGAACAATTCAGTTCTGCAGCTCTTGAGTTCATATCCTGCTTTAAAACCTGTGTTGTGTGGACATGGAGTTAACACCTTTGCCCTGACCACATCACAGCTGGATCTTTTGGGGCTAGAAGCTCCCCAGAAGCTATATATGATGCTGTGCAGGTCTGGTGTTCTCTCTTCCAAGAGTTGGAGAAACCTCCCATAGTTCCTACTGACTTCAGTCATGTAGTTCTGAGGATTTTGTGGGGCTGATTTTAAATAAAAATACCTCTTTCCCACCTACACTTCCTAATATGTTATGAAATATTTTCTTGCTACTGTGTTCTCAGCAATGACTGATGAGGTGTAGATAGTAGGGAGTAAGTTGTGCTGCCAGCAGGAACTCTGGGAAGCTCAGGCGAGCAGGAAGCTAGCTTCTGGTGTCCCTGCTCCCCTTCAGCAGGTTTATGGGCAAGAATGTAGAGTGCTGAGCTGCTTTTTGTCAGTACAGGTCATACAAGTTCAGATGAGAAGATATTTTTTTGGAAAAAGCCTTTGCCTTTTTAACAGGACAAGAAAACATGTCTGTAGGCATAAAGGGAGAGACTAGCAGCTCAAAAATGGCCTCAGGAGAGGACATGGGATTTTAAGCCACTCCCAGCACTAGGTGAAATAGATTATATTTGGGAAAGAGAAAAGTGATGGAGCAGCTTTGGGGTTTGTTTGTTTGTTTTTACATGAAGGCTTCACTTTTGTATCTGACTTTTTCATGAACACAGGAAGACTAAGAGATGCTCTTACTGCATCCAGGTTGGCTTTCCAATGTGGGAAGCGTAGCACAGAGTCCAGAGATCCTACTTTCCTGCACCATCCCAGTATTGCTGCAGGGCCAGAGGTGAAGCTCTGAACTAGAAATACTCCAAAGAAAAAAGGTGTTCTATTTGGATGTGAGGTTTTCAATCCAAGCCAAGTTTGAGAGGGGCTTTTGCTGTCTCTGCAGGAACAGCCTTGAAAGGGATGAAGGTACTGTAGGATAAAAAGATCTGGAGAAAGCCAGAGGATACAACTGAAAAAGAGTTGAATGAGGGGATTAAGCTTCAAAAGTTCCATAAAAGAAAAAAATACTAGTCTGACCATAGAGTCAGTGGAGAGCAGAGGAGTCTAAGCAGTTTCCTAGAGGGAGATCTTGTCTGACCATGTTTAGGTACAGCAGGGCAAGACTGTAATGGAAAAGTGGGAAAAGACAGAGCAGAAAGCAAAAGCAGAACAGAAATAAGCCAGCTAAGGAGCATAAAAAGAAATAGGACAGAGCAATTTCTAACAGACAGTGGGAATATGAAATATGAATTATGCAAGCTGTGAAGGAGAAAGGAAATCTTCAGGTAAAAGACTGACTGTGGAGAAGGCAGCTGCAGAAGAAAACAGATTATAATCCCATCTAAGCAGCTTGAAGAAAATGGAGTAAACAAGTGGAAACCTGGTGGGGTGTGTTGTTTTTTTTTGGAAAGGCTATTTTAGACTTTGCTACCTGGATTGCAACACCTTTTACTTATCACTACTTTAAGGCAAGAGAGTTAGAGATTCTCATTATTCCTGACCTCCTGTTTGTCTTGGAAGTAAATTCCTCACATGTTCTGTTTGCTTGATGCATGTGTAAATGACTACCTTGATCTTCTCAGCATAATCTTTGAGAGAACTGAAACAAACATTAATCTCTGCATCTGTGCATGAGACTGAGAGGAAAAATGAAGCTTCAATGGCTAACAGTGATTTAATGAAACACGATGAAGCAAACCACAGTTCAACACTGGGTCAGTTGAATCTTTAGTCAAATTTCAGTTGTCATTTAGAAGTGTGATCCTGACATCCTCTCCTCTGTTTTGCTGTCACATTGCTCTACTGAAAGAACTCAGAAGTCTCTGTTCACATTTTGCTCTCAACCAAGCCAAAGTGCTTGGTGTCTTCCACTCATTTGGCCTAGGTTGAAACCCCAGAACCAGGGAAATGAGTTTTCCTCTAAGAGTTAAACCATGACTCTGTATCAAGGGTTAGTGTTGGGCCAACCACTAATCCAGTCACAGATAACCTCTATTATCCCCTTTTCCCCCACTCCAGGAAGGAAAAATTGAATGAAGAGAAACTTGTGGATTGGAAATGACAACTTCAACTACTTTATTGAAAATAATAACAATAAAATGAAATATATAGAAATACATACAAACCCAATAGCACATTGAAACACCCTTGATAGCAACTCCCTCACCATCATCACTGATACTGTAACAGAAGAAATTACCAGCAGATAGGAATCAGACTCAGGGGCTGGATCCTGGAACTGGATTCAGGAACTCTTGGATTGAGATCAAAGGAAGAACAGACAGAGTCCTGCAACAGCAGAACTGGGCTTCTGTTCCTCACAAGGAGAGTTCCCAGTCTACCACTCCAGATGGTTCAGGTGTTCAACCTTCAGAAAGGCCCAAACCTCTCCTTTTTGTATTGGCTGTTAATTAGGTGTTAAATAGCTTACTCATGCACATGCCTTGCTTGGGTCTTAGGCTTTATGTTCCCATGCTATTGCAATAAAAATCATAGTGTGTCTGACCATAAGCAAGTTCATCTTTGAATCTTATACTGCAGCATGGAAAAGCTGTAAGAAAAAGGAAAATAAATTAATAACACATGGTTTTATAGATTTTCTGAGCAGAATAAGATCTTTCCTCTAATGCAACAAGGGCAAAACCTGATTTCCTAAGAAAGAGTCCTTGGTGATTACAAGGTTGCTAGCAATACAGCTCCAGAGGCTAATCATGAATTCTCTGCTGTGCTTCTTGCCACTATGTTGGATAGTTGGCCAGTATCATGAAAAAACTGTGACATCCCAGACTGGGTAGCAAAGAAGGAAAATACTTCAGGCTATAGTCTGACCTATCTTATCAATTTATACATTTTAAGTTCTGCCATGGAAGTGGTTGGAGCTGTAGCAGTGCATAATGTTACTTGACTGATATTTTCTGGTTTTATTCTATACACAAGCCAGGGAACATACATCCCAAAGGACACAAAGCATGTAATGGTTCTTTAATAATGAATATCTGTGGGTGCCACACAGGGTCTTCTGAGTATCTGTAAGCTTATCCTTTTCTTCCTTCTCAAAGCCATGAAAAGTGTTTGTATAGGTAAATGACATAAAACTACACAGTTACCTTCCCCACAGACATACTGATTTTGCAGGAAGAGATCTATGGCATGCTCCAGGCTATATGTTAGCTATCTCTGTCTAAAAGACAATGAATTCTTCTTCCCCCCACTGCAGGTTTGATGCTCAAAAAAGGCTTTTTTGTGCTGTTACAGCCACGTGTGACAGCAAGACCTTCTGTTCTGAAGCTCTTTAAAAAGGCATATTGCTATATTTCCCTTCTCATTTATGAATTCATAGCACAGGCATCAGGGATAAGACTGGATAAAGTACATGCCCACAATGGGAGCATTCTGGCATAGCAACAATAGGCTTGTAAAAGAGCTGAGCTGCTTCAAAGGTCTAGTCTCATGAGAACAGCAACCTTCAGCCTTTGAGAAAGAGTGCTCTATTGAGGCTTTCATTTTGAAACCTCTTTCCCCTTTTCTGCCTGTTCACAAACACACAGTTTTCACCTCAGCAATGAAATGTATGGAGAGCACAGGGTGTTCTTTCCTTGTTGGAAGGAAGGCTGAACACCTACCTCTGTGTAGATGCCAAACAACAAGGACAGCCACGTCTGTATTCCAGTCAGGTTTCCTTATTGTCTGTGCCTGCCCATCTCCAGAGCAGGGGAAACTGCTTAGGGGGATGTAATTCTCTTTAAAAGTCTGTCACTCTGAATTACTGAGGGGAAAAGGCAAATCACAGGGTAGCACAGCAGTACTTTGGTGTCAAAAAAATCCTAGACCTTTGCAGTGTCAGGAAATAATTTGCAGTGAATATCCAAGTTTCCCTTATATAGTTTTCTTGAGGCTAGAAACATGCTAATGTCTTCCATGCAGACAAATGCAGCCTGCATATTAAAGACACGTTGAGAAAGAGAACTTGGCACTTGCAGTTTCTACCCCTGTCAAATGTTTAATTCTTAGACCCCCTGTCTAAACAACTGCCTCCCATTGGCCATAATCAGGTCTACCTCTTTTGGGTAAGATTTCCTGCAGTGATACAGTAGCTCCATTTGCAGTTTGTTTGCCTCAACTTTCTTTTTTTTTGTTTGGCATCCTGGTTCAAAAATTGCATAACTATGTTGTCTTCAAGAAAGAGGATGTTTAGAATATAAAAGCAGAGGAGCCTGGGGTATTTTGGGAGACTGTAAGTCACATTTAAAATCACTTTCATGTAAAATTATTCAGCAAAAAAAGTAGTAGCCTGAAGTGAGTCAGAGATTCAGATACTTTCTAGTGCAGTTAAGGAGCCTAGAAGAATTTGTTACTAGGTTGTTGGTTTTTTTTTTAGAGTTGTCATTGATACTTGAGACAAGATCATTCCTGCTTGTATTTTCAAAAGCTTGATTCAGGGAGGTTGTCCCTAAGGAAAAGATCAGTAGAAACCAATGCATCAACAAGATAGCATGCTAATCCTTGGAGCAGGCCAGGAGTGGGATGCAAGTCAGGCATACAGAGTAAGGAATATATCTTATGCTGCCTCTCTGCACAGCAAAAGATTTCACTTCTACAGAAGATTTAGAAGGGAAAAAAAGACCCAAACAAGACTCTCTCCTCCCTCATTAACTGAATACTGATTAGAAATTAATGTCAGTTCAAACCAGCACAGAGAGTGCCCAGAAAATGCCAATGGTCTCTTCAGACAGACAGATTTGGCTTAGACCCAGGGATTCCTCATGAACATTAAATTCCTTAAAACTTTAGAAAAACAAGATTCAAACTTGTGAAAGCTTATAAAAGAGATGTTGGGGTTTTTTTTCAGCTAAGATTGGTAATGGTAGCAGAACCATCGTCTGTTTGCAAGACTCATCACTTAAAAGCAAAATCTCCCATTTCAAGCAAACTATATCATGGGAATGAATTTTTAGACACAACCAGGATGGACATAATAATTTACTTCTTATTTTTAAGTGTAAATATTTATTTTGAAGGAAGTTCTTTGTCTCCTTATAATGAAAATGACTATGACTGCTCCCTCCTAATATTCAACAGAACCTAAATTGGATTGATGTTAAATGATTAAATTCAAGGCTTGCCCTTGAATTGCCTTCTGTGGGAGTCTCTCTAAAGACTTGTGTTTTGTCCTTCTTATGTCCTTTCTGTCTAGTCTGGAACAAACAAAAGTAAACCCAAAAAACTCACCTTTATTTTACTGTCAAATTTACAAATTAAACAACTTTGTCACAATTCATGCAGTGCCTGTTTGAATAGACTTCTGATTAGCTGGCTGGCTCAGGGCTCACCACTAGAGCACAAAGAAAAGAAAGTGGTGTGAAAAATCTGCTTCTTACATCTTTTAAGGAGGAAAAAAAAAAAAATAAGAAAGTCTTCCTAAATTTGCAAATAATTCCATGAAGTGAACATTTTTCATTCAGCTTCTTTGTTTTAACTATTTCATAGTTAAAAGAATAGTCTCACCAAGTCTGGAGTGAGCCAGCCTATGGCAAGCCCTCTGCATTAACATTTGCTGTACCTGAAACCATCTGGGAATGGTGTTTTGCTCTGCAGGTGTTTACAGAAATCACTGAATTCCATAACTATGGCTTTTCTTTGTCATGGCAGTTTCCCATTTTAGTTACTTTTACTGATCTTATATAAACAAACCATCAGCTTCATGGTTTTCAGTGAAATCAATGCTATGCACAACAGCTAAGCATCTAATGCAGGTCTTTGATGGGCACTTATAATAGTGTTTTATATTTTAACATGTTTTAAGCAGTATCCAAAATGCTTTTGCAGGGCTGGCCAGAGCTAAGAATCTTTATACACAACTTTATAGAAACATTGTATAGAATTGGAAAATATTAAGCACAAGCAAGGCTGAAAGAAAAAATTACTTTGTGTCTTGAAATAGAATTTCAGACCTCTGGAAACAGAATATTTTCTGCCTCTCAGAAACAGGCTGCAGCACTTGGAGAAGAGCACAGGACTGCAGTCTAGTTACAAAGGACTATGCTTCTCCCATTTCCCCTATTTGTTATGATCAAAACCATTAAACCAAATTAATTGAGCATTGTGGCATTCCATCTTGTTAAACATCTATGTCAAGAGAATAAGCAAGAGAATGAAATCATTTGCTTCCATACCTTGTAAGGATGTTGCTACAGTATTTCATGGGATGCAGAAGTCTCTGGCTCAGCAGCAGCAAGCTGCAGTGCTCTGGGTGGCTGCAAGCTGCAGAGAGCCCAGTCAACTTTTAGGCTGTAGGACACAGAGATGTTTGTGAAGTGCTCAACAGACACAGCATGCAGGCAGGAGAGTGACATGCCCACAGTCTGGGTATGCAAGAAAGAGCAGAGTTTGGGCTTTTGCTGCTGGAATTCCACCCCTCCTCAGGCTGAAGGAGAGGGCATGGCATAGTGGCTGGTTCTGATGGGGAAGGTATCACTGAGCACTCCTCATATTCCATGAAATCCACCTGAAGTGGCCCCACAGAAACACCAAGGGGAAAGCAGGCAGTAAAGAAGGTAGAGACCTGTACACCTTTCTCCTGTCTCTTTAGGCTGTATAGGGACATGGCTGCCCAAAGGAAGAGGAGCACAAGCCTTATGAGGAGTGGCTGAGGAAACTAGAGTTTAGTCTGGAGAAGAAGAGGCTCAGGGAGACCTTGTTGCTCTCTACAGCTCAAAGGAGATTGTAGTAAGGTGGGTGTTGGGTTTTTCTCCCAAGTAACAATAGAACAAGAGGAAACAGCCTTAAGTTGTGTGTGTGGGGAGTTTAGGTTGGACATTAGGGAAAATTTCTTCACCAAAAGGTTTATCAAGCATTAGAACAGGCTGCCCAGAGAGCTGGTGGAGTCACTATGCATGCAGGTATCTAAAAGACATGTAGATGTGGTGCTGAGGGCCACGGTTTAGTGGTGGACTTGGCAATGGTCAGACTGGGTGATCTTAAAGGTCTCTTCCAACCAAAGTGATCCTATGATTCTGTGAAAGGAGCTGCCTTGGACCCCCAGGGCATGCTCTACCCCAGGAGGGTGGGAAGCTGGGGAACAGCATGTTCTGGTCAAACACTGTCATTGCTAAACTGCTGTGTGAGAAGCAACCATTGTTCCTGTTCACACTCAGACTTCACAGAGTCAGCCAGGTGTCAACAATGTCCTTTTCTACCCTCTCCCTCTCCCTCCACAAACCCCAATATTCAATGACACTGATTAACAGGAGAGGTCTGCACAACAACCAGCTGCCTCTTCTCTAGAATAGCTATGAAACAGCCTTGCAGCTCTGGAATTTTTACAAGGTTCAATATGTCAACTCTTCAACTACAAGGATTTTCTATTTAATCATCATGTTTAAATATCTTTAAGCCACCCATAAGCACAGATTTTTCATTCTGTTCTCAACGAGCTCATAACTGTGCTGAGTCTGTGCCCTACTTGTGCACATTTTGCCAACTAAAATGCCAACTGGCACTATTTGGTCATTTTCAAATGCAAAGGCAGATGTCTGCTCTTGTAGGCAACATGGCCAGGAAGTTTGGGTTGTTTGTTATGGGTTGTTTTTTTTTGTGAGGTATATGTGCATAAGCATCTTTTTTTCCACTGATACAGGAGTATTTATCTGAAATGAAGTTGGTTTCCCAGCTCTCATGAGCTCTCTTTCATAAGAGAGCAAAGGGATTTCTCATGAAAGACATCAGGACTGTGTAACTATAGAAGAAAGATGCTGGGATTTCATTTTTGCTTTTTCATCTGTTCTGCCAGCAGGAATATTTTTGCCCCTTCTCCTATCACATAAGAAGCTTCTACTCAGTGCTCTATATGTGACTTGGCTATCATGATACCATTTAATTGGCACTTGATTGATAATTGTAGCACATGTTTATTGTATCCTTTTGAAATAACATTTAACAACTGCTCCAAGAGATCCTTTTCTGTAAAGCACCTCAGCACCTTTGAGCTCAGCATCTCCAGTTGGTCTCCCCACCACCCTGGCAGCATTTCATGGCTGTGTGCTCTTGAGGAACAGGAGAAGTACAAGCTCCTTCCCCATAATAACTGGAGCAGAAACTATCATCCTGGAAAATCCCACTCCTGGTAGCACAGCCCTTAGTTCTTCCTCCAGACACATAGCATAGCAAGGATGGTGCTTCCCTGTCCTGTGAAACCAGCTCCTGGGATGTGTTCATGCTCCCACACAACTCCTCTTCCTCCTCATCATCAATCTTTGCTTCTTTTTCATTGCCCCAATTTCACAGCTTCTTCCCTCTGTCTGAGAGTCCTTTTCCCCACAAATAAGGCTGCTAGAGGTAGCATCTACACACAACATTAGTCAGACCATGACTAAGTTTTCACATTACATAGACTTAACCCAACATCTACACAGATGTATGTTTATTTGTCATACTGCCTTGACATATGCAAAAGAAACCAAAAGGCCTACAGGAACCTTTTTATGTAGCCATTATTCTTCCATTTCCTTATCCCTCTGCCATCCATCACATGCAAAGATGAATTAGAAACTCTTTGGGACAAAGAGTGCTTCATTTTATTTGCCTATTGGCAACACCAATCTTCTGCATAAGGAATTAATACATAGTAATTACAGGTTTTTTCTTATTTAAGAGTGAACAATGGAAAGTTTGTTTTTTCCTTCTTCAGAATAAACTCCCCTCTCTTTTGCTTTCTGTAATGCCTCTGGAAAGCTCCTTCAGGATTAGTTTCAATTTGTGGCAACCTCTAATAGAAGGTGTTTTTCTTTACCACTTCAAGGAAAAGAAGTTATTGTCATGAAGGCTTCTCTCCTCTGCAATTAGAAAAACATATTTGAAAGAGTAAGCATATCCTTAAAAAAACCCAAGCCTGTTATAAGTGGAATTGAAGATAAGTTAATCATCTTGCATTCTCTGTCTTTCCTGCCTTGTTCTAAGAACTTCATCTCCCTCTAGATTAATAACAAGACAAGAGTTAGGCATGAGATAATTTACCACATCATTTATTTACACATTTTAACGAAGGAAAGATCATAGAAGCATAACAGAGCTGAAGTTTGTTGTCAGTTGGATTGGAAAATGTATATAAATTCCAGGAACAACTTAGTCAGTCCTGACACTATTTTAATTTGAAATGGAAATTATGCAGCTAACAAGTTGTATCCTGTCTTCTCACGGCTGCTGATCTGCAAAGCAAGAATCCTAGAGGGCATAATGGAAGATCTCACAAAAAGTGCTTCTGAGAAATAAAAACTGATGTGTGATTCTCCTGCTTTAGTTTTAACTGCACTGATGCACTAGCATAAAAAAAAAAGAATTGAAAACCACTTTAATATGCCTTTTCTTATTTTGCAATCAAACAGCATGGACTATAATCTTCATTGATGTCAAGTCATCACCAATTCATTGGAAATATCATCCTTCAAGTACTTGATTACACTCTTGGCAGCAACAGGAGCAGTTTGGAGTGAAGTCCTGCTGACCCATAGCTGCCTCTCTAATGTTTATCTCTAAGGCTAGGGTCTTTTTGAAAGGCTTGGAGATATTTATCCTATGGAACCCAACAAAGAGAAAGCTGCAGGAGCCAGATATCAAAGAGGAGACTAGATGAGAGATGCAGAGCTTGGAAATGTTTTGCACTGTCTAGCCATGGAAGGGTTGAACAAGGAAATGTGAATATCCCACCACCTGCTTCTAGCATTGCTTCTGTTTCAGAATAAGGAGTCACCAAAAAACAAAACCAACCAAACAACCAACCTGCTGGAGTCAAAAGTAAGCAAGCACCCAAACCAGTAGGGCTAGGAACTGTTGCTTCCTTATGTGCTTAGAGGAGCTCTGGATCCTTCTCTGCAGGATGAAGCAGCCCAGAAGAACATACAGCCTTCTGATATGGATGATCTCCAGAGAAGGAGGTCAGTATGGGCTGGAAACCACTGGGAATGGGGTGGGAACTGCTCCAAGGCATTTTGCAAGACTGCTGTGTTACGACATAGAACAGGTGAGGCATGAGTCACCTGCTTTCCCTTTGAATCCAAAGGCATACCTGTAGCTACACTGGATGCAGCCCCTCTGTGGGGACACATTTTGGGAACACACATGTTATGTGACCATAATAGGAGATGGAGGAATGTCTGCTTTCTGTATTGCAATTAGATTTAGGCCTGAATGTGTTGTTCCTATGCCCAGTCTCATCTAAACTGGGGCATTTCTGGCCATGTAAAAAAGCATAACCATCAAACACACAATGTGCCTCCAGGGTTACCTGGTGGTTTTCAACATTCCAAGTTTGGATGGCACTCTGCATCTTGTCTCCATGTTCCTGTGTTCAGGGGAGCATGGGAGAGCCAGCCAAGATGTCTGTACCTACATGTGGACATGCTTTTGTGTACCTGAGGAATGAAAATCCTACAGATAGGCAGCACCTGAGAAAGCTTCGGAGAATTTATAGCTGAGGGATTTGATGCCCATGCTCTCTTGTACATTGCATTTAAAACCCTGTGTTTGCTGAGGGCCAATCTTTTTAGAGTCCCTGGTATGAAGTAGCTCCCCTTTAAGCTTTTTCCCCTCTCCTTTTGAATGTCCCAGGGACCTTCTTCTGTGACAAGTTACTGGTCATGGGGAGATAAGATATAAATGAAACCTATGTGCTATTCTAGACCTGTAAAGCAAATAACAGATAATTCTATCTATTCTCTGTTTTCCCTGCAAGGAGGCAAAAATTAATTAATCTTTTCAGATGTTTCCTTAGTTAGTATTTCTATTTCCTTACTAGTAACCAAATAAAAATGTTGCTTTGCTTTGTTTGTTAGCTTTTGGGTTTTTTATTCAGATGGGAAAGGAAGATATGAAAAACATGTGTTATGGCTTATTTATTTCAATCTATAATATCAATTTGTCTGAAGTCAGCAGAAATCCTGAGACTTGCTCTTACATGTCCTCAGTGGAAAATTTCAAGTTTAAAAGGAGCAGGTGTAGGTCTTCCATGCTACTTGTCATTTATCTGTTCTTTTCCCTGAAGTCATCTGTCTGAATCTTCACAGCCTTGCCAAAAAATCCTGTGACCTGGGTTTACTTTCCTACATTCATCATCTTCATTTCATGCCATCATTTCTTTAAACCTTATGAAAAAAATCTCATCATTCCCTTGCCCCACTTATCACATCATAATTGGACCTAGGAGCCCAAATCATACATGGTTTTAAGTCTTTGTTATCCATCATATCAAACATTCCTGTGAAATTAAGATCACACCACTCAAAACTAGAAGTTGGGCAATGTGTCACACACTTTTCCTTCCCTGTTGCTCCCTCTGCATGGCAGAAAGCTCTCTCTGTAAAGTGACTTCATTGTCCACATGCAAGTGTTCCCTCAAAACTTGTCTCCACTGCAGTGCCAAAAATCTGACAGTCAGACAGCTGGCAAGTTGCACCTGATGCTTTTCTTTACCTGCCAGACTGCCTCTTATGTGTTTGTAGTTACCTTTGATCCTTTTGTCACTGATCATGGGGCAGAAACTGTCTACTTATAGGTAAAATTCACAGTAGAGCTCTGATTCCTATGTACCTTATCCTGGTATATATCTGAATATCTGAACTGACTTCAAAGCAACCTGCAGCAGGATAACAGAAATGCATTCAGCCCTTAAAGCAGGTACATTGCTTCTTATAAAAGTGTATGTGATGTACTAATGATCTATTATGAATATCTAATAAGCTGATTGCTGTGGTGCCTAGAAGCCCTGTTGAAATAGGTGACATTCAACCCTCTTCCAAGGCATTGTTCCTCTCTAAAGTACTGCTATAAATAAATCAAACATCATCTGAAAGGAAGATGTCGTATCCTACTAAATTCTGCATATTCCAATGCTTTCATTATTTCAGTTTCTTTTTGGTCTCCTTTCTTCTGCTCCATAGGTAAGCATTACACATTTGATTTGACAAAGTTGTCCCTCACTGGTGCTTAAGCCAAAGCAAGCAGATCATGATTAATGCAGAAGGAAGAGCTTCAATTCTATAGTCAATGCTCACATTTTATGGGGTTTAGTAGATAATTAAGATGTGAGAGTTTTAAAGTCTGAGATATGAATGAAGCAGAAGAAATTGCACCTTGAAAACACAATTATAGCCAGAGGCCTTCTTAAGGGTGGCTATTACAAATATATACAAATATATGAGAAGCAGCTATCAAGAATGATCAGAAATGAGGCCAAAGAACCAGTAAGTGTTTTATTTCAGTTATAGTAAAAATAATATTGTATCATACAGGACCAATCTAATGCTGTTAGGAGGTCTTTTGTGTTTACTCTTTCCCAGTTTCTCAGAAGAGACTGTTCTGATTACATTTTCCACCTTTCTATCTAATACTTTGTGCAGAGTAGTTTTTATTTCAGCAGCTCAGAAATGTTCTTCCCAGAACATCACTCCTATGGTTCCCAATATTTTCCTCATTACTTATGCCCAATAATCTTCACCAAATGATGAAAAAGAGGATTATATGGAACAGCTATCTCCCAAGAAGCTTCTTCCTCACTGGAGAGCCAGCTGCTGAATCCAAATATAAACATTGTGCTGCAAGCATCCACAGCAAAGGAGATGAAAGAAACGATGGGCAGTGAAGATGCTGCCTGTCATTAACCAGGCAAAATAGCCAACTCCCAAATCAGCATTGCTTTGCCATTCTAACATCAACCAATGGAAGTAATAAGTGATATACCCGTGGTCCCTTGCCCATTTCATTTGTGATTTTGATTGCTGACATATGCAAAACTAGTTAGTGTGAGCTTACCATCCCTAAAGGGAAAGCAGCACACCAGGTAGCAGAATGACAGCCTCAGGAAGCTGTGTGCAGCTGTCTTTTTCTGCACTCTAATATCAATATGTGTATTTGAAAGGCGTTTGCCTTTCTTCTAAGACATCCACCACTAGCTTAGTTAGAGTGGATGATTTTAAGAGAAACAAAAAATGGGAGCTAATACTGCAAACTCTAGAAAACATCTCAAGAAGTTACTAAATCCATTGATGCTGATGGATGTCCCAGTCTTCCATTTACAAATATCACTTCACTGCACACTCCTTTTGCCTGTTGAGCAGGACATTTGAGGTCACAGAGGAACACAATCCTACTTTATAACTGTATTTTACTTGGCTCAGTATCAGTCTTTTCAAAGTCCTACTCTATCACAGCTCTTTGATGTGTAATGCCACACTAAAGTATATATTCTATGGCTCTGCCTTGAGCTATTGTGTCTGATAGGCATTCTGGTAGCTTTTCAAAGACATTAAACAGATGTAAGGTTTAAGAAGATTCACAGGCAAGGAAGCCAGTATGCACATCCATCCCCTACCAGGCTCAGCATGAGACAACTTCAAAGCTTACAAACACAAAATTCAAAAGGCCCAAGAAAGCTTTTGTCCAAAACCAAACTTTTGAGGAAGCACTGAATCTTCTGAAGTAGACTGATAGCCACAAAAGAGTAAAATCAACACAAAAACTGTTGGTCATATTTCTCTGGAATTTGGGGGTTTTGCCTCTGACTTCATGTCCATTAGTTCTGTCAAAACATTCTTGATTTCTTCTGTAATGGCAGATGATACTTGATCAAAACAGATTTTTTTTGGTGTGTTTTTTTTTTTCCAAGTTTTACGCTTCATAACTAGATCTTATAATAAATTACACACTATACAAACCAGGAAAAACCACTCTGTAGATAGCAGGGAATAGGGTTTGGGATGGAAGCCACACGAAAAATCAGTTTTGAACTATTTCATCCTTTAGTATTTTTATGCTAGTCGATTCTGTATTCTTTTTGTTTTGCCAGCTAAAGCCAGAAATCAGGGAGATGCAAAGTCCAGCTAAACAGTGTTTGCTTATTTCTAGGTATGAAAATGATCTGCAGTCAAGAGGAACACATTTGTAACTGTTGGCTGAGCATTTCAATTTACACTTCTGTGCTCTCCTCAAGCTATTTCCACTGAGTCACCAAGACCATCACAGAGAGATTGACCTCTAGCTTTAAAAAAACAACCACCCCTAATTTCTTTCTTCTATTTTCTTTCCCTTTTTTATTGTTTCTTTCCCTATCCTCTTTCTAATCTACCATTCTGCAGACTTCTAATGCTTCTGAGGTTAAACACTGAAACACCTGAGTTTCCTGACATTTTTTTCAGGCAAAACCAAGTGTTTATGAGAGAGGCTGATGTGTCAAAACAAATGTACTTGTAGAAGGGTGTTGCTTATGACAAGATTTGATGGGAGCTATTGCAACTGCCAATGTTAATGAAATAAATGGGTAAATAATATTCAAAATAAACAATTGATCAAATTTTAACTTGATTAATTGACTGCATATTGTATGTATTAAGAAATAATGTGTTGGTCCTGGTTTTAGTCCTGGAATTTGTGTTGCTATGCTTTGAAAACAAGTAATACTTATTTTTTCCAGACGGTTTGTTTTAGAAAGAAACCCAAACAAGTATTTTTTAGCCTCCAGAGCACTGAATAATATTGCTTTGACTAGGAAGAAAATACTGGCATTGTACAGATTTTTTTTTTCATAATTGTCTGCTCTGAAAAACAAAACAACCAAGTGCACTTTCTGACTTGTAGGAGGCTGGATTGCACACTGCTGTCCCATCCAAGCTGGGTCTCAGCAGTTGTCAAGGGTTAGGGCTGGGCCAACCACTAACCCAGTGACAGATATTCTCTATCATCCTCTTTTCCCCCACTCCAGGAAGGAAAAAGGAATTAGAGAGAGAGACTTGTGGATTGGAAATGTAACAAACTAATTAAAATAATGACAAGAAAATGGAATATATATCTATACACACACAAAACCAATAGCACACCCAAGCCACCCTTGATGGCAACTACCTCACCATCACCACTGATGCTGTAGCAGAAGGACTCACCAGCAGACAGGACTTGGACTCAGGGGCTGGATGCTGGAAGTCAGGAACCCTTGGACTGAGATTGAAGGCAGAACAGACAGTCCTGGAACAGCAGAGCCAGGCTTCAGATCCTCACCAGGAGAGTTACTCTTGGATCAGGATTGAAGGCAGAACAGAGTCTGGTGACAAACAGAGCTGGGCTTCTGATGTTCAGAAGGCTCAGGTGTTTAGCCTTCAAGAAGAGCACAAACCCAAACCTCTCCTTATTTATAGTGGCTGTTCACTAGCTGCTAAATAGCTTAATTATGCATCTGTTTTGCTTGGATCTTTGGCTTTATGTAAGAGCCCCGAAGACCCAAGCTTGGTGTCAGAGTTTCAAAGACTCAATATGACATATAGGGCATGGAATACCTTGTTTTGACTCAAGCTAGGACACCAGTAGACCTTCCACATCATTTAGATCTATCCCTCCCAGACACAGCCAAGTCACCTCTCTGGTGTGAGTTTAGAGAGTACCAGCTAGACCCCTCCAGTGCCTGAAAATCTGTTCCCAATCTTTTCTAACCTGCTGGGACTGTCCCTGCTTCACTAATAAGAGCATTTTTGCACAACTGTGTGATCAGGCAGAAAGAGATCTGCATGGGTTTTATCCAGACTATGACATAGACAGGGCAAAGCCTTCTCTCCAATCCCTTCCTGCAGTCAGACAGAAGCTGTTGGTGGCAAAAGCAGAGATGTCCTGCTGCACTGCTCTCTCCTCCACAAGCACAGCCAGGGAGACAAAAGTGCCATCAGCCAGTAAAAAAATAAAAGCTGCCCACAGATACAACCAAGTGTCAGGTTCACTCAGCATCAGCTGATAACCCTGTGGAACCAGTGATCAATATTCATCAGCATCACAGTTCTCCTGCTAGTGATAGTATAATGGGCTGATAATGCCATCCTCCTTGTAGCCAAATCCCATCAGGGACCAGACAGCTGGAACTAAAGGAGAAAACTTATCAGATCTGGCAGGAGACAGTTTAGGAGGCTAAAATTAACCTTGGACCATTCACAGGAAGAACTAATTGTTTGTGACTGCTAGATTCCTGCCAGTGGCAAAGGTTTATTGTTGCACTGATCTTAACCTGATACTCGTTTTTCTGTGGCAGAAAAAAAGGAAAGAAAATGAAGTGATTAAAAAAAGAATAAAAAAATCCAGGGTTATTTTTAACTCCTCCCCCATAAAGAAATATAAATTTAGTGTCCATGTAATGAAAATTAAAGCTAAAGCTTTACACATTTGTGCTATAATGATTCAACTTGCTTCAGGACTCCAGAACATATTGTGAAATTTATCAGTGTGACAGAGCCTTCGTCAAGAAAAAAAGGAAGACCTGTCAGAAAAGCTAAAGTCTGCTGAATGACTCTTACTTTATTAAAATCTCCAATGACATCATTTCCACCCTTTCCCCTGCCAACAGTACACGAGCTGGTAGATGTTTTGGCTGAAGAGTCATCAGTTAGAACTCATGAAAAATGAGGCAAATAAATAAGGGAAGAAACCAAAGGTGGTGGTAGACTTTACTTCAGGAGCTGAGGATGTGCAAGAGAGGGAAAAATTAACACTTGGCAATGTGTTTGAGGTGCAGATCTCTTGACGTTTGGACATAGTGATGTTCAGCAAAGGTAATACCTAACAGAGCTACAGAGCAAGCTCTAGCCCAGGAAAGTGAACTTGGGAACATGAGCAGAGCAGCCTGTGCAGGAAAAGAGAGAACTCAGAGCTGGAAAAGAAGTTTACTTCAGAGGAGAAGAAAAGGAACTGGTGGGAGCACAAGATACGTTGGCAAGTAAGAAGACAGCATGTTTAATCCAACAAAGAGAGAGAAATGGACAGCCAAGGAGCCTTGGTAGCTGCTGTGGAGAAAACTAGAACTTGTACCAAGAGGAGACCCTTCATAGGAAAAATCAAAATCCCACCACAGGAGCTAATGTAGAGAAAACAAGAACTGAGAAACAGGACTAGATTTGGGAGGATCTTGAAAACAGCAGGCAGGACCCTGCTGAGTGGTTTTGGCATCAGGACAAGAGCTTACATTGGAGTGGGTCAAAGGTGTCTACCCTAGGCTAGAATGATCAAAGGAGAGGTGGTTCAAGTTATCTCTCTGGAATTCATCCCATTCCCAAGAGGAATGTAAATGCACAGCAAGAAAAATTAAAAACAAACAACAGGGATTGATTATGATTAGAAAGATATGACTTGCAGCCACAGATGCACAATCAGGTAGAACAGTTTTTCTCAAAGGACTGATACCATGCAGGTGACTGGGATACTAAGGCATGAAAGTAGGAAAGGGCATTAAAAAATTTCTCCTAGGACAATTGGATGAACTAGTGACAAACCTTGAGGGTTAAATGTACATATGGATCAAGGATCTCTGTGTTAAAACTGTAGAAATGAATAAATATTGAAAGTTATACTCTTAATGAGAGATTTTAATTCCTAGATGCCTATCGCCTGAGACTGAGAAATGTGAGAACTGCCAAAAACTAAGCTGAGTTACACATCATTGAAGATATTCATGCAACTAGAATAAGTTCTTCAGCAGGGAAGATGAAGGAAACTAGTGTCATTTGTTCCAGCTTAGAAGAGTGGATAGCAGTATCTCAAAGAAAGCAAGTAAACTGTTAAGTGCATTTCCTTGTCTTGTCCAGGGAACATGCCTGATACCTGATTTCTTTCATGTTTCTCCCAGAAGATCTTTGTTAGCTGGAAAAAGAATAAATTGCTGACAAAGTAACTTAGCAATACAACTTTGAGTGTTAAGCTAAACCACTTCCAAGGGCAGTGTTATCTCCCCATCAGAAGCAGCTTGGGCAGACATGCAACAAGCCAAGCTTGCCAACAAGTGTCTAAGTCTGTAAAGCAGGTTGACTTCTATTTCTTCTGCCTGTCACATGGAAAGCATACTAAAAATAAGCAGAAGAGCAAAACTTCAGGAGATTAACTCTTGGGATAAATATGCTTTTGAGACTGTTTCTCTGCCAACAGAAATATCTCATCTGAAAGCAACTTGATTGGAATATTTTTTCTATGTCCCAGTCAGCACCAGCAAGATCACCTGGCAGAGAAAGGTATCTGTATTTATTTTCCTTGGCATGCCTCTAAGAACCAAGCCTTTTGGCCCTTTCCAGCACTATTATTACCTTTTTCCACTACAAGCCACAGCACAAAGATCATACTGGAAGGTGTTGCAGTAATAACAACAATTCCCTGCACAGAAAGAATTATTATTATTATATAATGATGGAAGTACATATATTGGGTAATCATTAAGGACACTTAAAGAGCTATATCATGGAAACCCTTCAAGGTAGCTCTTTAATGTGCTCTAGTGTGCAAAGATAGTATAAATAACACCTTACATTCAGGCTATGGGTAAGAAACATTTCATTTATGGATAATAACAAACACTAGGAGGTTTTTATCAAAACAGAAAAGAGAGAGACTAAGTCATACAGAAACTCATCCTTCGATTTTGGCATGGGAGTGAGATGCACAGAATGAAAATGGCATGGAATATCACAGACACTGAGAAGGCAGACAGAAAGCACAGCAGGAAGACATAGAAACCAATCAGACTTGGATGAGAAACATTAATAGATACAAAAGTAAATTTAATGTCCCCTGCCATCCCCTGAAGCTAAGAGAAACAATATTTCCACCTGAAGAAATGACAATCAAATAATCATGATGCTAATAAAGGAGTGAGACCATTCTAGTGCTGCCCATGAAACAAGTGCCCCAAGGCTATGGTTTCTATGCACATGAACTTATAGCTAACCAGAGAAATAAACTTATGAGCTCTGGTAAGCAGCAAACTATTTAGATGGCAGATACTTGGATGCAAAAAGCCTATTTCTTCTAACAGTTAGCTCTGCTTCTTTCTTGGTGGGAGTATATAAAGAAGTCTTGTATATAAGAAGATCTTGTACTTAGAGTTATGGATGTGACTGTGGTCAGCTTGTGATTGGTACTCAAATAAAAACACTCCCCCCCCCCCCAATTGACTTCAAACAATATTATCAGTGGAGTTGCTCAATTAAAACAATGTGGATAAGCAAAATACTTAAGAATGCTTTTAAAACCCAAAGAACTAGCTTTTTAATAGATACATCATCAAACATCATCATTTTTGGCCTCTATGAGATTATGTGTAAAGGCTTTCTTATTCTCTTCTTTTCTTATTCTATTCTTTTTCATTTAATAGCAAAGGAACTGTGAACTGAAACACAAACCTCTCAATTCCCAGGCAAATATGCTAACATTTCAGAAGACATTTCAGTTCTTTCTTTGGCCATCAGAATATTTACTGTTTCTTCCTCCATTTTGCTTCTAGGTTTATCTAACTAGCATTTAACTTTTTTGGAGATATGTTCTGAAAAAAAAAATCAGATTGGTTTCTTTCAAAATTTCTGATATGTCAATTTATTTCTTCAAAACTCTTTGGAAAAGATGACTAAAATTTTTAAATAGCTTAGAATCAAGCCAAACAGTATTTTTATGGTAAATTTTTAAATCACACAGCTCTGCTTACCACCACTCACTTTTGCTACTTATGTTATTTTCCATCCTGCATCCCAAAAATTTCACAGCTGCTCCTGAAAGGGAACAGAACCAAAATAATCCTGACAAGTTAATTTTGAAGGGCTCCTCCCACAAGTCTATAGACTTAAATAGTCAAAACAGACTATTTAGCTACGTAACACTGTCAGGAAAAGAAAATTACTGCAAAAGCAATGGAGAATAGGGAGTTTTGGAAGGATGTAAGACATTGTGCATTGAAACAACTTCCACCCTTTTTATTGCCTGCTTTCTGCTGGCTGCACTCTGCCTGTGCTAGATGACAAGAAACTTAAGGCATTCAAAGGCTAAGAACAAGTTGCCTTCTTTTTCTTTAGTGCTCATTTTTCAAGTGTCTGTTTTGTCATATTTAACTGGGTCAGCCAAGTCATAGCATTCACTACAGAAACTCACTAGTGCTCATTAGCTGATGATCTCTACCCTACCAGAGATGGACAATGTAACAGGGAGGAAGGGGTAAGTGACAGCAAAAAAAAGGCAAAGTAGCTCTTTACCACTCAAAGAAAAGTTGTTCTTTCCTTCTGCCAATAGCTCCACAGTTGTCTATAGATCCTTTTCTGCTAGAATCAGCTTAGGCTCCTTCCAGGAAATAAATACTTCCATAATTTGGGTGCTTTCCCTGTTTTTGAATCCTGAGAGAAAAAAAAACAAACAAACAAAACAGGGTTTGGGGAGTGGGAGCAGCATCAGCAGCATCTGGATGTGTGCTCATATTGATACAACAGAATTCTGAGTGGTTTATTTTGTGATAAGAGTTCACATTTCCATTCCTCCTACACTCTGGAAGACAAGTGGAAAAGCAGTCCAGCAACAATTCAACATGAAAGCACTGGTGGTGGTTGATTTTCCTTTACTGGATTTGTCATTTCTCCAGAGAGTAAATATAAAGTTACAGAGCATTATTATCAATTCAGACCAACACTGCCTAAGCCAAATATTCTGTAAGATTTTAAGCACTGAACATCCTTTTTTTTTCTACCCTGAGTACCTCCATCCATTTGAATAAGCACAGATGGGCAGGGCAAGAGCTGTCTCAGGCGTGTAGCTGTGAGCTACAGCTGGGCACAGAATGAATCTCACTTACCACGTGGCACCTTGCTCCTGGCCTTTAGCCTCTAATGACAGTTTGGCACTTAAACTTGCAAATATTGATTGGCAAAACATTTTATGATCATCATGTGGAAACGTTTAGCTGTTCCCTCCTTACTGATGTTACTGGAAACATTTTGTAGCTTCTTTGGTCACCCTTTCATCTTGGCACTTGGAGGCTTTGCCTTCATACACAGAAGCCCAATCTCCACAAGGGACTTTAGACCTAGGCTGACAGCTCCCAGACATTCACACAGATGCCTCATGTTCTACATAGAGCTCATTTTGTGCTGGCAAATAGAATGATTGAAGAGTACAGAAAGATAACTATAGGCTTGAACGCATAGATACACATAACTGGGCTGAAACATCTCACTGGGCATAGAAAATGGAATGAGGGTTATGAATACAAAGAGAGGGAGTAATAACAAAATAAAAACAAACTCATAGAGTTTTATAGTACTTTGACTTAGAATCACACATGCCTTTCTATTTATTTTTTTATCACCTAGCATAATTGTGTACAAACTTTCATCATGCTGGAGACTGTAACCTACTTCAGTCCAAAGCCCCTGTTACATCTAGAGTAGTCTCAGTCCTGTTGGTTTTGAAATCCTTCTGGGATATTTTGAATCCCACAACACATGCTGCAGAATTAACACTATTTCTCTGATATTTGTACTCTGATGATAGCAAGGGAGCCCAACAATAAGAAAGGATTTGTTGTGCTGGAAGCCCTAGCAACAACATCCCAATCTCAAAAAGGTTAATCCTTTCTTTCATCACATCCTGATGCCTTGCTGATAGTCCCTACTGGAAAAGTTCATGTGCAGCCTTCTCCAGTTTCCTAAAGAGAGAATGTGTCTGGGTTTTGGGGACATGGAATATTTCCTTAATTCAAAAAAGAAATTTGAATTGCTTCTTTTTTAGTGTGTGAAATGAATTTCACTAGACCAATACTGCAAGCTGCTGAAGATGGCTGAGATTAAAGAGAGGTTTGAAGCTGTTCACATGAAGTGGTCTAAGCAAAGACTAGTGAATAGTAGATTTTAATGAGGTATTAAAGCAGATGAGCTCAGAGACAGATGTTTTATTCCAGAACTCTTTCAATATGTCTTCATTTTCTCTGCTTTGTTTTATATTGTCAACAAAAAGAGTGTTGTTGTTTTGGTTTTTAATTGCACATTAAGCTAATGAGTGTCAGGAAAACCTATCTTTTGCTGCATGTTACTCAGACATCAAATGTGACTTCTTTGCAGTTTTGCTTTAGTACTGAGCAGTTGCAGAAAATTGATTGAATATTGAGACCCAGGGTCACAGCTGGGAAATGGCTGCACAAAACTGAATGGATCTTCACTGAGTAGCCATGGAAGCCACAAAGATATTTCAGCTTGATTTTTTTGTAGCTAGAAGGCTGCACTTAGCTCCCAGTTTGAGGCACCTAAACAATCCTCTATTTTTAGCTATAGAGAGGAATTACATGGGAATTCAGGCCATCAAACTGCAATGGCTGAGGGCAGGTTTGGAAGAAGCCTTTTTTTTTCTCACTGGCTAGAGAGGGAAGCCTATGCTAACACCTGATGTTTGCAGGGTGATGTCCAAGTCATGGAGAGTGTATAGTTCATTAAATTAGTCCAGGTTTTAGTGATTCTACATGCAAAGCCTGAAGGAGAGTTTCTAAGGGGTATATTCTCATATTGTTGTCGTCACATCCTATCAAGATCCCAGAGAAACTCAGGAGAGGAATTAGGTCTTCACATCCACTTCCCTAGCATGTGAGCTGCAAAACCTTGTCCTCAGAGACCTCCTCCTGCTGCTGCTGCTCCAAACAGGAGTTTTGCCAAGGCAGTCTGGCAACCTAAGCTTTTTGTGCCCTTACCCTTTTTGGTTTGCTGTCTAATGACAAAGCAGGCAGCTCAGAGAAGTCACCCTGCCAACCAAAGGCACACACACAGTTTCTTTACTGTGGTGGAAAGCAGAGGGTTTTTTTCTCATCATCTCTGTCTGCACAATCAGTAAACAACAGGCTCTGGCAGCTGGTATCCCTGTGCTGACTTGGATGGCCCTGGAGAAAAGCAGAGGAGAAAGGCAGAGTGCCAAGGTAGGCTGCAGGTTCATACCTGCTTGAATTGACTCTCCCTGAGTTTCACAACAATTTCAGCAACAGTGACTAGGAAAGCTGCACAAATCTCTTCCTCACGTAGGTTTTGATTGGCCTATAAGCTTTATAAATCTTCAACAGTCCTCACTAAGTGATATATATGTACAGGAAACATTTTCGTGGTGTGGATTCTTGTGTGTCCAGAGACACTCTGCGTCGAAATTTAGATGAACGCTCAGATTCTTCTAGTCTATTGCTATGAGTTCTAAAAGGAGCTGACAAGTAAAGGAATGGTTAGTTGGTGCTTAGTTGCTGGCCAGGGTTAACTTGAACCCTCTACAGCATGCCATTTGCTTGTTTTAGAGAAGTAAAAAATAAAAGAGCCTAATTATAAATCCAATCTTTTTAACTCTTAGAGGTATCACATTTGTTGTGGAATCATATCACCTTCATGGTTGAGTGTAAATGTCAAATACATTTATAAAGAAATAGTTTTCATTCTTCTAAACCAAAATGGTACAACTGCATAACTCTAGTGGCAACCAGTACTACCTTATATTAAAAAAGGGCATTTTATGAAAGGATATGCTATGTGAAGACCAGATGTGTGCATCAACCCTATGCACAGCTTCAGTTTATATTCCATAGAGTATCTTACTGAAATAAGCAACCCCATGCACTCAATTTAACACCTTTGACACCTTTTACTCCCTTGGCATTTTTCAACTTGGAAATCTTTTTATAGCCATCCCTTTTCTTAAATTGCACAAAGCTGACAATCACATGCCAATGAACCCAAGACTTTCTGCCAGAGGCAGAGAGCAAGGGCAGCAGCAAACCCGATTTCAGAGCACATCTCCTCCCATTATTCCAGGGATTGGAAAAATTATCAAGGGACTGAAAAGTAGTCACCAAATATATGAATCTGTCTCCAAAATCCTTGCTGTTTTTTTTCAGATTTCTCTCTTTTCACTTCAGCTTCTCCTCCACCCACAGCTTTCATAATAAAAAGGGCAAACCTCAGAATAATCTGATCAGTGCTTACGTATTTGTGGATGCAAGCTCATCTGTGTGAGGACTCCCCACAGCATGAAGGCCTAAAAATATTCCTCCCACAGAATTACACAACCTGAAGAAAACTCACAGAGTTTAAAAAAGCAACCTGAATCAAAGACTCTTCATAGTTTTCACATTTCTGAATTAGTTGATCTGAAATATAATGGAAATGTTGTGCATATTTGTTTTTATTTTACCCAAACTAGTTGAGCATCCCTAATTAATACCACAGAGGACAACACTGATGGGGAAAGGACAGCTGAGCTGATTACTTTGCTTCATTCATAATGCACTTTTCTTCCTCCCTGACATGTGAAACATCTCAGTGATTTTATGTTCTCCCTTCTTTACTCTGAAAGCACCAATGAAAATATCTTCCTCCTGACTGAGCAGATAGTTAATTTGAAATTAAACAGCTGTGTCCAGCCACAGTGCTCATCTAGCTGTTGCATAGCAAATGACTTGCAGCTGGAATTACCAACATTTTGGGGTTTGACCTTCAAACAGTTAATTAACATTTGTCTTAAGTGAATAGTATCAGACTGCTACCACTAGTGATAATGCAGAGTGGTTTGATGTACCTCCAGCAAATAACAGGGACATAAATCTTAGGCTCAGAGGGAAGTAACCTCCCAAATTGCTTCAGTTCCTTTGATGGAAGGGAGAAAGAAGCACATCTGAAGGCCTTTCCTCCTTGTTGAGGCACCTAGAGTCAGTCATCCCAGCATCCCCTCTGCAAGCCTCCAGTCATCTCTTCACATGCAGGTAAGAAAGGACTGGAAGAGACTGCATCAGCAGACTGCAAAATGCTAGGTGCAGGTTAGGTTCCTGAGGTGTACAACCTGGTTCCTAGCCCATTTTTTTCCTTCCTGCTAGCCTGTTGTATTCATTGCTGCCATTATTGTCTGTAAAATGCTCAAGAAATGAGTAAATCAAGTGTGTCCATCCACCTTTCTTCTTGCCACGTGCAGGTTGGGTTTACCTTTAATTCACCTGTCTGTAGTGTAAAGCAGTTTCACAATGAGTGACCACTAAAGTGTACTTAATGCAGTCATGCAGAACTGCAAATCATAAGAACAATGATTCACCAGAAAATCTAGCCCTGTATTAAGAATAACTCAATCTGTCTATAAAAAGGATTGTCTAGAAATAGCTCCTCCCCCTGTAAAATGCTTCTACGTTGTTGTAGTTCTGCAAGGAATGGTTCTTCCCTTTCATCTTTTGAAAGTTCAGTGATGAGATAAAGGTCAAAAGTGCTAGAAGCAGTCCCAGTGATCAGAAAATTCGTGTCGTGTCTTCCTCCTTTCTGCTTCATTTGTGTATGTTCTCTTTTTCAAACAATTTTCCCAAACAGTGTACATCTCTGAAATGAATTATAGGAATATGCTTATGCATTTGATGACTCTGTGATCTCATTTCTATGTTCTCAAAGTTTCACTTTAGGGTTAATTTAAACCAATTTCAAGCAGTAGTGCATTCTTCTGTCAAAGAATGTGTAGCAGCTGCCTGTACATTCAAAACCTGATTTCTCATTTATTGGCAGATGAGTTAGGAAAGGGATAGCTTGAAGAATGGAAGGTTTTCAAGTAAAGTTTTAAAGGGACTGCTGGATTTTGTGAATATCTTACATCCAATAATTTCTAATTGACAAATGTTGTATTTGCCTCCAAAGACCAACCTTCCTCCTTCCTTCCCTCCCTTTCTTGAACTAGAGCTTCTCTTTTAAAGAAGGTTTTAAATGAATTTGCCATTTTCCAGTATTAAGTGAAAGCAAACAAAACTCTTTTGTTCCTCCTAGCCTATAACCCTTGACATCTGTGTGAAAACTCTCATTTCATTTTTTTGCTAGTAATATATATAACTTTGGCTTAAATTTAGCAGAATTTCATCTTTTAGATTGAAAAAATACATATTCTCAGACTTGAGTTTCCCATATGGAATCTCTAATCTGTGATTGATTGTATTTTTCTTTAAGTCTAAAAATTTGGTGGGTTCCCTGTAGTGATCACACAGAATCACAAAGGTTGGAAGAGACCTCTAAGATCATCAAGTCCAACCATACCTATCACTACCATACCACTAAACCATGGCCCCAAGTACCACATCTAAATGTTGCTTAAACACTTCCATGGATAGTGATTCCACTACCTCCCTGGGCAGTCTATTCCAAGACTTAATAACCCTCTCTACTCATTGCACCATTCTCAGGTGTCTCTCAGTTCTCTTCACCCTCTCCCTTGTGCTGCTGAAAGTAGAACACAACGTTACGTCCTGGTAGTAGTTACACTGGTACAAAAATTCATCTCTGGTAGGTCCTTTGTGATATCTAGGTGATGTCCTTGGTGTTTTGGGTACTGAACAGCACTTCACATGGCACTAGACACCTGTTCAGGGAGCTGAGTTTTACCCCCAGTGTGCCTAAACACAGTTTTTCAGTTAATGCATACATCCACTCTATTTGGTTAAGCTCTTCATCATAACATTGCATAAGAAATGATACTCAACTAAATATGTATCTCAGGTGTTTTTTTTTTCCCCAGTCATTTCTTCCTAGACTAGCAGCTGTTATCCTGTTTGTCCTACAGTATCATCCTTTTTCTTGGCTTTGGTTGTACAATGAAATTTCCACTTTCCTGAGCAAATTAGAATCCCCCCAAATCATCTTCTCATCAGAGTGCCAATTTTCTCAGTCTTTGAATATCAGAAAACTTATAATAATAGAAGAAAATTGTCTTTATGTTGTCTTCCAAAGGCTTTACTCAGATTATAGGTAGAGATGTACCAATCAAAGTTCTAATGAAAGACATGCTGCTTTCATGTCATTCACTCTCCTAAATGATTTAGTGCAGATGCCTTACACAAATCTAAATATGTCAACACCTTGTGTAATTTTAGTCGGTTTCATTTGCTGTTCTGCAGTTAGGAGAATTATAGAGTTCCCTGTTTACTGTCCTTTTTGTCCTCTGGCTTTGATTTTGTATGTACTCAAAGGAAGGTACACCAGCATTAAGGCTGTCAAACTGATGCAGTCACAGAGATGCAAGAGATTTATTTAAATGAAAGAAAAAGTGGATTTTATCCTTGCTGATGCTAATGGGCCAGTACATCTTCATAAATCATAGAAGAACAAAGTGCTCTCATCTATACAAATATTTAGCTAAAGTCTAGCAGGATGGCACCCTGAGGGTAGCTTGAGGACAAGGAGAAAATCATGACTGAAGGAGAAAGAGAAGCTCAATGAAGTTTGAGCTGCACCATCTCACTGTTTACTGTCCCAAGGTAGGAACTTGAAGGCAATTCAGCAATCATAGGAAGCTCCTGAAAAGATATCTGTGCTTGAGAACATCCCCAAGATTCCTGCTAGGAGGAGGCAGGGGAGGACTATGTCTTTCTGCTTAGTGCAGCTGGTTTCTGGTTCCTGTAAGCTCCAAATAAGATGCACAATAGATCTAAGTGAAGAAATATTTGTCCATCTGTCCCTGGCGTGCTCTTTGCACAGCAGTTGGGACCTGTCAGTGGAAGGGAACTTGGCAATACTGTCAAGTGGGCTTTGTGCTCCACTCGTGGAAGATAGTTCACCCCTCTCCCCAGTAGTTCTTTCCTACCAAAGATTTAACTTTAAGCTCTTACATTCATTTGAATATTGTTGTCATTATCAATACTCCTCAAAGGTGTCATTTCCTTGTGCATTATACTCCTGAAGAATAAAAACCTCCAAACTAAAACCAAAACAAAGAAACCCATCATAAAGTCCCAAACCATTGCAAGCAGAAACAATAGTTGTTTTATATACAATATTCACAGCAGGCTTAGTTTTCAAAGGTATTGTAATGCTTGGTTATCTTTGCATAACTAAAAACCCCATCTAGATGCCCCAAAACAGGCACTTAAAACTGAAAATCATTGAAAACTATGAAAATCATGGGAAATTATAAATGCATATATGAATTCTCTGGCCTGTTTTCTTCCATCTCTTGTTCCTGCATCCCTGCTCTTTCATTTCAGTGCCTCTGTTGGATAATTGAAAATCACTGAGACAGAAATCATTCCATTAGAGCCAAGTGGTGGTTTAACCCCAGCCAGCAACTGAGCACCACACTCACTCCCTCACTCTTCTCTGAAGTGGGAGGGGGAGTAGAACTGGGAAAAAGATAAAACTCCTGGGCTGAGATAAGAAGAGTTTAATAGCTAAAATGAAATAAAGTATAAGAACAGGAAAATAATAATAGTAATGAAGGAATATAACAAAAAGAGGGAGAAATAAAACAAAAACCAAGGTAAGTGATGCACAATGCAGTTGCTCATCACCTGCTGATTGATGCCCAAGCAGCATCACCCTCCCTGGCCAACACGTCTCAGTTTGTAGCCTGAGCAGGATGTCCTATGGCATGAACTATCCCTTTGGCTAGTTCAGCTCAGCTGTCCTGGCCATGATCCCTTCTAGCTTCTCGTGCACCTGCTCACTGGCAGAGCATGGAAAACTAAGAGATCCTTAAGTTAGGATGAGTGCTACTTAACAACAACTAAACCATCAATGTGTTATCAATGTTATTCTCACACTAAATCCAAAACACAGCACTGTACCAGCTGCTAGGAAGAAAATTAAATCTATCCCATTTGAAACCAGGATGAGCTATAAGCACATTTGGGTGACAGTTTAATCTATTCTACAATTTATGGTGAAAATTTGATGGTAAAACAAAACGTAAAGATAATTTCACATAGAAATAGGTGCCCCTTTTTATGCATATTCATTTAAACGTATTTCTCTATACTTAAGATGGAACATTGTACTACATTTCTTTCATTGAAGTTATTCAGTAATGAAACAGTGCCATTTTACACTATTATCTGGGTACAAATATCTGGTGGGAGTGGGGACAGGATCCAGATAACTTAAACTACAGTACTGTTGGATGAGGGAAGCATGAAGAGAACAGCTTTACAACCCATCCAACATCTTCCTGCTCTTCTTTTCCTCTCAGTGTTAAAATTGCAGCAGTTCTTATAGCCAGCTTATTACTCTAAAAACGTTTCCAGAATATTTTATTCAGCTAAGTAGGTGTTTTTCTTTAGTCCTACTGTATGACCAACCTGCATGAGTAACTGTCTAAGAATGTTTATAGGACATTTAATCAGCAGGAAATACTCACATTTATGGAGGTGACAGGAAATCCCCTGTGGCTTTGTACCTTATTTAGTAGCTTTAAAGCTCAGTGTGTTTACTGTTGCAGCTGGGGACTGGTACTGTCAAAAGATTCTTAGCATAGAAAGAAAATCCAACACTCATCTACCTAAAGAGAAATTCCCCAGGTTTCAAGGAAGGTCTAACTCTTCTGCTAGATCAGAGAATTACAGTAGAGATACATTCATGAAAAAAACAAGCCAGGAAACCTGAAGATGACTTTTCTTTGTGGGTGGAGAGTAAGGAAAAGAGTGGTCTTTAATATTTATCTATTAAATATGGAGCCTACATTATCGATATAGAGAGAAAGAAATTCTCCCCAAACTTAAGAATCAACATTGAAAAGAGATTGGAGAGATCCCCTTGCTATGTTCTTCAAATCATACCACATTTGAGCTGTCACAGCTAGCTGCTGCTCATCAGTCCCACAGACCATGGTCAGGCCCTGGCTTTTCTATCTCATTTTCTGGAATTCCCCTTATTCCAACCTCATAGAGAAATGTATACCTGAAAGAATTAATCAAATTAAAAAATAAGAACTATATTCCCTGGGATTATCCAGAATATTTTACCTCCTCAATTTCTTGCACATCAGGTTGGAATATTTTCCTTTTAGGAGAAAATGGGAGCTAAAATGTTTTTAACTTCGAGCTATCACATTACCTCATGCCACAGGAACTGATGCAATGCAACAAAACATTATGTGAACAATTCCTGACATTTGAATAAGTATTTTGTCTTATTGTTGTTCTACTTTTTGCACTCCTAAGCCCAGGTGCTTGGGCCTGAATGTTTGCTTTGATGCTCTGGGGCAGCTCAGTAGCTTTCATTGCTATTTTTGCTTGAAGGCAGATTACATCTCTGGTGAGACACCACGTTTGGTTTGACAGAATGAGGAAAAGACCAGACTGCTTGGTATAACTAAGAAGTGAAGAAGTTTGACCAACTTAAACGTAGCAAATTACTTAAGCACACACTTAAAGATGTCACTGGTACTCCTGAGAAAATTAATGGTGAATATTTGCTTAAATCTCTATTAGATAAAACCTCCTGCACTATCAATAGTGGCAAAAAGGGGGAAAAGGGAGCAGATAAAGAAACAACAGAGTGAAGCTGTTTACAACCTAAAGCACAAATTGAAAGATCATCTTTGGGGGGGAAAGGCCATGTCATGTTTTCCATATCTAAAGCTAGTTTTCATCACTTCAAGTAGCTATAGCTGTGCAGTTCTCCTGCCTTGATGTTATATCTGAGAAAAAAGATGTTCATGACTAAGAAATTGATGAAGAGAAGCTGATCCTCATTAAACAGGGATATAGAGCTCAGTTCCTGAAGGTAGCTTAATGAAGTTTCAGTTCATCACACAACAAACAAGTGGGAAGCAGAACCTTTGAAAAGTCAGCCAAAGGAATGACTTAGAGAAAACCAGCTCTGACATATGGTGCCTCCATTTCCAAAAAGGATGAGAAAGTTCTCCATTACAAATTCACTCCCTCACAGATGTCTCAAAGGGAGCAGCTTGGGCAGGAGATGCTCAAATCTGTCTTCCAAACACCCTGTACACACTCTCCCTGACCCTAGAAAGATTGTCCCAAGCAGAGCCATGGTATAAATTGCAGCAGAGAGTCAAGGATGTGCCTTACACAGTGGCAGCAATTAGGGATGAGTTTGTTAATTCCTCTTCAAGCAGGTGAACACTATTCCTTATAAAGCATATACAGCCTTGTTTTGGGTGATGCACAGAAAGAGTATAGCAAAGCACAGAGAGGGAGGGAACAGCACAAGTCACCCTAGAGTCAGCTTCTCATTATGCAATGCTGCAGTGCTTGTGCCATAAAGGGTGACTGAGCAATCTTCTAGATGAGAATCAGCTGTGAAGAGCAAAATTCCAGCATGATCTTCTGGTGGTTGGTTTTCAGTGCTCTCGCTGTCACTATTTCTGCCCATGGAAATGTTCTGTGCTTAATTGCTAGGTTGCTGTGCTGATTGTTGTAAGTGAACATGAGGCCAGAGAGGCAAGGAAGGAGTTAACTGCTGTGCTACTACTGAGCTTGGTTGGTTGCAGGCTTCCTAGGCAAGGGTTTTCTTCCATGGATTTAACTGATGTGATGAGACACACCAGTCAAACCTTTGAAAGGTGGCTGGTGACTTTGTGTACTGCCCTGCAAAGGCAGCAATTTAGAGTGATAGGTCTGAGAACCAGAGTTCTTTCAAGGTCCCCAAGTGGGCATGCAAGAAGACTGAGGCAACCCTTTGAATCGCTTTGAACAGAAATATACATAATGTTAGAGCTAGGATTTAATCATAATATGGCTGATTTCTAGGCACTGCCTAGATTGCTTACTGCCAAACTGCTGTTTTCATCTTTCCAGGATGTACCTCTGTAAAATGGAAGTGTTGTCTGACTTCCTTACTTCAGTTTGTACTACGTTATCCTGCCTGAATGCACTGAGAACCATCCTGGGCAAACTCTCTGGGTATAAAATAGCATCAGAGACAAGATCCAAGACCAAATAGCTTGCAAAAAGTTGCTGTAACATTCAAAGCTGAAGGGACTCTTAATAACTAATACCTTGTGTTCAAAGGTTATTGCAGACCTGACTTGTGCCCTGGCTGCACGAGATGTCAGGCTGCACTGCAGCTGCTGGAAGAGTTGCTCTGAGGCCTCAGGGAGCCCACAGTAGGAGCTTTATTTAGGAGAGGAGTCAGGATTGGGCAATGAACAGGCACATCTTGGGTAAAAGCCAGAGGTGATTTTGCTCCTTTCACCTGGGCAGAAATGTCTTGTTTTCATTTCTCAAAATGAATATTCTCAGCCTGCAAATAATTGTGAAAGTTACAGGGAGTTTTTCTAGAAGCTTTGTTTCTATTCTGGAGTGAAAGAAACTTTGAAATAACAGGAATGAATCAATTCCACCCTGCCCTTCATCACTGGAAATATCATTCTGCATGGGCACCTTGGGTGACCATTATAGAGTCTCATTATAATGGCCTTGAAGAGGCTTTTGGACAAGAAAAGATACCATCTATTAATCACTGTTCCCTAATTCTATCCTTGTGCCATGTTAGATCCAAACAGTGAGTTGTCAGAAGGGTAAGAATCAATTTTAAGGAGTAAAGTACCCAGCAAGCAAGATAAATCTTCCTGTTTTCCACCTCTTTTGATGAGCACATCTACAAGACTAACACCTGCTATTACATTTTTGTACTTGCGTGGTGTTTTGCAGCCAGGTCACAGGAATATTTTTGAATAGAAAATGATAATCCAAACTACAGGTGAACCAGAGAAAATTCAGCACATATTGAGAAATCAAAGTGATCCTATTTTCTTATTTTGTTCTGTTTATATTTTGAAGAGTAAAAGGAGAGAGGAAATCTTGTGTTTGTATTGCAAAGTTCTCTACCTACTCCTAGCAGCAGGTACTCCTCTAAAAACTTCATGTAGCTTTTCATTTTCTCTTGTTAAGAAAATCTTCACTACACAGGATCATTTAGAAGCTGGCTGGAACAAAATGGTCCTGCAGTGGCAGTAAAAAGAAATTTGAAGATGGATGTTCACTGAGTAGAACTACTTGAGGCACAAGGAAGGAGAAAAGACACACACACAAAGTCATAGGTGTCTTGTATTTGTGACTGCCTCCAGCTCCAACTCCTTGCAGTGTGCTTGGCTGTACACACAAGCAAGGAGTGCACCTGCACCCTACTAAGCAGATGTTAGGCATCAAGTCAAAGTTAGTTTCTAGGCTCCCTCTACAGTCAATGCAGAAAAAATAGTTACCTCTGGAGGGCAGGTTTGTCTGCTTGCTTTGGATATGTGTTTTACAGCCTTCAAGGTGCCTTGAAAGGGACCTGTGAACATTGAAGTGAATTAACAGCACCTTAACAGTAAAGGTAGGAGCATGGAAATGTCCAGCTCTGCATATATTTTTCCATTCCTCACTCTACAATTATCCATCTTTACTGAATAGAAAGAAAAATCGAAGTATTTTTATGTATCTATGAAGAGGCTGCCCAAGGAGCTGGTGGAATCACCATCCTTTGAAAGAGTTAAAAAACCCATGAAGATATGGTGCCTGGAGACATGGTTTAGTGACGAGAATGGTTGTGTTGGGTGGATGGTTGGTCTTGATCTCAGAGGTGTCTTTTCCAACTGTAATGATTCTATAATTCTATGTCCTCTCTCCTTTATTACACAATGAGACCTTGGCCAGTTTCAGCAATGTATGATGATTATAGGTAATATTTCTTCTTATGTATGAATGTTAAGGTTTAACAAAGATTCACATATAGGTTTTGAATTATTCAATTCAAAGCTATTAAGTGGAGCTAAGTTCCTCACCCACAGCCTCAACAGGAAACCTGTCAGTTAGGAATCTGTTCTCATCAAATGTCATTAGCATGGGACAACTTGTGTCCTTCATGGTGTTGTCTTCTGCACTACACTAACCATCATACATGGAGAATACAGCAGCCTTCCATAAGTGTTATTCATCACAACCCTTTGTAGATTTAGCAAGTCTGGTTCAGTCACCTTCTTGAGCTATTCCTGGCTGACCTCCTCTGTGTTGAATGATGGAGTTTTGCTCTGTTTTCCTTTTCTATTTTTTTTTGTTCAATTACTTTTTTTTTTTACAAGGGGCACAACTAAAATCATTCTTCCCTCTTGTTAAGGAGTATGTTGTAGAAGGAGATCTTCAAGGGGATCTGAGTGCTATATTCATAGAGTAGACAAGAACACCTTGTTCCAGCGACAAATACAAAAGATGAACGTTAGGATAACCTTTGTGATAAAGATTGTGCGAATGTCAATAAGCACAATAAATAAATAAATAAATAAAGGGGGTCGGACAAAAGGCAATGAGATAGATTTTCTCATGTCAAAACATGCCAAATTAACTCTCCTCTGGAGATCTAAATTAATAGGGATATTTCAAATGTGGTAACCAACTGCAAAAGGAGGGAGAAAAAGGTTATTTCTGCCCTCTAAAATGGATAATATAAAAATCAAGGTGTGAATGGCTCTAAGCAGCCACTGATTTAGTAGTTACTGCTCCTAATTCCAGGTGCTAACATCTGCTAACAAACACTGACAGACACTAACAGAAAAAGGACCTTATTAAAGTCACAGCCTCAAAATTCAAGCTAGTAATAGCTATAGTGCTCCAGATCTTGTCTCTGGCAACTAGCAGAGCACTAGTACTCTTCCAGCATGCTTTTCTGAACAAAAGTTAATAAGTAATTATGAAACAGAGCTTGGTTTTCACAGGGTGCAGTGATTAATGTTCCATTGCATTGTCCCACCACAGCCACTGTGTTTTTTAACTAAAAATGACATGCTACAGTGGTACTTGAAAAGATGCAGGTTTAAGCTTCTCTGGTTTATTCCATTCTCTTGTCATTAAAATAAATGGACAATAAAAACCTTCTATTATCAGGCTGGAAGGACTGACATATTTCTATACTCCACTTTGAAAAGGCAATTTTTCTTGACATTGTGAACACTAGATCCCAGCTTCATTTTTGGTGCCAAATCTTCTGACAGAGCAAAGGTAGGAGTTGAGCTCATACATCAAGAGCATTACAGCTTCTTGGTAAGATCACCAAACTATAAAACACCCAAGAAAGCAGTAGCTGCTGTTTTAAGTTTTTGGTTTTACCTCACAGAAGATAAAAATGCTAAAAGACTAAGTACTTCGAGTATAGCAGAGAGGAAACATTAAAACCAGGATTTTGTCTGAAATGCCACATAAACTAGGAATGAATTTCTCAGGAGTAATTTGAGGATCACAATGAAATTCCTATAGAAAATGCATTGTAATAATAAATAAAGACAAAGGATTAAGTTATATAGCACCATAAAAATTTCACAGGAACACTTGGGAAGATGGAAACCACAGTGATATTTTAAGTGTGTCTGTGAAAACTCTGCAATGCTTAACAGAAAGGAGCCTCAATTTTACTCCATACCAGCAGCAGCCATGCTCAACTTGTACACTACTATGCTGTCCTGGTTTGGGTTAGAACAGAACTCATGCTGTTCAGTGATTTGACTTTTAAACTCAGTCTTTTCGAAGTAACTGCACTTTCTGAAGTTAGCAGCATGTTTTCACAGCCTGTTTACAGTTAGTACCAAGGACTGGTATGCTGACCAAGGCCTCTGGGCCCTACCTTTGCCCCAGGCTGAGCAGGACACCTCCACTGAGGATCAGCTCTAGTGCAGAGCTAACATGATCCCTCAAGATGGAATCTCCCAGCCTGGTGCCTGTAGCAGTGCCCCTGGCTGCTGGGGCTGCCCTATGGCTCCTCTAGTTGCACCAAGGATGCTGCTTGTGGAGCTGGGATGTGAAACCTCCTCAGTGAATGAGTCTGTCTGTGTTTCTAGTCAACCCAGACATCACTGAGCCAGTCCCTCACAAAAAGATGAGATGAGCACAGCTCAAGGGGCTACCTGGCTAAGGACTGAGCAGTGAGGGGACACAGGGACTAGAGGAAGGGCTCCTTGAACTAGCCATGCTGCTGAGGTGTGCCAAGGAACTATGGTCCTGATGCTAAAGAAGCTACCTTACAGTCAGCTGTACCACAGCTTCCCTTCTTCTAACCCAGAAGTGGCTACATGGCCAGCTGCAAAGATCTGTTGGCTTTCTGCCTGTGGGCTTATGGAAACATCCAATTTGTGTGCACGCAGACATAGGCTGAATGCAAGCACCTGTGCTTTAATTTTCTAAATTCCATTCCTGCTGTCACTTACACAGAAATAGATTTTGCTGTCTGAAAATGTGACTCTATCTTCTAATGTTACTATTTTCAATATAAATCTTTGGTAAGATCAGTAGGTGCCCTAATTTCGTGAGTGTCCTGGTTTCATAATGATGGTCACAGAGATGGTAAGGTGCTCTAGTTTTAAAACTATTGGAGAGCCTCCTGCTGCCTTAGGTGCAAAATTGCTAAGCCTTTCTGAAACAGAAAAAGAGGATTGTCACAGGAAAGAGATTTTAAAGTGACAGCAAAGTGAAAGACTAATTTTGGTTTCCTGTTGCAAGTCCATCACATTCTCCCTGTTATGTTCTCCTGCCATGCCAGGTAGCTCATATTTATAAATATTTCAGCTGAAATTCAGATTTAAATGAACTGCAATTTTATTCACTGTCAAGATGTATAGTTACAGCTGTCAAGAAAGCTATTAGATTTTATTCCACCTATTTTTTTCCCCAATGCTACTGTAAAGAATGAAACCAGATCACTCATCCAATGCATCTTTTGTTTTGCAAACAAAAAAATCCTCTGCTAATATTTTTTTTCAAATTAATTGTTACTTTACATCACACTTAATGTCCTAAGCTATATTATTTCTTGTTGTTTCTTAACTTCTTCCAAAAGGTGAGTGAATCTGAAGGGGTGAGTGAATGGTGCCAAGGGTCTGACTGCTGAAAGCCTCAGCTCCAAGTGTTACTTTCAGTGCCTTCCTGCCCATGGGCAAGCTCATAAAAATTAAATCCAAAGGTGTGTCAAGAAGAAAACAGAGGTTAGGAATATAAAAGGTTGAAAAAAGGCTACCTGTTTTGGAAACAGCAACAAGCTCTACTTAGTCATGCTTGGATTGAGTTACCTTTGTAGATAACTGCTATGCTTCTGTTCAAATGTCATCAGAGCTGTGAGCAAAGCATTTGAGCCAAGCCAGGAAGGTAACATCTGGCATTCAACAAATCAAATATCTTTGAAATTATACACAACAACAAACCTTATTCCTCTCTCTGCCCTTTGGTTTGTATTTGTTTAACATTTTCCCTGCCAGTCAAGGCCAGTAATTAGTTTTGTTGATTCTTCAGAGAATACTTCAAGTCAGTTCTTTTAAATCTGTGTGCTTTCCTTGTCTCCACTTACATTGAGCTAATAAAGAAAAAATTAGTCCCCTTCTACCAAAGCCATGGGGTTTTTTATATGACTTTTGATCAAGTCAAAGCCCAATGGATAAAAGTCTGCCATTCACTTTTTTTTCTTTGTTAGAGAACACATCAGTGATGGTGTAAGCTCTCAAATTCATACATAACATGCTATAATCACATGCTTAAATAAAGCTACATGGCTCTAGGATGTTCCATTTGTGCACCTTACTTCTTTTTTTCATCTCTCAGCTGGTTCTGCATATCTGTTCTTCAGAGCCAACCACTCTGCATGTTTTCTGTAGGGAATGTGAGGAGCTCCTTAACTGTAAAACAGATCTTTGTGCATATCCAGGAGTCCTGCAAGCAGAAAGTAAGCTCTAGAAATGTGTTTCTTTAGATGAAAGAGGAAAAAAACAGATCAGCCCATGGCTCTTGCCCTGAAAGGGCTTTTATGTCTCCAGCTCCTTGGCACTGCTGGAGGATACAGACCTTGCTAGACTTTTCTTGGCCTAACCCTTCTTATGATTTTATGTTGAAAACCTTAAAAATGAGACTGGAAAGATATAAAAATGAACCTCATCTTTCAAAACATACGAAAGAAAAATACACTAGGTTTTTTGTTGTTGTTTAAATTCTATCCCACTGTGACTCTTTGTGAAACTGATCATTCGTGGTTTCAGTCATCCTAAGGGCAGCAAAAATACAACTCTTTTGCCATTCAGTAAGGGCTGTAAACAATTTTCCCTGTATGACTGGCTCTCTGGAGCATCCACTATTGCCTCTGACAATTCACTAGTCTCTTTGGGGAAAGAAACAATTTCTGACACACTAAGCTCTGCCTAATAAAAGGACTCCCCTGGTTTTCTATCATATGTGAGTTTTGTCACACTGAAAATCTGTTGATCAACATCAAAATCATCCATAATACATGGAAGGCACTGTGGTACCTATCAAGAAATACTTTTTCTCTACAGTCATCATAAATAATACTATTTCATCAGATGAATTTGGTCTCTCTGGTTACAGAAAAATATTATGTGTCATGTGGAAAATGCAAATGTGGCCACTGTCATCAGGTTGTGTTAGTGTGATAGAATGATGATAGGCTTTCAGCCCACACACCAGACCTGCATTGACATGCAATCTCCAGCTATCTTCTGTTGTCATTTTGGGAATGGAGGTATACATTTGAAAGGTCTGAGTGTTACTTGAACTTCAGCAGAAATCTATTTTCTGTAGCAGAATTTATTCTGATTTATGGCATAGATTTAAGCCTCTGGGCTTTTCAAAGCACCTGAATGTAGTTCTTTATATTGCACTTCAATCTATGTAGCTACATTTTCTGTAGCTACAGGGTTGAATTTTTATGCATTTGCTTGCATTCTATAATAGGAATGGGCAGGTTAATAGCAACTGAAACAGTTCAGGTTACCACATTTCTGAACTGAAATAATATATACCTAGTCAGAGCATAATCTTTATACAGTGAATAACTTCTGTGACATCTGTCATTTGTCATCTGCCTGTTGAATCTGAAAGAAAGAGGCAGAGCATAGCTGGCTGTAATTAACATTGAGCAGTACATTAAATAGACTGGGATGAATTTTCTGGTCCCTATTGTTCCACTGTCACTCAGGAATGACTGAGTCTCCATTTGATGTGAAAAAGTTGCTGGAAAAAGCAGTAAAAAAAAAACAAAAAACAAACAAACAAAAAGCAAAAAAAATCCCAGCTGTCTCATTTGTTTATCTTTGTTTTGTGTCACTAAGGAATTATGTACTCAAAACTTTTTCTACACTGTGCCCTTTATGTGATGTGAATTGTTTTTCTGCCATTTAAGAAAACTGAGGTCTACTGTAGAAGAGGGAGCTAACCCAATTTCTAGCCACTAATGAACTTCATAGGTTTTTTTTCTTGGAAAAGTTCTATCAGTTTCTACACAAGGCAAAAGTTACACAGGGAGGAACTGATACTCAGGAAAAAAAATATTGTTCTTTTTCAGACTCCTGTGCTGCATTTTCCTAGCTGATTTTATGTTTTTATTTATTTATTACTACTCTAACAACTAAAACTCCCTGGAGAAGAAGAAATAGTTACCTAATTTGTTCCCAAGTTAAAGAAAAAACTAGTGTGAAAAAATAATTAGAACTTAACAGTTTCTCCTTGAGTTGCAAAGTACATTTTTCTTTTCCTGGTCATACTTCAGAAAGACATATTTTCATGGGCTCTAGTAAAACTCCTTATTTTGGATGATGTGAGAGATTCAGCATTTTATTTTAATCATTAACTGTATCACTATCAGAAACCAAACAGAGAAGGTGAGGAAAAGGCATTATGATATCACCTTTATAGTAATTTTTCAGATTAGAGGTATTTGAAGAGATCCAGAAAGATGTTGCCTTTGTAATTTTTGCTTTGTAAAAATTTTGTGGAGAACAACTAACCAGAAAAGAATACTGCCTCAACTTGTGCTGAAGCATAAATAACACAGCCATCCTCAAAAATGAAATCAACTTTTGCCTGTTTGCCCAGTGGTTTGTGCACAAACCTCTAACTGCTTCCTATCTCTCCACCTGTCAACCTGCTTATCCTATTTCTAAACCCTCTGTCATTCCCACTGAGAATGGTTTTCAACAATAGGACTGAAAGAGAAGATGAGTGAAAGCAAATGACTGGCAGGGCTCTGTCTGATATGCTCCACTGAGAGCAGGAATACAGTGTCTTAGGGAAGTACTACTAGGATGCTGTAGTCAATGGAAGTACCTGGACAACAGCAATGTAATCAGTGCCCATTCATGTTGGACACTTAGGATTCTGTCATCACAGGCCTTCCTAATTAGTTCTTTCAGCAGCAAAGCCACAAACATTTTGTAACAGGATGTATTTTTAACACTGCAGGAGGGAGTTAGACCTATAAAGCCTGCAATCTGCTAATGGAGTTTATATCCTGGATTTCCTTTGTGACTTTATGCTGTGACTCAGTGGGAACACAAAGAGCTTTTACTTTTATTCTTTGACTCTTTCCCCCCCCTTTTATTACCATAGTAGCAAAACAAATGCAACAGTTGGAAGAGTAACTATATTTTAAATCAAACGTTGCATTTAATAAAGACAAAGAGATGAAAGTGTTTCCTGGAGAAGAAATGTTTAAATCATGGCAATATCAGGAATGGAAGAATATTCCATTTTGGTCCTTTCAGCAATTACAGATATGAATCAGAGGGTGAATTAAGATGGTGAATGGCAAGCACTGTCCTAGTTAAATGTAAAACATAATGCTTAGGATCCAACTGGACTGCTATTTATAGAGCTCCAGGTATCCTTTGCCCAAAGGAGCTGTTAGCAACAAGACAGAATAAACCAAGGGGTTACAGGTTTCCTAAAGGAAACCTGATATGATTGAATCAGTAGCTGCAGTCCCTTGTAGCTGATGGAAGCAGTTTTACTGTTGAAAGGGGATACAAGGGATTCTTTTCTTTAGCAGTTTTCTCCTGTATGGTAGGCTACTTGGCTGGAGAATCATGAAAGCAGAGGAGAAAGTATGCTTAGATCTGCCCCATGAGCAGTGGAGCAAGCTGTCCCAAGAGATTGTGCCATCTCTGTCCTTGGAAGGTTTCAGGCCATGGTTGGATCAAGCCCTCAGCAGCCTGGTCTGACCTGAGAGCTGGAGCACCTTTGAGAAAGGAGCTGGGCTAGAGACTTCCTGAGGTCCTCCCAGCCTGAATTATCTCACAGGGAGAGAAGGCCATCTCCCTGCCAAGCTGAGATGCAAACAGGTGATTCCTCCATAGAGGAATGACAGGGAAGGCCATCACAGAGACTTCCATCCCCATGTTAGGGTGAGATTTTTTTCTGCAGAGCTCTAGAGAGCTTGAGAGCTCCAGGGTCTGAACTAGGCTGGAGTACATTGTGCCAGCAAAATAGAGATTCTGAGGGTCTGTAACCACTGCTCTTGAGAATGTTACTTAAAATCTCTGTGCTGTCTATGTGAAAGGAAACGACATTGTTGGCATTAAAGCTACTTCTTTATCTCAGAGTGGTGTAGTGGAAGAGAAACCAATAAGCCTTGAAAAGAGTCTTGCTATTGCTTATAGCAAATGCAGGATGAGGGGAATGGAAGCTGTTCTGCTAGGTGCCTTAACAGCAAAGGTCCTCTTTATCCACAACCTCTTTTGTGCAGTTAGCATTTAGCAGTTTATTACGCAGCAAACAAATTGCTTCTTTCTGACTTATAACCAGTCTAATTAAACCCAGACATTAATGTAAAGACTCTGTACGAAGAGACCCTTCATACCTGATCAAACAATTATGTTGGAAGGTGCTGATCCTCTTCTTATTATTCAGGATATATTTTGGTTGATTGGAGACGTGGCAATGGCACAGCATATTAACAAATAATGGAGATGAATTGTTGTTAAGTTTAGAATGATATTTCTGCTCTGCTGCTTCAATCAAAACTATGCAAAAAATCTGGCAGTGATGACAGGCAATATTTGTAAAACTAGCTTGTAGTTCATCTTGTTTCCAATGGGGCTATCAAGTTTTCAATGAAAAAAAAAGAGGTCTTTTGAAATTTCACAGTACATCAGTAAACATTGTAACTTATGTTATCACTGTATATCACTCATGATTGCACAGCTTCAGCTTTTATGGCTTGCTCATTTTCTTGAGACAACAAAAACTAATACCACCTTTCTGTTTTCTGCACCTACAGATTTAACTCTAGTGTTCATAGATATGTATCCCTTGTATCAAAACTGGTTTTCTCTCAGGCAAGAAGACTATTTGAGCAGTTGAGGTTGTTCTCCACATCAGTAGGGTTTTCAGAGTTGGAGTCCCAGGGCTGCTGTGGTGGGGTGTGAGTGGGGAGGAGTTAATAGTGCATTTTGCATGGGGCATGTGTGGTGGTTGAACTTAGTGAGGCTCTGTAATGGGCAGGCTGACTGAAATGGAAAGATTTAACATTTGGGGAAAGTAGATGAAAATAGAATTGTTGCAAGAGCATATGGTAACCATATCCTCAGTCGTCGTTGTGGCTAGGCTTCGTGAACGNAGCTCAAGGATTTCTCCTTGGGAGCATGTCCTCCAGAAAGGAAAAGGAGAGAAAAGAGGCAAGATCTGCACCTCCACAAAGTGGCCTATGATCTGGTCTGAAATACCTGTTATCTGCTTCATACATCCCTGTAGGAAGATTCCATATCCTATTCCCAGCTTCCCTCTGTGCAAGCTCATGCCAGCTTTTAGGTTGAATTTTTCATAAGTGTTTTTTTTTTTATCTTTCAAGTTAATTGAAAAACTCCCACAAGCACAAAGATTTAGACATTCTCCTTATCTTTGGTAGGATAAACCAGTTGAATGACTAAGCATGTTGTGAAAAATCAAAAACAAAAAAACCTAAAGAAAGCTGCAATCTTTATGCTTCAGGCATTAATCAAATACCAGTCAGTAGGAATTGGGAAAGGATGCCCCCTGTGAGCAAAAAAAAATATCTATTCAATTGACTTTATTATTGTATCTTCATATAAAACCTCTGTTACTGATCACTGTCAGACCTGATGGTATTAGACATGAAAGCCATGGGGTTAGATCCTGAATGCTTACACTTGTTTTTATATTTTCTGATAAAAGGAAAACAGATGTGTTGCAGGAAGCAATATGAGAAAAAAAAACAATCCCTTCCTTGACTTTGTTTTTCAAAACTAACCAGCAATTTTAATTCAGTGAAATAACAGCAGTGATCAAAGTTGTGAGGATCTGGAGGATATTTTTTAAGCTGACTGATCCCATTGTCTGCCTATATCAAGGGCAACTCACTTCCCAACCAGCACTATCTTGTCAGCTGTGCATGTTCATTATTCCCATGCTCTGAATCCAGTCTAGAATAATCCTTTGAAATGCAGGAAAGGATCAGAATAAGTATTGCTTAGAGAGGACAAATGAAATACTCAAAAACCAAGCACTCACTAAAAATAAAGATGACAAATCTGTGTCCTGTTTGAAGCAGTCCCAGTACCTGTTGAAAGTGAAGAGGAGCTGAGCTGGAAGAGCACAAAAAGCAGGCTGGAATCTGCTCAATGTTTCCAAAAACAGGGAAACCACTCACTGGCCAGAAGCTTAGGACGTCTACTTGTTATGTGAGAGGTCCAGATTTATACCTATCCCACCCCTATCAGCTGATAATTCCAACCAACAGTATTACCTGAAAGAAGAAATGACTAAAATGAGATTTTAAGTGGTAATGATCACTCTTGCAGTCACATTTCCATGAGCTACATCCTACCTGGGTTTCTACACTAGGAGATAAGAATGCACCTTGTTTGTAGAAAGAGTATCTTCACTCTCCCTGAAAGGCAAGTTTATGTAAACAAAGGGAATTACACTTATTTATTTGTTGTCCTATTCCTATTGTTCCAGCTTTCCAATGTCTTATTTTACTCGTTTCTCATCATCTTCTTTGCCTCTTGTTGTCTGCTTTCTAGTTGGAGTCTCTGAGCTGTAGCTTGCTGGCTTTCCTCACTAGCAGATTAAAGGTTTTGAGACTTGTATGAGTGTGCTGTTGGAAGTTATTCACTGGTCACATCTTCACTCAGGTTTCTAGAACTTCTGAATGTGATGTAGTCTCTGCAGCCTCTGTCTAGAGAGCTCATCATCATCTCCTCATGCTGATGCCTACAGAAGGGTGGGGAGTTGCTCTCCAGAGCTGTGATTTCTCCCCACTGAGTAGGGCAAATAAAGAAAGTCTATTTCATATGATTTACATATCCTGCATTTTTGATGATTACTGTCAAATGAGATGAACCTCACCCCAGTAATTTCTATTGACTATTCTATTCTATTGACTATTCAATTTGGTATGTGCTGTTTTGTCTCCACTGATCATGTGGCATATTCCTGTTCATAACTAAGCACACTTTATAGACTTGGATTTCCAGTGTGAGTACCCTTCATTAAAATGCAATAATAGTTTTCTTCCATAGTTTGTTATTTTTTTTCCATTTTTTGTTGGTCAACATTTCTACTCTCCTGGATTTTGGAATGTTCATGCGCAAAACACTAAAGAAGGGTGAGCCTGCCAAAGTAAATTCATTTGAAAATTAAAGCACTCATTCCTGGATCTCTTTTAGAATATGGTTCTCTCCTTTCAAGTCACACTTTCATCACTTAGGTAACACTGCCTAGAGACAGTGGAATGCATAGATATTATGAGGAAATTGAGCTGCATGAAATACTCCTAATAGTGCAGATTCTATTGGAAGTCAACTACTTCTGTCATAGGATTGCAGTGAATGTGTCCCAGAAGATATCCTCTGCAAAACCAAACCAGAGAGAAAATAATTAGAAAGCGAAGGTTCATATGAGCTCAATTAAAAAAAACTACTTCAATTTTCAAAATCTCATCACCTTGGCCAGCAGAGCTGATGGAAAGAAACAGTTTGCTTCAGAGGGCAATTCAGAACATGGAAGTCTAGATTCTCACTCAGCAGAGGTTTCTCAGGCTAAAACACAGCCTGTACTTTTTAGTAACAAAAACCCTGTGGAACAATTGTTCTTATGAAAACACCACATTGTTTTGACACTTGGTTCTACAGTCTGTTCTAAACTTAGTAGGACTTACTCCAAAGAGAAAGGTCTCAGGAAATGTCTCCAAAGTTGCAGGGTTAACACCCAGGTCCCCTCATCACTCTTAATCACTTCTTCTTTTCCACTCTACTGAGTGCACATTTCCAGCTTCATATTTCTGCTGCAGTTTTCCAGTCTCTAGCAGACCAGCTAATACAGTTTGGATTCTGGCATTCATACAACTAATTGGAAGTAGATATTTGCAGTTTTGGGGTCATTTTTAATGTTGTTTTCTGCTTAAATTTTAGAACATGAGACTGCTGATGCAGATAATATATTACCAACAGGTGTGCCATGAGAGAAATGCAACCTACATCCTAGTCTTCAAATATGCTAAAATGTAGTAGCCATTTTCACCTGTTTATATAATGATAACATTATAGACAGCAATAACATCTTTTATAGGAGATAATTACAGCAACATTTATGGCTCCCTTCTGGCAGGCTTCTTAGCCTCCTTTATTAAGGGAATAATCACCATCAAAGACCATGCCTTCTAATTTGCTGAAGGGTTGTTATATAAAGATTTTACTATGGGGAGATGAAGAAATATTTGTTTGGCAGGGTAAGTCATGTGAAAGGACCATGATGCAACTTTGTGTCTCCATGCCTTATTGAACACTCCAAGTACTCTCTTTTCTCTTACTCATGATCAGAAAATCTGTGTAGGCTCAATCCAGGCATGAAAGCCATTTTTGTGGTGTTCTAATATTTCAATCCTTACTAAATTGGTTGCTTGTAAGTTATCTGTACAGACAGCAAAAAACCCCAGTGTTTTTAGCTGCTTATGATCATGGTAGAAATAGATTACACAGCCAACTATTACTCCAGAAAAAGAAAGTTTTAGATGGAAATCACTTCTTTTTTATTACCAATTTTAACAGAAACTGCAAATGTATGGAAGCTGGAGGTATAAGTAACCATTTCATAATGCAACTTTCAAATCAACTGGATCATTATTGCAAAATACTGAAATGAAATTAGTCCATGGTGTAAAAATGGTGCATTAAAAATCATTGTACATGGGAATTTAAACATATTAATGAACACAACATTTTTATGATGCATATCCCTGCAAGTCAATTTTACAGAGATAACGTACCCCATTAGCAGATATTTCCAAAGGGCAGGTCATACAGGCTTGAACTTGGCTGCACATAATGCACTTGGAAATGTGCACTGAATGAATTTGGAGTGGAAAAGATGCAAAATGGACACACTAGTTAGAATTCAACATTGTTATTACTTCATTACCATCACATCCTTGGGTTTTAATGTCACTTTCTGGACAAATTCAAGGAGACATTTCCCTGCCCAAAGCACTTACAGAAAGCCTATGGCCATGATCCTGCCATTGATAGCCCACAGGAGGAGTGTTGTCTCTCTAAGTGGAGTGTCCTTGAAGACAAAGGGTAGTTTGAGGATGAAGCAATCAACTCACACTGTCATTTCATATACTGTGAGCCTTAGCCTGTAGTTTTGCTCCTGCTGATCTCTTACTGTTACCTTCAAAGGCTGCAGGATGAACCTGAAGTCATAGAGAGTACAGACAAAGGAAGAGAAATGAGAGTAGATAAAACACAAAGAGATAGGGTTCAGCTCATCCAGTAGGCTCCCACCAGAACCAGCCCTAAAAAAGTATTTTTAGTAAGAAATTGAACAGTAGAGAACTATGGACTAAGAGATGGACTGAGAAGAGAATTTTTTTTCTCATGGGTAATGTATTTCAAATTGCGTTTCCTTTATAAATTAAAGCTTAAATTTTCATAGGAAATTCCGTAGCATCTCAACTCAGAAAATCAAGATTTCTGTGTCTCATGAAGATAAAAATTATAATTTTGAACACAAAACTATATGTAAATGCCTTTTACTGTACAATAAAATGTCATGATTTAAATACAATGAACAAAGCTTACGTAATAAAATTCTAGTACTGCTTCAGTCAGAAACAAAGCTCGAGAAATAACTTGCAGAAATCTGTGCTTAAAATGCAATCACAGGGAAAACTGTGTTTGTACAATGTATGTGTTCTCTGTGTAAGCTTTGCATTGCTTTTCTTAGTTGGGTAATGTGCTCATCATCTCACGCATCCTCTGTAAATGAGAACAGATCTTATTGTGTCTTGGTAACTGTTATCTTGCCATCATCTGCAAGGCTTCCCTTTATAACCCCATTTGCTGTCTAAGAACTTGTAGAAGTGCTGGTGCATGAACTGGAAAAAAAACAAACCCACAGCAGAGCTGTTGAAATCTGAGATGAGTTTGGGGGTCTAGATGATAAAGTCCTGTTTTATTTGTGCACACAGAAAATAGGATAGGGAAAATGGTAGCACTTTGAAGGTAGAAAACCACCATCTCATTTAACTGAGCTACATTTTATGGCAGGAATGTTAATTCTATTGCTGGAATTGTGGAAGGAAATGTGTCCTTGATAATGAGTCCAGTGTAATTACCAGGATATATCATCCCAGATAATGTTTCCTATACAACCTTGAAATACAAGGCAAAATCATGAAGGTCTGAGGTGAGGTTCCTGAGACACTCACTCAGAGGCACTGTATTCAAGGTAGGGTTGGAGGCACTTACAGAAGGTGATATGAAGGTGGATACCTGCAACAGTTCAGGTAAATTGCCCTCTAGACATACCTATGCATGACCAAAGAGCTTATATGTGGATGTGTGCACTGCAGATGACTGCAGCTAGTGGGATGAATCCAGTTTCTGAAGCCATGATCTTAACTTCAGTTGTGTTGCCCAAGAAATCCTATTGATGTGAGAAGAGACTGCAGACTGACTCTTGGCCTCAATACACAGTTAAAGGAATAGTGACTAGAAAAAAAAGCAGATTATAATGAATCTCTGAGAACTGGTATACCAATGCTCACATGTTCTAGACCTCAGGCTTTCCAGCCTGAAAGATTCCCAAGAGTCATCTACCAATATGCAGGAGGCTTGAAACCATCCCTGCTGGCTTGCACTCTGCAATGGTTAAAGCATCCCTGCCCCCAGCTGCCATCAAGTTGAATGTTCAACTCTCTGCCAGTCACTCCCCATTTCTAACCAGTCCTGTTTGTGAATTTAGGAAGTTGTGTATTTCTCCCAAAGCAGGAGTCCTAGTGAAGCCTAGAGATGCTTTAACAACAAAGAAAGTGTGGGTGCACAAGAGGAAGAAAACACCCTTGTCAAATATCACCTTACCTAATGACTACCTGCAGGTTTTCACACCTGGAGGAAGTAGTCACCATACAAAGAATGGAATAAAAGCTGTATTGACATTTGGTGGATCACTTTAACATAGGATCATCATAAATAAACATTACTAATGACAAACCATACTCTCTGAGAACACACACATTCCTTCAGGAAGTGCCTGTAACCTCATGAAAGACTTTTTTTCCTTCAGCAGTGCACTGTGCTGGTCTTTTCTGTAAGTGAGCACACATGAAGAGTGAAAGCATCACAGGAATGAGGGCTGTGGTGGACTCCTTCACTGCTGCAGAAGAATAAATCCCTATTAGCCACCCTTCCAGTTTCAGATGGAGAAGTGCACAGCAAAGGAAGAAAGCGAGAAGCAGTAAACAAAGAAACAAAACCCCAACAAACCTTCCTTCTTCCAGCCAGTCCCCTGCTAGGTAGTTTCTCAAAACACAAGTATACTGCTTTAATTAGTACTTTATTACTCACAGAAAAGCTCTGTTTCTTTAGTGGGTCAATACACACTGCTTTGTGCCTGGCAAGACAAGTCATTCATTAATTAAAGCTGCCCTGCAGCCTGTCACTTCTGTTCCAGTACACTTTGTTTGTGCTATTTGCCAGCTGGTAAAGCCATGATGTCACTTGCAAAGATGACTTGAAAATGAGAAGAGGAAATAGGAAAAGCAAACGAGTTCATATGATGCTGAAGAATCTGTTCTAAACAAAATTCTGAGGCATTGTCTCGTATTACTTCTTCTGCAAGCGAAAGGCAGTTCTGGACCTGTCTCTTGGGAGGGTTTTATTCCTTCTAAAAGTTGCAGTCACTAAATTTCCTTATTCAAAATGTTATCCATTAGTTCACTAAATAGCCTCACTAACGATGTTATATTTAGCTTTCATGTGTTGCTTTCACCTGCTGACTGAAAGCACTTTGCAAAAGAAATCAGCATCATTATCTTGCATCTTTGCTTCCTCCTGATCATTTCTTTTTCATAAGGTCCTCTGTAGGCAGTTTACAGATAGGAGTAGCAATGTGATAGGAGTAGCTGCCTTAATCATTGCTCTAGCTCTTGTATGTGATAACAAGGGAAGCAGCCTAGTGCCTGCAGCACCGCACACATCCCCACCTGCCTTCACTGGTGAGGAACCAGATGTGTGAATTCATCCCATGGCACTTGCAGCTTTCAGCAGAACTGCTCTCTGCAGTCTGTTTTCTGAAGAGATTTCATTTTCACTATCTCCCAAGCTACTGATACCAGCTTGGCACTGCAATCTGTCATTTTTATGTGGAGGTTCTATCTCACTGAAGCCTCATCTCACCAGCCCTCTGATACAGTCTGTAATACCTGTGGAAAGAGTTCACAAGGAGAAGGGTAATAGCCATTGATGAGCCTGCACTGCATTTTTTAACTAAAAAGAATTTAAAAGGATATATTTTTGCTCTTTATCCTTTTCTGCCATTATCACTATCTATGTAGTACTCTCCAGTAGGATGAACCAGTGATATGTTGCTGCAGCTTGACCCTCTGAAAGGGACAAAGGAATTGACTGAAGGACAAGGCCAACGGGAAACACAAAGATCAAGTAAAAGGATAGTCCAAGGCAGTGTCAGAGTCTGGAGTCTGATTACATAAAACTCAATTATATGGCTGGAAAACAATAAAAAAACCCATTCAAATTAAATTTTAATCATTGTAGCTGTTACTTCTTTTTCAGGTTATTTGCTTCTTTGTTTATCTGTGAACATTCTGTAAGTTGAATTAGTAACATGCAGCAACATCTTATGTGAGGAACTGCATTTTGTGTTAAATGTGCACACTCACTGATCTCCACTGTGAAGAGCCTGACCTGGATAAATGGTCGTTCCTTAACTTTCATGGGCTGCATTTTAGGGAAGAAATTGTATTTAAACATTTATTGAGCAGGTGGTGGTAGAATATATATATTCTATATTATATATATTATATATTATATAATATATATATATTATATATATAATATATATATATTAGTAGAGCAGACTGCTTCCTCCCACAAGAGCATGTAAGAAAGGGTTAAAAATAGTGGTTAGATTGCTCTCAGATACATGATTTCTTCTAAGGATGCTTTTAAACTCACAAAGTTGTATAAATCCCAGAATACCTTGGAAGGCCCTGGCACTCTCTGCAGCCTCACTCATCTCTGACTACCTGAAACCACCACACACACATATTTCTTTCCTTTTTCTTCTCTAAAAGAGACTTAAAAAGAGAGAAAATAGAAATAGAGAGTGAGAAGTAGGCTGAAGAAGCAAACAACACTTGCTCCTCCAGATTTTAACCCCAGGAGTTACAAGGTATTAAGAGAAAATTTACAAGAGTATTCTGCTGTTAGACTAATGAAGCAGAATCTTTTCAGGTCAAAATTATCATAAACTCATTGAAATCTTTGGAATTGTGACAGCAAACAAAATGGAATTTCTGTCTCAGTTAATGTAAATGTTTAGTCACTGTTGCCTTGCACTTGCTCCAATCCCAGTATATTCACATTTCTAACATCCTCTGAATGACAGGTACAACACTCACCCTTGCAGTACCATTTGTGTTCTAAATGGAATAGTCCAGTACACATTGTAGTGAAGAAAGCAGAGTGAACACTAGCCTTCCTAATGATATGCTGCAGATTAATACATTTTTCTGTTTAATAGCTACATTACAGGGAATCATATTTTTTTTTTTTTCTGTGTTCTTGTAACCTGTAATTATCTTCTGATTTTGCCTTTCAGACCTTGAAATTTCTAACAGTGACTGAGGTTCATTTACTTGCAGGAACACACATGCCTGTGTAGCTCTGAAGATGAAATATAGGAGAGAATGTTGAATTCCCTGCACATAAAAAAAAATCAGTAGTATTAGACAGACAAAGAACACAAACTCCATGCCCTGACAATAATAAAACTCACTGAAATGGTGCTAATACACTATTAGCAATAAATAGGAGTGAGATAACATTTTAGTATTTATGGAAATCAATGCTGGAACCTGTTAAGCAATTTAAAAGCAATATATAGATTTTCCCACCTCTTCTTTTACATGCAGTGAGGAGATGAAAGTGTCTGCTTAGAGAATAAGTGCAGACATAAATTACTTAACCCCTGAGCACAGCAGACAGATTTCTGCTTAATAATTATGTAAGTCCATGGAAATGGAAAATAACATTTTCTCACGCAGAAGAAAACATTGCAAGAACTCCAAAGGCCAAATATAACTGGTCTCTGTGCTGACACCTGGATCCTACAAGCATTCTAGTGCCTATTCCCATGGCAGGGCCACCAGCAGATCTGGACAGCAGTGCTGGGAGAGGGACTGTGAGGTGACAGATACTCAAAGAGTCAGCTATGGCCTGGGCATTGTTGTCAGAGCATTCCTGGCACGACTACCAAGAGAAGAAAGATGGAAAAGCATTACTTTACTTGCAAAGTAAATAAATAAATATATGCCTTGAGTTTTGACACAGTTGCTCATGGATATCATAAGACATTAAGGTTGAGCTGGGATGAAGCCTGTCAGCTCCCCTGGCATGTCTTGACACAACAAAGTGCACTTTTCAAATATTATTAGGGATTGAAAATGATCTTATTCTTTTCTTACAGTTGAGACAGAGACAGTCATGTGGGGAATAGGAAAGCTTGAGCCTGGAAAGTATTTCTCTAACCTATACTTCTTCACATCTTATAAACAAACACATTCTGTATCTACAGGGAAAAAATATAAAGGAATTTACAGAGGGAGATACAGTTAAAAACTCAGCAGTTCCACAAAGGCAGAAAGAAATCCATCACTGTTCTGAGAAATCTTACTGTTTTCAAACAATAAACCACATAAGAAATATTTAAAATCACAAAAGTAATGCCCTTTTTAAAAGAAGAGAACTCTTCCTCACCAAGCATTGAGAAGACAGGAAATGCAGATTTTAGACTGATTATTTTCTGTGTTTGGTACCAGAGAGAAAATCAGTGAGAGAATAAATCTAATTCTTTTTACATTCTAGCCCAGACTCCTGAAACAAGAATATATCTCTCTTCTGTCACATCTTTATCAGCTTTGCTGTCTTTACCTTGCAGTGAATGGGGAATTCTTCTGGGTTTTATCTAATTTCACTAAAAGCTGCGTTGTAAAAACAAATCACAAACAGGTTTATTTGAAACAATGTTTTAAGTTTCATATTTCTGAATAAACATTAATATTTATTTTAAGGAATACTACAAAATATTTTGCTACATGGGGAAGGTTAGAAATGAAAATGATCACCACGGCTTGGTCTTAAGGTTGTATGATCCATAATCAACTTTTTAGCTAAGAGAACAGCTAGTAGCAGAAACCATTTTTATTGACAAACCAGCCTTAGAAGATGCTGCCACTCATTTCTTTAATAGCTTGGCTATCTGTTTGCTAGTGGAAGAGCAACAACCATCAGTCTCTGGAGAGGAAGGCTGGCTAGGAGCAGCACAGAGCATAGAGGCTGGTCTGGGTTCTTCCTCAAAGACTGAGGATTTCTCTTTTATGAACAACACTGAATGGAATTTTAGGTGTGAGTTGCTTGTTCTTTTTCCATGTTGTTTTAGTTCTGCTCACAAGAACCTTTGCTGATGCAGTCACGTCCAGTGGGTGATTTTTTTCCACACACCATTACCACTATAGTTTATCAGTAACAGCCTAAGCTTGTGAAACTTGGGTTCCACTGCCACCACTGCTAGAATTAGTCACATGCCTGCTGCCAGCTACCAGGCACCAGAAAGAGTCATATAGAAACTCATAGTTCCTACCAGTGAACCAAAACCAATATGACAAATTAGTGTACAGACTACTTCTAAGGACCTGAATATAGAGAACCCGAATCAATTTTGTAAGGATACATCATATCAAATGAAATCAGTTTCTTTCTCTCACAAGGTGACAGAGGAGAAGCAATACATGCCATATACCTTAGATAAGACTTTTGACACACTACTGCATAGAGTTCTGGTAACCAAACTAAGGAATGTGTAGATGGAAAAAAAGGAGTTGCCAAAAGAATTCATTGACAGTGGTTCAGGTACATCCTGAAAGGACTGAGTAATTCTAAACTCTAAGGGAGTGGTACTGTCAGATATTTTCTTTAATGATCTAGATGATTACATTTGAAGACACCAATAAACTGATGGTGTACACTGGAAAACAGGATTAGTGTTCAATGGGATCCTGACATACAAGAAAATGCTATATAAAAAGAGAGAAATTACTATTCAGTAAGGACAAATGCCAGTTGAAGAACAATTAACTAAACAAATATAGGAAAGGGAACAAAGGGCTACGTTAGAGCTCTGTAGGAGTATATTTAGAATTGTTGTGAATCATAGCTTCAGCTGAAATCAAAAGGATTGTGTAAAGGCAAACCCCATACGATTAATCACCCACAATGATTAATAAACTGCCATAGCTAACAAAACACTTCAAATAATCCTTCTCCTTTCAGCACTGACCTCTAGTGCAGCAAAGCTGAGCTTTGAGCAATGAAGTCTAAGGAAGGCAGCAGTTACTTGGATAGTTTTCAGAGGAAAAAAGTTCTGGGAAGCGCAGTGAGAATGAAGAAAGATCTGAAAGCAGGCAAAGAGGAAAATCTGGAGTATTATTTCTTGTTGTTTCAGTACTTTCTGGATGACAAGTAATGCTTTGGATTTTCAAAATCTGAATGATGCACCTTCCTGCAGGCAAATTAAACTAATATTCCCCACAGGAAGGAAACTTGAGCGATAGAGAACAATTCAGAACTTCAGCTTCATCTCTTTCTTCCTGCTAGTTGCTTTCATTTTGTAACCTGCATTCAATGGCCTGTGAAGCCTCCAGAAGCATAAGATACCAATTTAATCTGCAGAGCAGATGGAGCACAATCTTACTTGCCTGCTGGGAAAGAAAGAGGATGCATCCCAGTCCCTTGCTTGTCATGTCACAGTTCCTAGCTAAATAGTTACCTTTCAGAAGAGGTTGTCATAGCAGGGGTGGTTTCTATGGCATGGACACACACCTGGAAGGTGCCACATTCATCTCCTTGCATACAGAAGCAGAGTTAGTAGGCTGTGCTGTTTTCAGTGGCTATTGTTAGAGAAACTGAATTGCTCTATTCTGGTGCCTTGCTTGTCCAGAGCAGGGATCTCACAGGAAGCATTCATGGCCCAGGTTTCCTCTTCAAGATAAGCAAGATGTGGGCTGAGAAGAGATGGGGCTAGCTTGATCTTGTGCTGGCATAGCTGTGGCGTCTGGCCAGTACTTACACCTGGGCCCAAGGGCTGGGAGTGCTCCCAGTTTCCATAGGATAGGCACAACCACTAAGACCTGAGTTTACCTGGAAATAAATCATTAGACTGACAGGAAAATCTTGGTATGTAATCATCCCTCTGGACATCCAAGGTTCAGACACCACCAAAATGCATGAAATTGCCATTCAGCTGCAATATACTCAGTGCCTCAACAGCTAAATGTCAATGGATACCATCCTTACTTACTAACCTAGTTGCCTCCTAGCAGAAAAAGACTGTGCTTGTATCATTCATGCAATGGCTACCTCTGCCCCAGATCCATGTTAAGTACCTGTATCTCTTCATATTTTGCTCCTATGCCACTTCTAGTGGTAAGATAAGAATAATCATTTCCTATCTCACATAGCTTCTTTGTCAGTGTTTCCATTATCCCTCTCTTCCCTCCAGGGCCATTTAAGGAAAGAAGCTCTTAACAGACTCAGTTTTCTCCTTTCAACCAGTTATCAGCATAATCATTATTCAGCTATAATTAAGAAGTCACATCAAATCCCCTCAGCAATGACTAGCCATCATATCCTCACTCATCTTTTCCCATGACAACAATCTTTCTGCAGTACTTGTCTTTCCATGAACTCCAGAGTGCTTCAAGCTGCCTCCCAAAGCATTACATTTTCACATTTTCCTGGTAATTTCTTGGCCCAGGGTTTTAAAGTAGCTTGTCAGATGCAGGTTTGCATTCTATCTTTGCTACTTGCAGCATATTATTCTATGCTGTGCAGAAAATGGAATGGATCCAGTCCTTGGCATCTATTAAGCATCTGTATTCCAACTAACAATTAATTAGGATTAAGAGTACTTGAAAGTGTATCTTATAGCTGAAGAAAATAATTACCAGCTATTAACACATACTTCTTTCAGATACTTAAAAACTAATTGTATGCGTTTTCCAAATGATGTGGGGAGACTTGTGAAACATTTAAATTGCATTATACCCCAGGATCAATTGAGAAATGGCCAAATTTCCCATAGGCAAACTAGTGCTTTACTGCAACACAGCTGTTGCTTTACTCATGCTCATGTTTAAAGCACAACCTTTACCTCACAGCACCCTGAAATGTAGTTTACTGCTGCATAGCAAGGTTAGCAAGCTGCATCAACAGGACATTTTTGTAGACTGTGGAACTCCATCTCCATGTCACTGAATAGCAAAGGCACCAGTGTGGCATTGCTGGGGGAGGAGAGAGACCACCAGGATCATTGAAGACACTTATCAGTGGAAGATGTTGCAAGGAGAGGTTCCAGGCCTTTTAGTTTCCGCTTATTTACCTTGGAAAGAAGTGCCTGATGCTGTCATGCTGGTGAGAAAGAATGTATCCAGAGATTGTTCCTTGCCCATCATATACATTGAGAGGAGCTCTGCTGCACATTGGCCATTTAAATCTTTCAAGGGACCTAGATAGGAAATTCCCTCTGGTTTCACATCAAGAGATCAATCCAAACGTTTCTGGGAAAGTTGGTGATGAAGTTGAGTCTCTCTAGTTAGGCCTCTGGGTCTAAGAACATGCTGTGTTCCAAAATTCAATGTAATGAACCTAAGCATTAACATTTTATAACTTATAATAAACCATTCTAAACCTAGAGGCTAATTAAACTAAATACAGCAAACTTGCCAGCAACTAGAACTGGTTGTATGCCATTTGAATAGATAAATTGCAAGAGACTATCTGCATATATAGAAAAATTAACACCCATGAAATTATTCAATAATAAATAAAGTAAGTCTTAGGTTTTGAGTACTGGAATTCACAAACCAGAACAAAATAAAATGCAAATAATAGTTATGCAAAACTTATTTTAACTTCAGAAGGAGACTTAAATATCAAATCTGAAATATCAGAAAAAGATCAAAATACTCTGTGAAAAGTGTCTGTATTTTGTAGGTTACTGATATCAGAAGTAGATATGGTAATACCATTTCTGATTCCTTAGGTATGATGTGTTGTACTCAGAGCATTGATTTATCATCTTTTTTATTTCTGTTTCTCATCATGAGTAAAACATTGATTGTCCTTCCCCCCAAAGAAGTGTTTTATGTGTACAGAATTGTTTTACTAGCCACTTAAGACTGCTGACTCACTTATAAATGAATTAGTCCTCTAAGAGAATGAACATCTGCCTTTTCTTCTCTGTAATGACATTACAGTGATTTGAACAATGGAATTTTAACAGCTGAATGGGTTCAGCTTCTGCTAAAAATAAAGAAATAATAAAAAAATTAGTCACAGTGGTCATTATTCTTTAAAGATTTTATGGCTAGTTATTGACACAGATATTTGTGCTTAAGAAGTGTTGGTTGCTTGCTTATTGTGTGCTGCTCTTGGAGGCTTTGCGTTGGGTTGGGATTTTTTTCTGGTGAGCCCATCCTCTGGGATAAAAGGCTTTTAAAAGCAAAACAAGGAAAGAAAGAAGAAGAAAGAAGCAGCAAAGACCTTGACTCTGTGTAAGCACTGTCCAGCAGTAACTGAATCATCCCTGTGTTATCAACACTGTTTTGGTTACGAATTCAAAATACAGTACCTTCCTAAGGTGCTGTGAAGAAAGTTAACTTCACCCCTGCCAGACCCCTTACAGAGTGATATCCACACACAGAGATGGAGATTTAATTAAAGCAGACTATGCTCTGGTCCTTCAAGCATACATATATGCTAGATACATTATGCATTAATAAGTTGTGGGTATGACAGGTATGGATGGCAAACATAACTAAAACAGATGTCTAGGTCATTAACTAATAAAATCTACAATTAATAAAGAAGGAGCAATCAAAGTCAAATTATTCATTATGAATTCTAAACAGTTTAAGTCTGATTTAACTTTTCTGCATTTTCTTTGATCAGAATAAGATGAGACTTCTGTCAGATGTTCTAAAAATTCCCTATTAATCAGAAGTGAAGGCTTGATCTAAATACCTAAATCTCCTTGAGTATGAATGACAAATTGTGTTAAATCCAATCTGTATGAAAGTGCTTTTAGTCTGACACTTAGGTAGCTAAATTTTCTTAATAACGTTTTAGAAAGAAATGTTCCAGGCTGTTTGATCTAAGGCCATTGTGTCCTGCATATTCAGGACAGAACAGATCTGGTGATGGCCAGTAAGTGCTACTCATGTTTGACACATCTCCAAAAAACATGAATTTAGGCAAATCAATGCACTTCAGGTCTATGGTGTTGACTGAGAGATGATGTACCAGGTGAACAGGTGGAAAAAAGTGACATACATCTCTTTGGTAGATGGCAGAAAGGTAAAACAGATGGTGGGTAGGCTTGCCCTGAAATGGGAAAGGACCATGAACACCTACACTGGATTTCAGGCTGTGGCCCAGGGATGGACAGGATGTATCCAGAGGCTGGAGACCCAGGCCCCATATCACCTGCAGCTTTCCTTGGGGCTGACTGGAAAGCAGGAGCAGTAATGGTGACCAAGGGCCACTCCAGCACTTGGCAAGTGCAGCTCTCTTGTACTCTCCAGGTGCCCAGCAAGATGGTGTTGAAATGATTTCTTCTAAACCACTGAGGTAAATTACTGAGGCAAATAAACTTCTTCTTGTCCATGGCAGTGGCAGGAACCCTGGCATCCTTCAACAAACAGAAAACTGCATGATTTGTTAATTTATCTATTGTTGCTCAGATTCCAGTGGCATTGCTTGCAGCAGCTCCTGCAGGGATACTGTATTTAGTTGGTATAACTAAGAGCAATTTCATTAAGTTAACAGCTCCTAATGCTAATGGTAATTCCCTTAAATCTTTATGGATATATTTGCCTTCCTTTTTTCTTGTTTTCACTTATTGCAGATAGAGTTCACAGTCTTATGTCTCAGATTAGTGTTCTGCCACAGATCATTGTCAAGTCTTACTGTGCCTTTTTAGACTGTGAAATATCTCTCTCACACTATCTCCAGGGACCTCAGTAGGAAAAGGAGTAGTCTTGATCTCAGCTTGACATCTGTGAAATGCATCTATATGTTTTTTTTTGTTTATGAAGACATTTGCCTTTAGATATATTTAAAGAATTTTAAAATAAAAAATAGAAGTGCAAATGTGACAGAAATACCACGTTATGACAGAAATGTGACAAAAATGACTTGCCAAGGTCTTTCCAAATGAAAACTCTGCCTTCCTCTTTCAGCCTTCTCTGAGGCAGATTGAAAAGAGAGCTTTTGTCCAAAATTCAGTCCTTTCCAACTTTGATAGTCTGCTCCACTCTGCATAACACTGTGAGCTGCAATGCAGCTAGGAACACTGTACTGACTGCAAGAGCAGCCTTTTGTGGAGGTGATGCATGAGGTCTGGCAATCCAGATCCCACAGGAACACTTAGTTGGAGCAACTCAGACCAGTTGAGAAAAGGGGAAGGTGAGGCAGCCAGAGGGAGCAGCAGCCAGCTAATGCCCATGCCCCTGGAATGCTAACAGTGCAGCATCAGGGAGGGTGGAGAGGCAAATGGAGAGAAATAAAGGGAATAGTCAGACAAAAAATATTAGTTTTCCTCATAAGAAGTGAATGGTTAGCACTAGGGAAATCTCTACCAGTGCTCAGGACTAAAATTAACCATGTGTATAGAAGCATTTGTTTTCCAGCTCGTCCAACAGTCATAACTACCTTTTCCCCAAAAAGGAATACCAAAGACAGTGCAGACACCAGTAAAATTCAGACATCAAAAGAATGCCTCTTAGATGGCTGCTTTCTAGTCTGAATTGGCAATGAAAGTGGTGGGGTTTTTTGCAGAGTTAATACTTAAAATGTTAGAACTCTGAGCCATGATGGAAAGAGGTAGATCTGCAGTGAACTCTGCCCAACAACACTGCAAGTGTCCAACAATCACATAGTGGTTCCCCTAGATTTGTGCTGCTTGTTCTCTTGTTGCCTGCACACACATCCAAGTGTGTCTTTGACACAGTAAGGATTGGGCTGAAGAGTTTTGCTTTTAGGTATTGAGTAGCTTGCACAGAAATGGTTAATGGGCTCTGTCTAAACCCTTGTGAATAGGTAGATGAGATGTACATTACTGAAACATTATAACACCAGGGATCTTTGGGGTTGGTTCAGCAAAGGAACTTAAATGTCAGTGTGTCCCTTCATCCCTTCATGTCATTTCCCAGCTGCAGGGTAAGTTGGCTAATATCAGGGAAGGCTCAACTGCCACAGGGACACTTTGCCTTATCTCTGATCATGGAGTCATTGCTCTCCCTGGCTGAATATTTTACAAACACTGAATTTACTCTTCTTTCATTCAAAAGTTATTGTACATCTTTTTTTTTTACACATCTGTATAAAGTTGATTTTTCTTTAATATCACTGTACCACCTGTGCACTTGAATCACTTCTTAATTTACTTTGCTGGTGAAAGATGAAGTAGCCTGGGGCAATCATTTGCTCCCTTCGGAACCATTAGTGAATCACATTTGTACATACTTCCCTTCTCTTTGAAACCAAAACCTTCTGATTTTAAATGGGAGTGTGTGAGTGTGTCTCATGGTAGGTGCAAAGAGTATTTGTGAAGGCTGACAGTGATTTTCTTCACAGCATTAGATTTGGTAAGAAAAATGTTAAAATGAATGTGCATGTTGATAATGCAAAAAGTATTGTCCTTGCTTCTCATCAGAGATGCTGCAGTGGCTCAGCACTATACAGATTCTAATTTAAAATGTTGGGGAGAAAGAAAGGTATATTGTGTTATGTAAGAATATGCTTGTCAGGGTGTTAGGAATAGGTTTAAAATAATAAACTGTCTTTGCATCAGAATGCTTCTTTGTCTGAATAATTTTGCTGCAGATTAGACTTCAGAGACATACACAGCATTTCTGTTTGCTGGCTGGCTATTAGATTTGGCAAGAACTACAGCTCTGAAAAAAGTTCTTCAGGCAAAATTGTGATGAAAAGATGTAACAGATCCATATCTGAGAAGGATGATGATAGGATTGCTGATGAGAGCTGTAATGGCTCAGTGGAGCCATCCTGTGTAAGGATGTTCAAATTATACATGTAGGACTAGATATAAATACCATCTAAATATTTTCATTTTCTTGAAGCTACAGGAAGGAAGGTTCCACAAGGAAGCTTTTAAAATCATAGTTTTAACACTCATGCAAAGCAATGGTCCTGTGAGATGTTTAGAGCAGAAAGACAAGGCTCAAGCAGGCCAGAGATTTGAGGCAAAGTTCAGAAAAGAGGCAAAGTAGAGACAAGTAGCTCATGGCAATATATGGACATAAATGGAGGGAAGAAGCCAACAATGAGGAGGGTGGTTGGATCATGAAGCAAAGACATGAGGCAGATCTGGCATTGAAAGATAGGCTGGAGCAGAGTGGAGAGAGCCTCTGTTCTTGCTGCAAGAAGCTTACACATCATTCAGCAGGCCCCCTTCACTCCGCTTGCAGGGAGATAATTCAAGTCCTTCTTTTGGGGTCACTGTGATAATATGCTGAGTCATGGAGAAGTATTCATTCAAAGGCACAGAGTAGCAACTGTGGCTGCACAAACCTAGGCACAGTCTGAAAATCCCTTGGNAAACCATATTTACAATACTGAATGCAAAGGTAGCTTAGGCATTTTATGGAACATCTTTATAGATACAACAGATGTATTATTTTGTTGAGATGAATTAAGAAGAATAATATGATTTTTTCAGTTGGATTGTATTGTAAGCCCATTGAATGAACTAAATACCAGTTACATGCAAAGGTCCCATACAAATAAAATATTGTTCCAAGTACTTAACAAGAATTTGCCAAGATAACTGAGCTTTGCACATTGTTGAGTCTTTGTGGTGAGCAACAAAAATGTTTTCTCTTTGCCTTAGCCTTGCACTGTGTGCAATATTATTCTAATACTATGCTGAAATTCCTGAAAGGACAAATTCCCAGCATGGTGCTTAATAATCTGTGTTCCATGACTAATGTTTATTTACAAACAAAATTAATTACATCCAGAGTATGCCCAGTTCTATCATGCCTAGATCTCTACTGGAAATAAAATAGGATTGCAAGAGGCTAATATCTCATACATCTCTGACAGGCAATGTTGCTATATGAACAAAATAATAGTATTACAGAATCAAATGAAACTAAAACTACTCTGAAGATAGTAACTTTTTCAGTCTGAGAAAAGAATTGATCTGCTACACCTTGACTTCAGCCCTCAGGATATGACTGATGTGCTTGTACGAATGTGTCTGTCAAACACCACTACTACCAAACTGTTAGTCTTCTAGCTGAAGTGAACAGGAGTTTTTACCTCCAAGGTGAAAATTAACAACAGATGAATATTACTAGTTAAAGGAGAAACTCACTGGAATAGTCAACCCTTGCTGTTTGTAGGCCTCTTCAATGGAGATTTGTTAGAGCCTGGCTGTTCTACTTTCTCTCCATGCCACTAAATGGCATTCTTGTATATTTAGAGGGCCTAATTACTTACAGTGTAACTCTAGAGTAGTCATCAACATTGGATTTCAGACCAAACAGGGTCAATTGAGAACACTGTGGTGTGTCTCTTCATTAGGATTCAGGCTAGCAATCCAGACTAGGATCTGTTCTGTCAACAATTGGCAACTCCTGCTAATCAAACCTGGAAAGACCAGTCATCAGTACTTTGGATTATACTAAATAGGTGTGGAGAGAGTGATTAGGACATCCAGCCAGTTACACTGGAGAGACCTGACATGAAGAAGAGTAGATAATAGCAGTTACTGGGATTCGTATTTCTCATTGATGCAATGGTTATTGACTTCTTTTCTCACTACCCTAATTTTGATCAAGAGAGTTGGTACCAATCTGAGCAGCTGCATTTGAATTGCAATTGGTTATTAGGAGCCATTGGTGATTAACAACAAGACTAGTTTATGTTTAAAGAAGATCTTGGATACACTGATGGCATTTGCCTCGTTCTCTTAACATGGTGCATGTCTGCAGTTGACTGTCAACCTAGTCAAGCAAAAAGCAATGGGTAGTGAAGGAGAAATTATGCATCAGTGTGGACATATTCTATTTATAACTTTCCTGTTAGAGATACAAGTTTCGGGAACAGAGATAAGCAAATATTGCTTATAAAACCTTTTGAAGTATCTCTGTTGGTCCTATTTCAGAGCCCAAGCCCCTGGCTAAAGAATGAAGTGTTATCAGAGTGAGCTGCTACTCATGCAGATTCGTCTTTAACAACTGCTGTCTTGTACTTTCCGTAATGTAACTTATAAAAGCAAAAATAGATAGCATCTTCCATCCTGTGTTCTCAAGATCCAAGATTTGTTCTCAAGAAAACTTGGGCACCAATACGTGACAGTGCCATCTGGTGTTATCAGTGACAGTAATATTACAGTTGGGATGTTTATTCAAGGGCATTTAACTGCTAATTTCTCACAAATTAAAAGATAGTGCATCAGTCCTCAGAAAAATTCCTGAGGTGCATAGATATTTTAGATATCACCAGAAAGCAGCTAAGGACGATGAATATTTCCTTCATAGAAAGTATGATTTCTGAATAGTTGATGTAAAATTGCACTAAGCTTATCTGCAAGTATATCCAGTGCACAGGCTGTGTAAATCTTCAATTACACTGGAAACTCCCAAAGGTAAAATAGATTTCCATAGAAAAAGTTTTTTCATTAAGCCTGCAGATTATTCTCTTTACCTAAACTTAGCACTCAGTCTACACTCTGCCTTGGCTGACTACAGAAGTAACTGATGGATGCTGGTAATGCTAGCAAGAGTCTATTCCCTAATGGATGTGAAGGAGCTCCCATGAAACTAAGAGTTTGAACTAAACCCTCTTTAAATTCAGCTATAAACAACTCTTTATCTTCTGAGAGAATTTTAATGGAAAAATGAATTAGCCAGAATAAATTTTAGGCTGTTAGCTGATCATCAGTATTACTGAGGATTAAATAACAAAACAGGCAAGTTCATGGGAAGCTACATCAGGATTTTGTGGTATCTTTCAAAGCTTCCAGGACTAGGGCAGGTGAAGCCTGTTCAAAAACATGCCAATGCCTGTGGCCAGACAGAGACTTCATATCCACAGAGGGAGTCCTTGTTGCTAGCATCCCTTAGGCTAATGCAAGAGCAGGTCTTTGCAGCTCTGGTTCTCTTCTGTTAGTGTTTGTCAGTTCTGCCTCCCTGGCTTTGCATTTAGGGCACCAGCACCTGCTGGCAAAGGCAGCTGAGTCAGTACAAAGCTGAGGTAGGGCTTTCACAGCTTGGAAGTTATGGAAAGAAGACATCCATCTACTCAGTCTTGCACTTCCTTCTCTGAAAAAGGAAGCAACTGACCCTCAGCTAATGTCCCTCTCCTTGCAAAAGACACCTCCTGGAAGTGTCTTTAGAGCCATTCTGCACTCATGCAACATCATGTCCTGTATCTGTAGTCGTCGTCGTGGCTAGGCTTCGCGAACGAAGCTCNCTGTATCTGTATTGCTGCAGCTGAGCACTGCCTGCACAAGGTGCAGTGGGAGACATCAGCATCCACCCCAGGAACACCTCATCCCTTCTGCACATTGTTCCTTGATGTGTTCCTCTGACTGAACTTTGACTGAATCCCTAATGAGATTGCTAAGTGTAATAGTTATTCTCAACTACACTCATAAAACTGATTGAGCAGAAGTAGCTGGAGCAATTTAAAGAAAGGAAATAGTCTAGACCAATATTTCTGGGTTCACTTCTACTATATTAATTGTCCTCTCTTCAAAACAATAAATATAACTTTCTGCTGCAGATGTAAGAATTCCAGCATAACTGCAGTGGATTCTGTAAAATCAATATTAATCATTTTCAAATTGTTTGCTTGTTGACTTTCTGAGGGCAGTAAGAAATCCTCAGGGCAACTTATGCAGAGCATAAACAAAATGTTCAACAGCAAGAAAATATGTTCAGTGTTTTTTGCCTCTTGCAGTTCACATTTGACCTTTAGAAGACTGTTGTCATTTATTCACATAAAAGGCCATCAAATATGATGAATAACCAATATTTAATCCATAGTCATGCTTGTGTTTTAGAATTCTGAAATTACTTATGAATATTATTAGATGAACAATATACTGGTTTAAGTCTTTTATTTCCTTATCTTGTGATTTCTTGATTACTGCTAAGAAGCTATGAAACATATGAAGAAAACCCCGTGATTTTTGCTCCCAAGCACAAGTCCATAACAGAAAATATAGTTCCAGTCATGTAATTTGGGCTAAATTATTATATTCTTTCCAACATATAAGATGTTGGTATTTTCCTGAGCATCCTCAAAGTGTTCTCATTTTATCAAGCCTCCTCTCCTGCTTCCTTTACACTGATGGGTTATTCATAGCAGTGATTGCATCCTAGGGAGAGGATTATTTTGCTCCTGTTAAGAGAAGACTCCACTTCAGATGACAGCTTCAAAACGAGAGTGCTACTCGAGTAGTTAAAGAAAACATAAGCAGTCTGAGATTTAATCAAATTATATAAGCATTAATCCAATCACTGTTAAAAAATATAAAGCATATTAAATATTGCTACTAACTCTATCCTTCTCTGGGGTAAAATCTTTGTAGTTAGGCCAATATGCTACAGTAGCAGCAGCTATTGCATCACTCAGCCATTAGAAACTAGAACTTCACTTGCCTTCTGTGTGTCCCTCTGAAGGCTGATTTGCTTCTCAAGGGCAGTTTGTCTGTACAGCAATTTCACTGTTAGAAGAAGGTTTACTGGGATGAAGGAAATAAACAGAGTAAACCAAATGATGTTTTGTTTCATAGGCCTGCATTTATATTTCGTGCAAATGAAATGAGACAGGAAGATCTTGAATAATGTTACAGAAAGAGAACATTAATACACCCTGTGGCTCTGATCCCAGAATCACATTTCTAACCTCCCCATGGTGCTCAAATACAGACAGAAACTACCTCTGCTGTCCCTGTTGTCCTCCATTTGATTTTGAGACATGAAGGCATCTACTGCTCTTTATTCTTGCTCTCTCCATCTATGCTGTGATGGGTGAATGTGTACATGGGCATGCACATAGCATGCTCACACATAGAGCTTTGAATTAATGCTCTATTTTTGCAAGTATATTTATCAGAGGATACCTGAATCTGTAATTGTCTTTTGATGTCACTTAATAAGTCTAAAGAGGCAACATTTTCAGAGCACTCTTGATCAAGTATAATAAGGCACTTCTATTATGCCTTAACAAAGTATTTTTCTTCACTGGGCAGTATGTTTCTTGCTTCTCACCAACTCATGCCAGAGTTTTCTTAGACATTATTTCATTGCCAAGCCTGTGTTGCCTTGTATGTCTGTATTATTATTAGTAAAGATGAAAAGGTTTCAATAAAGTAAGTGAAGAATAACATGGGTAGCTATTGGGTTCCTGTTTTTAATGCTTTGGCCATATCCTGTTTTTCTGCTTTTTAATTATTGCAAAGAGCACCTCTAACATACACTGAGACAGAGAGAGCTCTTCTTTTCAAAGCATGGAATTACAGGCTGCAGTTTTATAGCTCAAGGCAGGCAACCTACAGGACTTATTAATACTTGATGAATCCCTCTCAGTGTCTCAGTGGTGAGGAGAAGACAAACAACCTCCTGGATGATTGATGTTTTGCCTGCCAAGGAAGAACTTTAAAGTATGCTTCTTCCTTGCAAAAACTGTGAAAAAAAAATCCAATTTGGCCATCCTCCTGCAGTAGCAATAACGTGGGCTAAGTGAAGACACAAGCTCTGTCCTATTGTACAACACAAAGTACTTCAACACGTGGTATACCAATACCAGTAGCAAGGGTTTTGGCCTTTCATTTCTGCATCCTCCCTACCCACAACATTCCATGGTCTCCATGGCACACTGCTCTCTGGTGACATGTGTTTGCATACCTGTGCCAGGCTGCAGAGCAAAGTGGGTGAAAGTGGCTTGCCTTTGGCTTCCTTGCCATGGGACAGGGATCACAGGGTGGAGAGGCAGAGAGCTGGTGAGGAGCACAGCAACTGTCAGGTCCTGCACGTCATCAGTTTAGGGCATTCAGGATCTGTATGGGCTGCCCTAAAGCCTAAGAATGCTTTTTCAGAGATGAAGGTTTTCTGGGAGGTCTGGGTTCAAAATTCCCCTCCTCAGACATGTCATAACCACAGAACCACAGAATGTTAGGGATTGGATGGGACCTCTGGAGATCATCTAGTCCAACCCCTGTGCTAAAGCAGTTGTACCTAGAGCAGGTTGCCCAGGATGGTGTCCTGTCAGGTTTGGAATACCTCCAGAGATGAGCCCCACTGACCCCTCTCCCACCTTATCTCCCTCCTCTGCCCCCACTCCCCTTTCCCAGCCCATTTCCTCACTCCCCCAAATCACAGAGCACCTGGGCTTAGTTTCAGAGCCTTCCCCTCCCCACCTCTCCCTCCCCAGGTGTGGCTCATTGCCTCTCCCCCTCCCTGCCCTATATCTCCTACAGTAGAGAAAGCAGCTGTAGCTGCGCCCAGCCGGGCTGAGGGAGGCAGGAGACTCCTCTTGGCATCACCGGTGAGTTCCCCATGGGTGCACCCTGCTTGGAAGGGGGGGAGAAAGGCCGGGGGGCCTGGTGGCCCCCCGGCCAGGTAGGCAGGAGGAGGGTTGGTAGCCACTTCAATATCACCCATAGGTGTTAGCTGTGTGTCCTCAATGAGGATGAGCCCTTCTGTGTGCTACCTGGGCTGGGTGAGGGCTTCACTGGAGGTTCTGGTGATGGGTTAAGGGGAGTAGTGGTGTCGGTGGTGGGGTAGGAGCTGCCTGGGGATGTGCTGATGGTATCTGCTCTCTTGGCCAAGCAGAGAGGTTTCCTTTTGGAAGGCTGGAGAAGGGCTTGATGTTTGAGCTGCAAAATGCATGCTGCTGCTGTAAGCTGCTTACAGAGGTGAGAGAGGCAGGGCCTGGCCCCTCATGAGCAAGCCACAAAGCCTGAGTTACCTCTCTCAACTCACCTTTGGGAATGCTCCTATTATCTCCAGGTTTATTTTCCTTTTCCAGCTTGCTGCTTCCCCTTCTTCTCCATGCAGGAGGTGAGTGGTTGGATGGGAGGTGGCTAGGTGCCACCAGGCTGTCTCTACCCCTGGGTGTAACCAAGATATGCTGTACAGCTCCATATGGGATAGTTTGGGATGTTCCACCAGGTAGCTGGGCTAAAAAGTTCTGTTGCTTCCAATGACTATTCTCTAATCTCAGTAGCACCTTTTTGATGCTGCTGCTTTTACAAGCCATAGTTGATCTTGCAAGCGTTCACACCAGCTAATCTCACCTCTTTTGGCTTCTTTCCTGAAGGTGTAGACTTCCACACAGCAAAGATATATCCGCTTGATATCAGCGAACAGCATCTCCAAGAGCATTCCTCAGAGCAGCATCAAGAACTCTGGCAGACTATAGCAGAACTTTTCTATTTCATTCTGTGTTGAAAACCAACTGGTTTCTACTCATTAGGCACTAATCAAGGTCACCCCTTCATTGCTGAGTGCTCTGCACTCACTACACTCTTGGCAGGAGGGCTTCCTCTGCTCTTGTGTGTTCAGAAAAAAACCAAAACCCCAACAAAATAAAATAGGAGAAGCAATCCTTTGGCCAATTGGCTGTTGGAGCACAGGCCATGGATGTAGTGCAGATAAAAATGCCTGGATGCATTTTGCAGGTGTTCCCTGTGACCCATCACTCCATGGAGGAATTCACTGGGAAAAGAGATTGCACTAAACTGTTCCTGCAACTGCAGTTAATCACACCTTTTCTTTATTACTGCTACAGGATTAACACAAACATTGCTCCTGTTTTCAGGCTTATCAAGGCAGCAGCACATCTCTCGAATCTCCCATAAGTGCAGTAAACAAATACCAAAGATATATATAGGTACAGAAATCTCATCACTCTTGAGCTAAGAATATACAAATGAAAATTAATATTATTAACACTCTTCAGTACCATTTGCTCTCTGAAACTTCTAAAGACTCTCTTGTCCCCATCTTTCATTGTTTTCCTCCTTCAAATCATGGACTCTCTCTGTCTCCTATTTCCATCTGCTCTCTTCTTGCTCTCCTCAGGTTTCCTGATGTATATACCCATTGTCAGATGAGACACATGGTTGGGCTTCTTAAGAGATCTACTGTCTGCCTGCCTGGGCCCTGGAAATCAGACTCCAGAGATCCTTACTTAAGCATGATGCCATCTGAACAGAGGCTCAGATGTGGTGGTTTTTGGTCTTTTACTGGAGGAAGGCCATCAGTTGGTTAAAGAAGAAACAGACTTATATTTTTCTTCCAAACAAAACTGTTAGTCACATAGTGATCACCCAGAGTCTCTCATATCAGAGGCTAACTTCTTCAAACCACAGAAGCCAAATTGTAACCCGTGTGCCAAGTCTACCCCAAAAGGGATGCTAGTAACACGTAGTTAAAAGATATGGCCATTTCAAATGCCATGGGAATGTTCAACTTCTAATAGGAACAGTTTCAATAGACTATAATTTCATTTCAAGTAACATTTCTAGGCCCATAAATTTGCCTTTCTCTTATTTCACTTTGGTTTTGTGATCACAACATAGTGGAGGAAAAAACCACCAACCCACTCAAGGCATAATAAATTATTAAGTCAGCTAGATCAGTATGAATCCATATAAGAAGTCAAAAGTAAATCTGTATCCATGGGTAAAATTGTTTCTCAACTGCAAGAGTTGCAAGAGAGGTTATCAAAATTATACAGGGAGTAAAGAACATTAATGTCTCCTTCAGAGTTTACATGAAGGCTAGTAAGGCTCTCAGGACCAACCTTTAAGTAAATCATAAATATATCATGATATATTTGGAGATTAAATGTGTTTGTCTTCTGAAAATGGAGTCTGTCAAGGAGCACTCTAGGATTATGTACATCCTATAACAACACTTTGCTAGTTCTTTGGATTATACCAACTCTAAAAGGAGTTTATGTTTCTCCTAACTGCAAGTGAAAATCCTCCAGTGGAATTTGAAATTCAGTTTGATTTCTTTCACCTTTAGAAAACTACAGGAGAGCAGCAAAGGACACTGTAATCAGGGGAAAATGGAGTGACAAGAAATCAAAATAATATAAAATGAAATGTCAAACAAAAGGAAATTTCTTAGGGATGTTATGTTGACAGAAAACGGGTGGAAGATTTTCAGGACAGAGTATTTTATCTTCAAGCCTGAGGGAAAATCCTCTTATTTTAGAAGATTTTGGACCTGAATCTTAATCCAAAGTGTAGAGAGCTTTTATCTTCAGAACTTTTTGTCCAAAAGCTCAGTTTCTCATACCGTTATTGATGCTCATGTATGAGCTTTATTGTTAGCTCTAATCAGCCTTTTCCTAATAGCACAAAATTAACGTGCCATGTCCTCTTTATTCTGCTTGAAATTTCTGTTGTTGAGAAAAGATTACTTAGAAGATTATATTTTTCCAGCAGTGAGGAAACTGACTTAGGCAGAGAGCATGTAAGTTTGGGTTTTATCTTCTAAACTTTAATTAAATTATTATGGCCTTTAGAAAAACATAACATAGTTAGAATTCACTTAGCATAGATGAGAGTGAAACCAAATATCCCTAGGGGTCATGAACCAATTAATGACAGCAAAACAACAACTAGACATTGCTCCATTTGGGAATATAGTGAATTTCATTTAGCACAGGGGAGAAAGGAGCAAAAGGAAAAGTAATGATGGAAAGGAAAACTTATCTCCAAGAAGTGATGCAGTTGTGTCAATAAAGAAGCAACATTTTAAACAGTATCTCAAAACATGCAAAGAAGCTTCTGCCTCACACCTTTATATATCAGGTGGTAATGAGGCTTCACAGATGTAAACCTGCTGCTAACAATGATGGATAAGATATAATCCATGTACAAGAATCACACGATAAATCCTCTCTGGTAAATTAAATTCTGAGGATGAAATCAATAAAAGGCAAGAATATATTAGCATAAGACAGTGAAAATTAATGGAAATAAAGCTTCCCACTACACATATATGATGAATAATGTAAAGAATATCCCTTTTCATCTCTGTTTCGGAGAGTCAAATATCTGAAGCACTCTCCAGTTATTGTTGAGAGTTTCTAGAAGGGACTATCCAAAATGCTTTGCCACTGAAATAGTGCTAATTAGCAGATATTCTTACTTTGAATATCATTTTATATTTTCTTCCAGTAGCTTACCTTTTTCTCTTTAATGGTAGCTGCCTCTACCCCAGGTCTATGATAGGGATATTTATCTCCCAAATTCTGAGTTATATGTTTAGGCCATAAAATTATAAGCCCTTTTTAGCACTCCTACATGTAAAACTGTTGTTCAGTTCACGTACTGTTTTCCACACTGCTGGATGATGCTTTCAAAGCTTCTTTTCTCCTTCCCATTCAATACTTTAAAGATGTATCTAGCTCTGCACTAAGCAGCAGCAGTTGCAGCTTGCTCTCACCCAACCCCACGGAGAGGCTCACGTGGCTCAAGCATTGCAGGCAGCTGTTGGGCAGCTGCATGAACAGAGCAGATGGAGTGGACAACCCCAGCCTGGGGCTTCCCCAGCCCCAAGGCAGCTCAGGAGCTGCAGATGCTGAGGCTATGTCCCACAGCAAGCTCAAAGGAGGGAGGTGAGAAGAGATCTAGTCAACTGAGAGACTTCCTCTGCTTTCACAGCTTTGGTACTCGAGGGTCTTTTGGTTTGAAATGCTTCCTCTACAGAGCTTAAGGGCAGCTCGTTTCTCTAAGTTCATGAAGTGATGATGACAGAGTGAGCATGAAAGAAGCAGAGGAATTCATGTGGGGAAAACTGAAGAAATCCCAGGGAAAGTCATCATCCTCACAAACCTTCTTCTGCCTGATGTTTTTCAGCTAGTAATTGCTCACACTCCTCTGCAGGGAGAGCCATTAACTTTATTGCTGAGGTGAAGCTTGGCATTTGTGGAGCTTTTTAGTGAAAAGTCTTCACATTTACCAGTAGGGATGGATTTTTGGGAGGTTATGATATTCACTCTCTCCATTTATACTTCACGTTCTGGGATGTAACAATATTTGCTATTTATAAGAAGCTCTGCTAGCTAAGTCTTTTTGTCATTCTAGACACAAACCATGACATCTTTAACTGATCACCTGCTTAACATGTGTATGTGAATTTCCCAAGAAGCTGGATCCTCTTGGAAATGCACAGAGCATCAGAAGCACCTTCATTTTTCCAGACAAGCAGAAGATGGTTATAAGCTGAAGGAGGGGAAATTTAGATTGGAGATTATGAGAAAGTTCTTTACCTGGAGAGTGGTTAGGCACTGGAACAGGTTGCCCAGAGAGGTTGTGGATGCCCCATCCCTGGCAGTGTTCAAGGCCAGGCTGGATGTGGCCCTGGGTGACCTGGTCTAGTGATTGGCATCCCTGCTCACTGTGGGGAGGATGGAATTAGATGATCTTTAGGGTCCCTTCCAACCTGGCCATTCTAGGATTCATTCTATGATTCTATAAGATGTTACTCACCTCTGCCAAGTCAGATTTGACTAATCAGATCACTAATGCAGGATAACAGTAGGACTTTACTTCTAGTTGATACTACTGGCAAGCTCTGCTCACCAAAATCAACCTCTGTGCCCAGCGGGTGCACAGCCACGATACAGGTGTTGAGTACAAAAGACAACTTTACCAATGGCTTTTCTTCCAAATAGCATCCCATGTAAGGAAGGTATTAATACTTTTTTTTAGGAACTGTCAGTAAAACCAACACTGTGCTTTCAATCAGCTCTGTCTTTTCTGAGCAGGTTGTTTCTTCATCATGAACTCATCAAGTCTGGCAACTTGTTTTTTTCCTCTGAGCTTCCTTACACAACCTCCCTTACACATGCCAGGGGGGTTGGTCTAGATGATCCCAGAGATCTCTTCCAACCCCTAACATTCTCTGATTCTGTGATTAATAAACATGAGATTAATAGGTGGTCACAAATGCCTTTATAACTCTGCTTTCCTGTTGATCAGGCAACAGGCTCATGGGGAGCAGTATGCTATTTACTCTTTGCCAGCACTGTCCTTATGAGTAAGTTGTAATCCTGAAGTTACTATACCCCTAGAACTGGAAAGTGTTCCTCTCTCCTCTGCCCTCAATGGAAAAGACTCCCTGACAAGTTTTCTAGCTCCCATTGCCTGAAGTTACAGAAAAGTCTCTCATTCAGTTGTGGCTAATTGCTGCCAGTTAGACAGGCAAGAAGAAAGGGATGATTTCCCCTTGTCAGGAACTTCTGAACCACAAACCACATATATAAGCAGAAAGAGCAGCTTCTAATTTATGATACTGCATTTCCTGGGAAAATAAATAAATAATGTGGCCTGGGTAGAGATTTTTGTGTTGTTGCTGCCTGTCCCTGTGCCTACTGCCTCGAGCACTCTGCACTGTCACTTCCATCTCTTCTCCTGACCCTTGATTCCTCCTGTTCCAGTCTTGGGTCTGTCACTGGCAATTATCCATCATTTGAGCACTGACATGGAACTGCAAGCAGAGGACACCTGATCTTGTCATGGTGCCTGCTGATAAAACATAGTGGTGATGATGTATACATCACAAAAAATGCCACATAAAGCCCAGACAGCTTTTTTCTTCTGTGGTAAATGTGAACAAAGGAAGAACAAAATACATTTTGAAAGGGCATAGTTGATTATCTTAGCAAATTTATTTGTTTTTAACAGCAAAAGCATTGCAATTTTGTTCTCATATTTTGGAAGTAATCATAGGAAACACATTTTCTGTTGCCAAATTCGAATGTGTTCTTCAGAAGTTTTGGGAAGCTCTTTATCCAGATAGTGAATAGGAATCACCACTCATATCTGATTTGACCCATTACATCTAAGTAATACATAAATCAAGCTCGAAACAAACCAGACAAACACTACAAACCATATCTGTCATATCTGTCTTTTTTGTGGTTATTCTACAGAAGAGGTTGAATTTGCTGACTATATCAATCCATTAATCACTTCTTAGGTTTTAATTATAATTAGAACCTCTGAAACAACAAGTGAAAAGATACGTATATATTCCTATGACTCTTCTCTCATTTGTGTTTAAGTTCTCAACTCTTGCTCCTGTTTCTTCCTTTTTCCTGATAACTTTGTGGAATGTCTTATTGCTTGTGACTTGCCAGCATTTTCATAACAGCCTAATCCTATTGATGTCATAACTTATTGCTGAGGTTGTTAGACATCATGTCATGGATTAGAAAGGTCTTTAATTTAAGTAGGAGGAACACAGAAAGCCATAAAAATCTCAAAACATCAGATCTACCACAATTTGTTGTGACAGAAAGTGAAGAAGAAGGAATTAAAACTGCAATGACTCTGATTTGAACTCTTGTAAATGTTCAGGCTTATGTGGGTTGAACTTGAATTATATAAAATCAAATTAATTTTGTTCATTGTCTTCTTTTGAGATTTGTAATTTGTCTCAATATCTTTAAGGAGTTTGGTGAATAGCCTGGAATAATAACAGTCACCTAGCAGCATATTTGAAGAATTAAAGCAGAAAGTAGATATGATTTAAGACAAAACCAATTTCTTTACAGAGGGAGTTATTGGTAAATAAAGCTTGCTATGGGGTAGTTGGTGGCTTACAGTTCTCACTCTTTCTCTGTTTCTGCCTTTTACTTAGTGACAGAGCCTACCTTTTAACCAGCAAGCCACTAACTCAACTAGTCTCTAACCACTTAGAAAATTTATGCAGGGTTTTTTTTTTTAATTTTCTCCATGACATTAAATTACAAACTTAAGAAAATAAGCTTTGTGAATGACATCTTTAGATATTGATGTATTTTACCTCTCCCCTCATGCCATGGTATTGACTGCTTTAGTGTATGAAGAGGTAGATAAACTGAATGGATGGAATATGCAGATTGGTCACTTGGATATAACTGAAGCTCTTGTTCTCTTTTTAATGTAATAGTCTCCTTCCTCAAGAAATATGAAGATGACAGCCTCTGCCCTTGCTCTTTGTTGTTAAGCTCATCTGCATTTTTTCAATTATGAAATAACTCATCCTAGAAACCCAAGGGAACATGAATTATTAACTGAGCTAAGACACATTTGTACTAGAATCTAATGGGAAATCACAAGATTAATATCAATTATGCAGTGAATAAACCTTTTGAGTTTTATTCAGAAATGATAGAGCCTGCTGCTTAAATATGAATACACAATATACTGATGCTCTGGTTTCATGCATTGAATTTTACATCCTCAGCAAATATTAGCCCGTACTAAAAATTTCCATTATTTTTAAGAGTTAATAAAGATAAATAGATAATGTAAAGAAAAAAAAATACTTTATTACATATGGAGGGCACTGACTTTAGACTGCATGGTTGCTTTTCAGAGAGAGGAAATTATCTCTAAATTAGAAGCAAACAAGACTTTAGCACTACTAGGTTTGAGATTACTCAATGCACTGCAGGGTTGTGTTTCTTAAAAGGAAGGGACTAAGCTCACCAACTTTTGATGAATAAATCCATCATAGAAGCAGAGCTAACTCTGGTCTCAGGTTTACCTTCTTTACATCAGTATCACTGCTTTAGCCTGGAAAATTGGAGCTCATCACCTGTGTTTCTTTTGTAATTCAGTCTTTCAACAGGACTCCAAAAGTCTGACCATCAGTGCCTAGGGAATTTGTACATCCAAGGAATATACTCTATTTGTAAAGTTTTCAAGGGGTATTTTTGTGCTACAAAACACAAAATAGCCCTTTGAGCTAGGTTTAGCTGCTCTACGAATTGGATTGTGTGTGTACCTATACAAATGTATAATGTTGAATTGTTTTTAACTGAAGGAAATGGCGTGAACTATGTAAAGTAATTAAAAAGAAAAATAAAAGGCAAACAAAAAGTGTTACAATGAGATGGATACACTCAAGGTTATTCTGAATCTTCCTGATGGCACCACTGTGTCTTGCTGTAGAAAAGATGTTCTGGCTGAACCACAGCTCTTGAACCTAGAAGTGATTAATTGCTTTGGAAGGAGTAAAAATTTCCACTTCAAGGACTATGGGATATGATTCTTTAGTTTATGTAATACAGGAGTCTTCCTGACTTTCAAAAGCACAGCTATAAGGTCTTAGCCTTGTTTTAGGCAATGGAAAATTATCTGTCGAAGGCAAAGAAACAGGAAAATTTAAATTTGCTGAGCTAATATTAGGTGTTTTTCAAATATGGAACAACAAACAAAATATCAGTGAGAAATAATGGCTAAATGACAAGTTATTGGCTGAATCACATCTAAAAAACACAAGGCAAAGAAGGTTTACTTATACACTGTTATCTTGATTTCTGCAGCATAGTTCCTATGAGGAACTATCTTTATGTTAAGTGGATCCCTACCATTATACATTTGCCTGACATGGTATATATATTGCATTCACCTCCTATCACTGTCTCAGGTCTTCTCTTATTTCATCTCAACTCAAACTTTTGGTTCCAACAACTAGGTAATTTTCTGTTTCTGAAAAAAAAACAAACCCAAAAAATACTTAAGCAAGGTCCAAAGCAAAGCTGATCAAAATAGCAACGTACAGCTCTTTTGCAGATGAAATGCTAAGTTTATTATTGCAAGAAACCAAGTTTCTGATGCAACCCACAATTGAAGAAGTGAGTAGGACCTTGTCATCCTTTGGTGTTGCATGTGTCATATGCCACAGCATTGCTTCCTGCTCTGTTTCTGGTCTGGATGGCACCCATTCTGCTGTCAGCTCTTACATGTGCTGTGTGAAACACTGCAGCAGTTCAATGAAAACTCCTTCCCTTCTAGTTACTGCAGAATCACACGGAATCATTAAGGTTGGAAGAGACCTCTGAGATCATCAAGTCCAACAATACCTATCACTAACATTCCACTAAACCATGGCCCTAAGTAGAGCATCTAATTCCTAGACTTCTGCAGGTGGCCAGGGTGAATNCTCCAGTGATGGTGATTCCACCACTGCCCTGGGCAGCCTATTCCAAGACTTAACAGCCCTTTCAGTAAAGAAATTTTTCCTTATATCTAATCTAAACCTCCCCTGATGCACCCTGTATCCATTTCCTCTCATCCTTTCTCTGTGAACCCTGGAGAAGAGACCAACCCCCATCTCGCAATGTATAAATGATGAAGAAGAGAAGACCAAGTAGGATGATTATATCACCTACTGTATCCTGTATTTCTGTGAGGTATATAAGTGCTACACCCTCATGAAATAACTTTCATAATTAGTAAAAATTCGTTGCCACCCCTATCGTTTCAATTAAAGAAGCTATTTTTCATTTCCCTTCAGAAACCATCTCACCTAAAGTGATTGGATTAGAATGCCAGCTGCATTAGCCTCCTGAGAAAATCCATAGAAGTTTAACCAGCATGAGATGTGATCATTCTTTTGTGGGTGCTATTCCTACAGGAACCCAACATTAGTAATTCTGAAGTGTTCCAATTAGACAGTGTCACTTCCAGTTATTAAAGCTTCTCCTAGTTTCAATTTTCCAATAAGGGTTTGTGGGGTTTTTTTTGTGTTCCCAGGCAGAAATTGGGTTGCAGAGAGCAAAAAGAATTAGTTGATCTGTTAAGCAGGTGGTGCTGGATGCTGGATTTTATGAGATTTTAAGTAAAACATAGGTAAGCTGTTTATCCTCCTAGCTAAGTGCCTTATCTGTTATTTAGTCTATCTCTTCTCTCATGTCTATCTCATCTCTTTCCAGACTTACAACTCTTTTTACAGCATGATCAGACTCCTGTGGGAGAGCTAGAAGATCTTTTTCTGCTCCAAACCTTGGTCTAAGAAGGATTCCTATTGGTTGGGATTGTGGTTACAGTTAAGCCAGGCTCCTCAAATCTTGAATCAGGGCTCTCCACACAGTAAACTGTGATGTAAGAAGTGTGCTTCCTCTTCTCAAGAGGTGAGTTAAGACATCAGGATGTGTTTTGATTGATGTATTACTCAAAAAAATGGAGACTCAATAGCTAGTGACAGTCACAGAACCAGACACCCACCTGAGACCACTACCATGTACTCCCTCAGCTCATGCAAGAAAACAGTCCTTACAGGAAGAGTGCAAATGCAATGCAATATTTTAGTATCTGAGATGAGTATCTAGCATGCCCAGGTGAGGTAAGTGGAGTATTTGGGATCATTCAGTCCCTGAATTTCACTCACATGCTTCTGGAAGCTGCTCTTTGGATCTTGCCTCAGGTGCTTCACAAAGCACCCAACAAATTAAGCAGAATTGTTCACTGTAAGTTATTTACCAACATTAGCTCTAGGAAATTTCACTGAATTTAAGCCACAGTAGGAGAGGTGCACTGTAAAAACAGAGCTTTTCCACAAAATGGTGGGTTTATAAATTGGACTCCTAAGGAGCTGCAGGTTTTTATATGCACTATCATTTTTATATGGACTATTGTGTTTAATGCTTAGCTTGGCCTCTGCTCTTCAAGCAGTATTATACCAAATTTTTCTCATCTGTTTAGCCATCTGGGTCCTGTGGTGGCATACACATGGTATATCATGAAAGAGAAGTGCCTGGCCTTTTTCAGTGGGCTGTCACATGCAGGGCTGCAGAGACAGCAGGGGAAGGAGCAGTGTGCTGGAAAGGTTTGTGAAACCACTGGGCAGCATTGCTTTGTGTTGCTAAAGGGATCTGCTGCAGCTGGAGGAGAGAATTAGCTTCCTTTGGATGAGAACAAAGAGAGTAGCTGACATTTAATCAACAGGGAAGAGAGAGGGAAATGAAGTAACTATGGAAGGGCACAGTTAATATTTCCACTAACAATTCTAGCAGCAGGCAATTGCATCTCAGCTGTATTCTCTTCATTAAAAGGCCACTCCAAGAAAGCAAAGGAAAAAAGCTACAAGGAAAGACGTTAGCAGGGACATGATTTTGGCTGACTCCACAGTGGATAGCTCCAAAATCTTGATCCCTGTTTGCCAAGGAGGTGATGGCTGAACAGCCCTGGTGCTCATAGGGCTCTTCCTGTACCTCTCTTTTTGGCCACAACCCAAGCATGCTGGCAGCTGTTAGAGACAAAAATAGGGATTTTTCTAATGGCTCATTAAATGTACTCATGCAAACTAAAGTCTCCATGATAGGACTAACCTTCTGAATGCCCTGGTGGCCTATTAGACTATTAGACATACTTGTGGAATGTATGTGACAAGTCCCTAGCCAGGGCACCAGATGACATCCTGCCTCTACAGACAGTCTCTTGGGAGCCCTACAGAGGCAATGGATGAGGCTGTCTATCTACAGCAAGCCTTGGCTTCTGGTTAGTCACTAATTTTTCTTCTCTTAGGAAACAGCCTGTGGGACAAAACTAGTGTGTCTGGCAGCAACCTGCTCCTGAGTTGTTGTGACTGCACATTCCCTATCACAGCACTGACAGCAAATGCAGACAAGTCCACATGATGCTGTACATATATATATATATATATGTAGTCTTCAATGCTTTTCCATTTGCAGCCCCTGGATGTGGCAAGCTGGTGTGCCTGAGTTTCTGCTTGTTGAATTTAAGCCTACTGACATTAGGCTAGCTTTATTTAATCTGCTGTTTGATGAATAATTTAAGTCAGCATGTCCATTTTTATAACTGCTTAGTGAACTGGACCAAAGCACCAATCTGGCTGAAGAGCAACCTGCCTAAAGCAAATCAGTCAGGGCAGCTCCTCATTCTGGCTTACCAAGTAACCACATAAACATTTGTGCCAGAACATTTGAAAAGGTAATTTGAGGACAGAAATAAGTAGCTGGGTTGGTTTTGTTTGGGTTTTTTTTTCCTTTCAGAAGTTTGGTCTTACAATGATCTAAAGCATGTGCTGAACTGCAGCCTTTGCTGCCTGTCATGCAGTGCCTTCAGCATAGATCCCAGACTGTTGAGATGGTTTAAACACAGCATGAAAACTAGTGCCCAAAGCATAAAGCAAAGCAATGGCATGCCCTTCTGCTGACTCTGACTTCCTGTGAGTAGAATATACAGGGATAAACTGCTCCTCTGGGGGTGTTTCTGGTGGATCAGGCATTGTGTGAGTCCTACCTGGATTTTATGTAGTGGGTAGAGCTTATATGAGAGCTGGAAAACACAATGACCCATGGAGCCAGAGCACTCTTCCATGAGCATGGTTTCATTTAGTCTGTTCCTCATGGTGTTGTTCTGAGCATTTCTGTGAAGGACTACCTAGGGACAAATGATGGTCATAAAGTGCTCTTTTGATATCCATTGCATTCCAGAAAAGATGGACAGCTCTGTGCCAAAAACTGGAGGAAATGTCTTAGTAATGCACAGTAACAGAGTAACAGGCAGAGACACTGTGCTAGTAAGGCAGCCCTGGAGCAGACCCAGGCTTTCAGAGTTGTTTATGCCTACCATCCCCAGAAATCCTTCCTTTCTCCATTTCTGAAAAGCAAAAATGATGAAAAATAATCAGCAAGAAGTAAAAGACTTTGTGGAATTAGCAATATAGGGTGCTCGGCCTTGCTAAATTCAGTCCTGAAAAGGCATAATTTACTGTCAGCTCCAAACTCCCACCTTTAGTGTGCTACTAAATGACCATATGCCTCCTAAAAAAAAAAAGACACTTGTACAAGTTGTTTATGACCTAATTCTGCCACAGTTGCTCATGTTGTCTGCTGCTTTGCTCCAGCAGTAAACCTATCCCCACAAATTCAGAGGGCTGCTCACACTATGAGAAGCTTCTGAGTTCCTAATGGGTCAAGTTGGCAGAATCAGGTTTTAAAGAGAGAACAATGAGGAAGAATGTTTCCTCATTTTCTTCTGATGCAGTCCTCAGTTTGAATGTGTCAACAGATGGAGTGGGGATTAGTTTTAAAGTGATGTGGCCTCTTTAGCTTGTGTAAAAAGTAGTCTTGCTGTGCTGGGGATTTTCTGATGGCTCATTAAATGTACTCCTGTAAACTCATGCTTACAGTACAAGTAAAATGCTCATCTTCAGTGAGTGTTTGCCTTTGATAGATAGTGTCAGGGTGATCTATACATGTTTAGAGAAACACACAGAGAAATGTTGGTAAAGAAATCAAATCTGTTATTTGCTCTTTATCATCTAGCCTGAAATTCTAGCTGTTGTTGTGTGGCAGGAGTTCCTACTGCTCATTATGTGGTTCAGATCCCACTGAGCCTTTTGCAGACTGACATATGTTCCCTCTGCCTTTGCTCTGAAGCAGCTGCCATGTAGCTGTGTCTGGTGTGTCACAGAGAGCAGCACCCTGCTGCAGCTGCACAGCAGGGTACAAGTGGCAGGGTGCAAGTTCCTGAAGCTCAGGGCTAATCCAGCTCTGTCATTTGCAGTCTCAGTGTGCTCCTTGCCAGGCTCTGGCAGAGCAGGGACCAGCCTTGTGTAGCTCAATAGGCTGACAGCCTCAACCTCTGAGGACACAGGTAAAATGCCAGATGAAAATTATTGCTCCTACCAGATCATTTCCTTGATTCAGTTCACAGAGGCAAAGACATCTTAGATAATACTGTAAGGGAATGAGTCCTTATTCTCAAGTTACAGAAACACTAGGCTCTTATTGCTCTTATCCAACTTAACAACCCTCTATCCAAGTGCTGCCTGCTCTTCTCAATGCCACCATTCCTAGCTAATCTTCCACTGGCAAGGTGACCACTGCACAGAAGCACGTTTGCTGGCCTGCTACACAAATGCTGAACTGATTGGAGCAGGATGTGTTCTCTTGGTTAGAAAGAAGTACTGTAAAGATGAGAATCCTGCACACCTCCACAGCAGAAGATTTAGTATGTGAAGCATGCATTGCAGGGCTAGAAGCCAGAGGAACTGAGGAGTCCTGTTAGCTGGAAGTAAGGTGCAGCTCTGCCACAGCACAAGCAGTCAGATCAGTCTGGAAAAAACTTTCCCCAATAGATATCTTCTGAAATGTAATATAGCACTGATACTGTGACTTGGCATCTGTCTTACATTTGCTGGCTGTCTCCCACTATTCTTGGCAGTGGTAGAAAGTCTTTAGTATTTAGGAAGAATGGAGGAATATCTATATAGTCTTCAAGTTCATAAAGCCCACTGTTAATTCTTCTTTACCCTCACGTTTACACACTGACTGAACTCACAAAGTTCCCTAATTATTCTTTTGAATAACAGTACTTGTCCTTTTCCCTGAGGGCTATGTGACAAGTGTGGCTTTACAATAAGAATGGTGTCATTAATAGATTAATAGCTGCAATAATGCATAGAGCAATATTAAGGGGATGGGTGAACTTTTTTAGGTAAAAAGGATGGCTTTGTGCTGTTGTTTACCCAGGCTGGCAACTTAGATTTTGAAATGGCTATACAGGACACAGGAAAAGACAATTCTTGACCTCATTCTCCCTGGATTTTCTCTTTTTGTGTGGAGCAAGTCCCCTTCTTGCAAGGAAAATTGTGTTTCAGCTTTATGTGTCAGACAGAAGTGGTGAGGTCTGAAAGTTGAAGTGCAGAGTTCAGCCTCCTGTGCTGTGCAGAGAAGGAAGAGGAAGCCTGATTGGCATCTATGATGGTAAGTGCAAAATCTGGTGTTTACTCACAGAATTCTGATACTGTGCCCTAGATAAACCTTACAGATGACTGCTTTAGTAAGTGACTGCTTTGTTTTGCCCTCTGTGAATCAGCCAATACACTTATATCAAGGATCAAACATTTGCACTGACTTTGACAGCTTTACTAGGCTGCCTGCTCTCTAGTTTTCCTGAGATCCTCTACAGAAAGGCTTCCAAACCTCAGGTTTCTTTTTCAAATCTGAACTTGCTGCATTAGATCTCATATATTCCTTAGTTTTACATGGAATTTAGGCCAGATAACACTTGCTAAATGAGTCAACAACCCCCAAATATTCCTACTATGTGGGTCTTTAAAGAAACTTCGGATTCTACTCAGTTTTGCGAAGCATTACTTATATTAAAGGAGAAAAAACATGATGGATTCCATCTTGTACGAGCAAGAAAACTCAGGAGAAAATTAAGTCAGACAGAGTATCCCTAGACAAAGAGGATAAAATTGCAATAGTACCAAAATCTCTCATTCTGACAAAGAGGGTGAAATGCCCAGGCTGACCAGAGGCTAGACTGAGCAACATGAGAGTTCTGTAGTATGAGGAGTTTGAAAGACTAAGGTGAAAAGCAAAGCTGAATCCTTCAGGGCAACTCTGGAGAGTTTCCTCAATCCTAAGAGGAACATTTTCTACATCATTAAGCAGGAAGGAAAGCTTTGTGGCTCTTCTCTGGAATATCTGAAGTGAAGATCTTTTGTTATATTGCAAATATATGCACAATAATGCACAGGCAGTAAAATCTGTTCTGATTGCTGGTAGAAGGAAACATATGGCCTTGAACAACTTACAAAGAAAATGAGCAGTGAGAAGCAGACAAAACTCTTTACAGCATAAGAAAGAAAATTACAAGCAATAATTTGACACATTCCTCCTGCCACTCATTCAGGTTTTTAAGATGGGTGATGAAGCATTGGCTTTATTCTGTTTGCCTGTTCTCTTCATGTGCAAGTCCTGGCTTCCTCTGGGAGAGGAAGAGAAAATATTGTCATAACAAGGGAAATGGGGAAAGATGGGGACTAGCAAACCACATCTGAAAGATTTCAACTGATGTGAAATGCTGTTCTCCAGTTGAGCATCATACAGCATTGAGACATCTTTATTGAAGTCTTTTGTAGTGAAGCCAAAGCCCAGACATAAATTCTGATTAGGTTTTACATCAGGAATTAGAATTGACAGTATGGGTTGTTTGTCTCTTAACAACAATCTTGAAATTCATGTGCTAAAGACAAAAGGCTGAATCCTGGAGCTGCCTAGAGAGAAAGGGAATTACAGATAAGAAAGCAAAAGGGAATTATTGATGTACCAGAGTTTCAAGGGGTGACAGACCTGAAGAATTAATGTCCTGTATCAGCATCTGACTGACTGCAGAGTGAAGTAAGGTGAAGATACACACAATCTGAAAATATCCAAGCTAGCTCTGGAATTAGAAACAACAGAGGCATATCAGCATGGTCTTCTACTGAAAATGCTTGACTTTATCTTGTAGATTAATAGGAGTATTCCATAGCTCATGCACAGCACTCCATTGACTTTTAGCTTCTTCACAGCATCACACTGACTCAAGTCTATTACTACTTGTCTAGCCCAGCTCATAAGACCAAAAGTGCCCAAAAGTCAAGGAGACTTGACATGCAGTGAGAGCTAAAGCATCAGGATACAATCCTGTGCTGATGGAGGCTAAGAAACCTTGAGACTAGTAAACCCTGGACCTGGTGGGAAGGAATGGGGATTGCAGATGACACAATACTAAAGAATAAATGAAGGTGGGGAAGAAAAGGAACATTTCCAAAGGAGAGTTGTGGTAACAGTCAGCTCAGGTTTGCTAGCAAGGGATACAACTTTCTGACAGATTTTTTTCCCCAACCAGCAGAAGACAGCAGACATGAGGGAAGCTCTTCAATTTCACATCTCATTCAGAAACAGTAATGAGTTGTGACCTTATCAAACTGCAGGAAGTTATGCACCAGAAAGACTTTCTTTCTCAGAGCAGTGAACAAGTCTACAGTGGATTAATAATCCAAGAACACTGTGTAATGCCTACCATTAGGGAGTTATTAAAATAATTTATTACTTTTTTCTAATGCATCAGCCTTTCAGAGAAATGACTCCTTTCTCCTCTGAATGTGAAATTTCTGCCCTCTTCCTAAAGATTCCTCCCTAATAATACATGATTTATACGTATCAGATAGTGCAGCTTTAAATACCTGATCTTAGCAGGCTGCAGGGCTCTTGAGCACTAAAGACAGGTCAGTTATACCTGGTTTTTAAAGAGGTTCTTCTCTTTAAAATAACAGTAGGAAATTTATTAAATTATAAGAAATATAGTATGTGCACATTAAGTACAGAAAAATCTGTAATTAACAGTAACATTATGTAAGCACTTTATTAAAGTGAAACTCTAGTAACTTTTATACAAACCACACCTCTCATTTGGGAAGAATTAGCTAACTGAAGATGTCAGCATTCTTTTCTAACCATCCTCTGTAAAAACAACTCATCTACATATTCTTTGTAACATGCCTGCTCTGTATTATTCTACTGGTTAATGCTACATACATCTCATTCCATCATGAACATTATTAGAGCCACAGACTTCTGGAATGTTTATTTCAAATAAAAAAAGAAGTAAAAAGGAGAGCTAGATTTCCGTAGTGGCTTATAAGATCTCTTCTCAGGAAAACATCTGTGGTGTTGTTTGGTTTGGTTTGTGTTTTGTTTTGTTGGGCTTTTTTGTGGTTTTGTTTTGTTTCATTTTGCTTTTAATTTAATACCCATTGAACTACCAAATCATCAAGAGATTTTTGTTTGGGTTTTTTTTGTGTGTGTGTTTTTGTTTGTTTGTTTAACCACTCCTGTAACAGATACTATAGACAGTGTACACACTGAAGAAAAACTGCTGTACATTTTAGCACTGAGATTCTACATTGGTTCTTTGTTACATCAAATACCAAAGTGTCTGTTGTGGGGAAAAACTTTCAGATGGATGTCTCCAAGACTTAATGGTTTTGTAACCATCACAATCAGAACACAAATAATAAGTGCATAAATGTAATCAATAAGACTAAGAAATTACAGAATCATTAAGATTTGAAGAGACTTCTAACATCATCAAGTCCAACCATACCTGTCACTCCCATACCACTAAACCATGGCCCTAAGTAGAGCATCTAAATGTTTCTTAAACACCTCCAGGAATGATGACTCCACCATCTCCCTGGGCAGCCTGGGAAAAGACTTAACAACCCTTTCAGGGAAGAAATTTCTCCTTATATCCAATCTAAACCTCCCCTAGTGCAACTTGAAGCCATTTCTTCACATCCTCTCACTGTTAACCCTGGAGAAGAGACCTACCCCCATCTGTCTCTAACCTCCTTCCAGGGAGTTGTAGAGAGCAATAAGTTCTCCCCTGAGCCCCCTCTTCTCCAGACTAACCAACCCCAGTTCCCTCAGCTGCTCCTCATAAGACTTATGCTCCAGATCCCTCACTAGCCTTGTTGCCCTTCTCTGGACACACTCTAATGCCTCTATATCCTTGTTCTGTATTCTTGTTTCTCAAGAGAAGAGTGGCATTCAGTGAGAATAGTGCTGTGAGCTTCCAGGACACTGGGAGTTAAAGCTGAGATAATCTCATGTGAGTCTATTTGGGTCATTTTGGAGGAGCTCTGTATTTATTCTTTTAATTTTCCTCTCTCTTAGAAGTCTTGCTAATTGCTTTCCTAGTAACTAATACACTCCTTTGCCTAGGCAAAGAGATCAGAAAATAATTAACAGTATTTTCCACTCCTGTTTTTTTGAAACCTTTGAAACATTTGGTTAAATTAAGTGGTGCTGGTCTTGAAGCACCTGTTCTGTGTAAGACAAAGCTGATTAGAGTCAAATTCCTGAGTGTGCTTTAATATGGTGATCATTTTGAAGGTGGACTTCAATAGAACTTATAGCCACATGAGAAGACAGGAATTGTTCACACAAGACATCTAAATTGGGTAGGGATGCTGGGAGCCAAAGGTGGGTTGTCTTGGCAGAGAAACTTTAAGACTGGAAGGCTCTTGCCAGTGTTGTTATTCAAATATCAGTTCTAAGCTTGAACTTATTTAGAGTTACTCATTAAGTGGAGCAAAAGAGCAGGACTATGCTAACAGAAACCTCTGCTGACACAGTGCTGGGAGACAATTAATGCATACACGGATAAGAAGGTATTAAAGGAAGCTTTGCATGACCCTGAGAATTGTAGGAATGGGATAGAACATCATGCATTTAGGAACTAAAAAAGAGAAACATGATTCCATCATTTGGAAGGCTGTAGATGAAAAGAAAAAGTTGATATATTAGCCATGCAACTGATTGTGAACAGCTAAAGAAATATGACTGCGAAAACATCAACTTTGATCAGGTAAGATTTTCCTAGTAGAGAGGAAGAAGCACCAAAGCCCCTGGACCAGGGAATACCATCTATAGTATTATGTACTTTCCTGGAAGGGAGAATAAAGTAAAAGTTTATGCACTGTCAAGCTGTTGTTAATACAATTTTCAAAGTGGAATGAGCTATGTGAAGTGAAGCAATGAAATGATTTTCAATGATCCTAATATTGGCAGTACTGAAGCTAAATTCCAAAAGAGGTATCTATCCTATCTACTCATTCATTAAAAGCCTGAAACATCTGGCCAGGTGTTTACAGAATGTTGCAGGTGACTGAAAAATGGAGATATCCACTCCTTTTTGTGGAGGTTATGGAGTCAGGAAGTGACCTTGGAGATAGCAAAGTGTACCATAGAGCAGAGGAGGACTAACCATAGAGCAGGGTTGTAGCAAAGCAAGGATGACTTGGCAATATGCAAATGCTAACCAATGGTGCCATATTATTGTTATATGTAACCAGTAGCAAAGAGACACATGTGCTAGAGAAAAGGTATATAAGAAGACATTTGTAGTTAATAAAGAGACTTGAATTTGCTGCTTCACCATAAGATGAAACCTATGCAGTGTCATTTGTCTGCCCCAACCGTGACACTTTTTAGATTAAATAGCATACATGGTCCAGTATTCCTGTTAAACCTTGGCTTGATATCTAATTCAGTCAATTTCTTTCTAGCAGTGATTGTTTTTTTTGGTTATTAATTCAGGCACTTTCCTGGCTTGCAAGGGCATGTATGTTAGCTGTGATGTGTGGTGTAAGGCTCTGAGCTCTCCAAGATCACAGCAGTAAAGGCAAGTGAGACAGCTCAGCAGTGCTCAGATGGAGATGCACAGAGCTGGTGTCTCTGCCCTGGCTCTGATCCACGCACGGGCAGGCACTCTGGGGATTTGTGTACCTCTGGCATGGCAATTACTTACCAACTGGGATTTGCAAACAACAAAATCCTTCTGTGAGTTAGCCCTGAGTATTTGTACATTTACAGTTCTCTGAATAATTTGCTTTTGGAACTAGGATGGCTTCATTGATTCTAGTAGAGGAGGGAGATGGCTTGAGGGATGATAGACGATCTGAGTCGTGAAAATCTGCTAAGGATGGAGGAGAATGATTGAAACAAAGATATGCTTTGGGTGTCAATATGTTGCAAAGAATTCTCACTGGTTGATATCAGGAATATATAAAGAAATGACAAGTTGCTCTCCTTCAATAAAATAACCAATGACAGTCTCACTGTCTCTGATAAAGTTCTATTGAGTTTCTTCCAATGGAGGGGTCAATGTTCCACAGAGAGTGCTGGTATGAGCAACCCTTCTGGGGAGTGTTGTCTGCTCAAAAATGATGCTGGAAAACCAGAGTTAGTACAACAATTTTTCCTAATGAGATGTTGAGATGGATAGATGTCAAAGTACCTTTTCAGAATCTGAACTACACTTCTTGCTCAAGCTGGGATGAAATTTCTGCTGAGATGTAATCCATCTGATCAGGAAATGGGCCTGTATATTGTTTTACTTCTATTTATTTATTTCAGTTACTTAAAAAAAATCAAGACGAAGCAAACAAAAAACCCTCACTTACAAGAAAAACTCTTTCAGTACAGAATTTTAATCAATAAAAGGATAAATTGATATAATCTCTGTCTGCCTTTAATTTTTAACATTTCTACATGAAATAAATTATAAAAATCAGGTATTAAAACATTATACATCTCTGTTGTAAGATGAAAAGGTGGAAGGAATATTTTTCACCCTGTTGAAAATAAGCTGTTGTACTAGCATTTCAGATCTCAGCAGAGTTCTGTTTCCCTTTAGTTTAATAGGTTTCTAAAAATACATATTTTCAGGGATCATTGATTTCCAGTTCTCTTTCTTTGTCTTAGGAAGGAAAAATTTTACCTAGAACAACCTTTTTTTGATTCAGGAAGCTTTTTGACCTACTGCTTTGGGAATGAAAAATGATTACCCTTTTCTTTCTATTAATTTTTCCCTTTGTCACAGAAAAGGTCCTAAAAATTTCTCTGACTCATGTTACCATGCTGCTTCCAAGAGATGGGCTCCTGCCTTCCTCAAACCTCCTGCACAATAGCACATGTACCACACTTCCATCCTCAGATGACATCTAACAAAGACAGAGATGTCTTTGCCAACAAACCCAGTGAACTTTCAAACATGACATTTCCAAGGGATGAATTCAAATCAGCAGAGCCAGATTGCTTCCATCTAGAAGTCCTCTGGAGGAAGTCTGGAGGGCTTTCCTCATCTCTCTGTGCAGGAGTGAGTCATTGCATTACAATAAAGGCAAACTAAAGGCAATCTATTCACGTTCCCTGAAGATGTTTCTGGGATACAGGCAAAGCCATGTGGAAGGAGGCAGATAGCTGTTTGAAACAATGAGTGAGAATCCTGGCACTCTGCAGGGATATTAAATTTATTAATAATTTCCTTTGAAGATATTTGGGTAGCAAAATCCAATTAATTAGCACATGAGGAAATCAATTTAGTATGGTTTATTTCACCAAAAAAAATCCCTAGTATAAACAAAAAAATCCCTAGCGTAAAAAGTATCAACCCTTATTCATCTCCAAGAATGATGATTATTTCAGTCCTGCTATGGTCAGAGAGGTTTTGCAGTTCCAGCAATCCAAGATACAATTTATATCACCAGTGAGCAATGCCATAAACTACCTTTAGGAGACACATGGAACAGAGCTGTCACTAGGAGTAGGACAGGGGAGAATCTATGCCAAATTGATCAGATTTGAGCTTTAAACTCTTACAAAAATTATAAGCTCTAAAAATACAAATATTAACATCAGACCCTAAGTTTTCACTGGTGTTTCATCTTTGTCAGACTAGTGTCAGCTGTTAGAATAAGACTTGGGGAAAAAATGAGAGGGCAAAACTATGGAGATGGCAATTGAAGGTCAGGATGCATTCACTTGTCCTGTAGTTCAATAATTAGATAAGTGTGTATCAATCATGACCAGGCTGTTCCTGCTTTTCAGTAAAGTATACAAAATGTCTTGATAGAACTAAACATGTGTATCTATACCTATCAGAAAACATGATTGGTTCTTCTTTGAACTACAGATGATAGATTGCATTAGCAGCACAAGGGCACTTTGTCATTTTCTCCTGCTAGTGAAAGCTTTAGAGAGGGAAATGCAGAATATGAAACATCACAGGAAATTTGATCTAAAGAAATATAATTATTTAGATTGTAATCTGGCTAGACAACAGGAGTCCATATTCACAAACACAAGCACAACTCTGTCCAAAGAACAACAACTCAATTTTGAATGAGTGATGGCTAGAGATGAGGTTTTGAATCTTTGACTAAGCATCCAGGCTTTATTCTCACAGCTTTTAATTTTCTCTAAAACTCTGATTTGATTTATAACCTGATTATGTATTCATGCCCTCTCATTAACTGACCTGCAATTTGCCATTACATTCATAAACCTTTCCAGACATTGATTTACTCTTCAGCAAAGCAGTCACTGAACAAAGCCAAACTCAGCTGAAGTTGAACAATCCTTGGCAAAGGCCACCTCAGGGAATTCTGGAAACAAAGAGATGGAACTTTCCAGGGAATAACTTGTGGTGACTAAGAGCTGACTCCTCCAGAGCTGTGCCAGTTTAACATGACTGAGAACCTACTGTTTGCTGTGTCCTGTTCTGGACTCCTCAGTACGTGAGACATGGATATATTGGACAGAGTCCAGCAAAAGGTCACAAAGATGATGGAGAGACTGTCTGACAACAAGACTAGTCTGAATGAAGGCACTTTTCAAAAGTTCTGATGGAAGTGACAGCAAGCATGGGATTTGGATTAGGTGTCCATGATGTAGGTATCTCCATATGCATGAGGTAACTAAGTCAGTGGAGCCCAGAGAGCTTTCTAGGTGACCATACCTGCTTTAGGATGACCTGAATAACTCTCCACAGCAACTGCATCTTCCCTGAGTTTAATGAGAGCCCAGAATTTGATGTTCCCCTTAAGATTTTTAGTTTCAGACCTTCACCTGCATTGAGACTGGACAAAACTTCCTACATGTGCAAATTCTTGTGGTGGGCAGAGGAGCTCCACAGAGGCCCTTATTCATCATTAATAGGAATGTGAGAAGAAAGGGGGAAAAAGCTATGAAAGACAATAGGAAAATCAGAGAATAAGTACACAAGAATAATTACAAGAGTATATGATGTATATATGACTTGTCAGGGAGGGCAGCTGGCACAGAGCAGAACCTCCTGCACAGCTCTCTGACCACAGAGAAAGTGTCAGTGAATGTCTTTTGACTGCTCTACTATTCCACCAAAAATAAGGTCTCAGCAGGGATCTGAAGCAGCATTAGGGAGAATGTAACATGAGTGGCATGGTTTAGATGTTGGGTGTATAGAGTCATAGGCTGGACTTGATGATCCTGGGGTTCTTTTCCAGTCTTCGTGATTCTGTGATTCTGTGAAAAGGGAAGTTTCATATGAAAAGTGGTATGAAAAAAGGTGAAGGAGATGAAAAGCAGAAGTCTGGATGGTCAGAGAGATAACATCAACTGTGAAGAGCTCTTGCATAATTGTTTCACTTTCCTTAACAGAAAAGCATTTCCTCTTCCACTGCAGTGAACAAGAAAACCTAACAACTTTTTCTGGTTTAAGCAAACAACTTTGTAAATAGTGGAGGTTCAGTACATTCAAAGAGACAGAAGCTGCAGGGAATATTAGGTTCTCCAAGCACTTAGAGATTCACTGTCACTCACACTCACCTTTTTGGTTAATACCAGCTGAAGCACATGACAGACTACTGCTGGCTGCTACTGCTGAGCTGTTCTGTGAGTTCATACAGCAGGAAAAGGAACCTGGTTCATCAGGAAGAGAACCTGAAATTAGAGGCATGGGGTGAGAGTGCAGTGCATGAATTTGGAGCACAAGGAAGGTAGTATTTCCTGATGGCAGGATAATGTTCTATCTCTAATGTGCTGTCAAAGTCATTATTGGGCTCCTTGATTCTAAGGCTGAAGACCATTAGACCCTCTAGTCTTGCTTGATACAACACATAGTCTACAAAAAGTCTTTGAAGGCATCATGGGAGGGAACCTATCACTGTCCTTAGAGTTTGTTTCAGTTGTTAACCATGCTAGTGCACAAGCCTGCCACTTCTCAGGAGGGTCACTGTTTCTTTCAATGCCTTTCATTTCTAGATGGAGAATTCTTACTGCCTGGCTGCTTCTTCTTTTTTTTTCTTCTTACCAAATATTGGTTTAATAGAGCTAATGAAAGTTGCAATTAGTTTTGGGGGGTTTTGAACATCTGGTATGCATCTCTCTAACCATATATTATACAAGAGTCACTGGAGATGATCACTTCATACAAGCATTCCTTTCCCAGCACCTAAAAATCCAAGAGGATCAGAGGAAATTCCTCCTGGAAAGGAGTCCATGCTCATACTCTCCTCTAGCTCAAGGAAAAAGCAACTCTGCTTAGTGAGTCCTAGCATATGCCTGCAATAAAGCAAAGAAAATATTGCTAAGTGAATTCAGTACTTAAGGGGCTTTATGCAGGCAGGTGTTACATCTCACTGATTGTTTTCAATTTGTTGCCTTATTAGAAAGGAGCCCCACTGTGTAATCACCTATTTGGAGATATGCTCTTGCAGGAGAAACCAACATCTTCTTTCTCCTGCACTGTTCAAACATGCCTTTTCAGAATAGTTTTGGATTTCACACATTTCAAGGGTGTTTTGTTGAGCAATCTAAAGAATATTCACTCATAAATTTGGATGTGTGACATGTTTCATAGCATGCTCTCTCAGGAGTAATTTTGGTTGCTTGATTGTATATCCTCAGGCTACTTGGTAGCATAAAGTGGCTTCTCCATCGGAATCCAACTGCAGAATAAGATTTCTTTATTCCTGTATATATTCATGATTCAGAGCGTTGAATAAACTGCATTACAAGTTTATGCCTCCTAAGATAGTGTGCTCTAAAGAAAATCAGCCCCTGTTTTCTGTCAGTAGTGATAGTCTGCTTAAAACTTGTTCACTGGCACCTGTTTTACTGCACAGTACAAAGTGTGGTAAAGCAAAGTGGAAAGACTCAATCAGCACCTGCATCCAAAGTGTTGTTGAGCTTGGTCACAGTGCTGTCATGGAGGTTCAATAATGGAGAACAGGTAGAAACAAAGATTGTTCTCTGTTAACTTTGATTTTGATGCTAGTCTGGTATTCAGGAGAAGTGACATGCTGGCATAATTCCACTGATATCAGTTCAATTCTGCCTCTAGAAATTTTGGCCAATGAAGCTATAGACCATTTTTAATATGATTGCAGTCCTATGATAGCAAAGTTGAAGGCTCACAAGCAACCACTCCACAGTTTCTAAAAGCAACAATTCATGTTAAACACAAGTAGAATCTAGAGGGGACTGAAATGCAGAACAGCAAGACAGGAACCAAAAATACCCTAACAACAACAACAAACCCCCAACCCCTATAGGCTAGGCTAAATTCCATTTAATTGATGAATGATATGTTAATGCATTTATGAATGAAAGGTTATTGTGTGGCATAGCAGACGATTATAAACAGATCAGGCTTAGGAGAGGGCAGATACAAGGTGGTATAATAAATCTCTCAATCCTGTGATACACCTTTGTGCTCTAGGCTTATAAAACACACTCAATAGGATATAAAGAAACCAGGCATATATTCTGTGTTCTATTTCCAGAATACAATGTATACACGTGCAGACATCGATTACACTTAGGTTGTAATTACCCTGCATTTACCTGGTGTTAATGATGGGTCACATAAGGTTGACTCCCATGGGAAGGTTATAAATGATATGGAAATTGAGTGGGGAATTTAATCATGCCATGCTCACTGAAACCTTCACTTGGTAATTGGTCTGGCTGAGCTTGAAGATTATTTTGTAAAAATACAGCAGTAGTCACCCCTGGCAAAGTCCCAGATCCATTTACCTCCCTGCCTGGCTAATTATTTTTTTAAGTATTCAGTTGGTCTTCAGTAAAAGAGTACAATTATCCCCTCTTACTGGATAAGACAGACTGATTTGTCCATGGGAAAGGAGAGATGTCCAAACTAAGACTGTGAATACTTGCTTGTGCCAGGCCAGGACATAGTGCATGTTGCTGTGTGCAGCTCTCACAGGATCCAGACTCCTCTGCTGCCATTAACAACTTCACAAAGAGAGAAGTTGCCTCCACTGCTCTATGTATCTTCAAATTCTTTTTTTTAATCACATTTGAAAGATTTTTCCCAGTGCATAGGGTGATGTAGATGTATTTGAGCATTCTCATGCACTGGAGACAGGAGAGGTGTGATGGAGAGGTCAAAGAATCACAGAAGGGTTCAAGTTGGAAGGGATCCATAAAGATCATTGAATCCAACTCCTGGTCCTACACTGGACACCCCAGGAAACACACCATAGGTGTTCCCCCAGAGCTTGCCTCAATGAGCTGATGCAGTAGAGGCTTTCCTAGGGCTCCATGACCCCACATTTCCAGCAACACAACTGCTAAGGTTACCTGCTTGCTCTTGAAAGGGCAGGCAAGCAGCAGGATGAACTGCCTGCTCTGATGTTGGGCTCTGAAACTTAGGTTGAGGAATATTTCCAGAGCAAGAGTGTGTGGCAGGGACCTGGAAAGTCCCAAATTTCCAACAGCTTTGGGTAAGTTTCAATGGGATTCTTCACTCGAGTTGACCAGCACTGCCCACTTTGCAGGTCAACATTCAAAAGGAAGGCTGTTTCACAGAGTGTGCTGCTATTCTTCATCAGATAAATTACCCCCCATTTCAGTTTATTCATGATCTTTAATAATGCAGATGTTTCTCAGCAAGCATTTTTCATGCTGACATATTAACCCTGACAATCAGACCAGTGGATGAATTAGTCTTGCTTAGTACAGAGGCATAAAGGAAATGTTCTTACAGGTCCTGCAAACTAATGATGCCCATGTCAAAGGATTAATGCTACTGCAGGAAAATGGGATCAGGGAGAGGGTGATAAGAAAAATTAGGAGGAGAGCTACAGTTAGAACTAGCTGTGGCTAGGGTTTATAGGAACATAAATAAATCATCATGAATTTGTATGCTGCTTAAAAATCTCTCTAGGAAGTCAGAACTCCTCATGCAGAATTTTCTCCTTCTTAAATTGCCATATTAAATAAGAATAAAAAAGAAATGCAGTAACAAGCAGGGTAATGATGGATAAACCTTAAAAATACTCTACAGGTAAACAGTACAATAAGTGAGATAAAACCCAGCATGTTTGGTAAAGTGAAAAAAATAATCCTTTAAAAAGAGTTTGAGAGAAAAAGCCACAGCTGCAGGTGTCATCCTGAGTCACATAATGGCTTATTACACAAGTTGTTAGGGCAGAGCAGAAGGGAGCAGATGGACTGGGAAGCCTTGATGTGCAGTGCAAGAAGACTGGAAGCAAACTGGCACAGAGCTGCAGAGAAGCATTTTCACATGTAGGAGGAAGACTAAAAGTATTTGCAAGGAGAAAATACCTTGATACTTAGATCTGCTTTTCCCACAGAGCCTGAAGTGGTTTCCTTAGCCATAGGAGGTGTGGCTAGAGCAGGCACCTGGGTCCATGTTCATGTTCTGAAACAGGAGCTCTGGAGGGAATAATAAGTCAGGAGTGCATCACTTGGAGTAAAGCATGGCTAGAGCTCATTAAGGAATGAGTAAGCTTCACCTACATGAATTCAGAGATGCACTGCCCATTCTCACTTCAGATTTCTTCCCTCACCTCCCAGCCCCTCACAGGCTCTTGTGCTTGGGTAGCTGCTTGAGTCCAAGAGATACTTGTGCACAGCCTCATGTCTGACAGATTTGTGGAAGCTCACTCAGCCAGGCAGATAAGTCACCAAAAATCCCAAGAAAGGTTATTTACACGAACTAACATTCTAGTAGAACCATCTTTAATTTTCTCATGAGCCCTTCTCCAACATCACTTTGAATTAACAAGTCAAAGAAGCTGAGCCAGTTGTCAAAAGGCTGTTTATTCTTACCTGCAAGTACATTTCTCCATCTAATACAAATGTCATGTAAGCCTTGTCCTAGGCAGAAACATAGGGAATTTGGACATAAATCATAAGCTTGTCTCTGAAACATCCATTAGTAAGGTCAGAAAATATCATGTGATTTAGGTTTGGAGATGTTATAGATGAGTATAAATGGTGGCTTCTGCTCTGAAACTTCAGATGTTGGTAAGGATCAATAATAACAAAAGACACATCAGATCTGCTTGAGGTCCACTGCCAGCTGATTGCATTTCTACATCTCAATGGAACCATAAGCAATGAAAAGCAAAAATAACAAATAACAAAACTCTATTCTCTGTCTTCCCTAAAGTATGCTTCTGGAAAGGAAAAATGTATTAGTTAGTTATTCTATGATCAGCTTTATTGTATTTTTATGGTGAACCTTCTGCTAAAGGCTATGCTAAATTTCTCTTGCAGTTTACATACAGGATGCATGTAACTTCACAACCAGGACTTTCTACTCCTGAAGTTATATGAGGCTTATCTACAGAACACTTTTCTTCAGATGGCAGAGTAAATTAGAATGCAATTTACAGCATATTAATAACAGCACCAAGTCCCCACATGGATTGTTACCTAATGATGTATGTAATATACATTAAGAGATGTAGAATTACATCTCTTTTCCTACCATCAAGTGAAAAATCAGATTCCCCTAATGCTGAAGCAACGATGTAGTAAGAACATGAGGATTGTAGTGAGTAGTAATTATTGAACAGCTAGGAAATGATTTGTTAAACTGTTTCTAGAAGGTATACTTGTTGTGAAGATCTTACACCTTTGACAGACAAAGACATTGATTGTATTCTTTGGGTATGTCACATTTAGCAAGAGTGGTAGAAAATGTATATCAAGGATAAATGATAGAGTCTTCTGTATATCTGCTTGTCTTCACTAAGACAATTGCAGCTCCACAGCTCACCCAAAACTGCTTCTTGTCCTTAACTTCAGTCTTAATTATAATGAACAAACTGACCTTGGCAAATTTGGTCTTTCAATTTCTATTCTTGTGAGTGATAATAGCCAATAAGACACTCTGGGCACTGACCTTTTCAGGGTCTTTAACAAGATCCCCTAATAATGATATTTTATAAGGTATGCTGCTCTCTTAGAGTCAGGATAATGCTTCCCTGCACTTGATGTGCACTTATTGTCCACACAATGAATCAGTGAAGGATAACTATGGATCTGTAAGTTAACACCACAACTTGTGCATTGACTTCTCCATGTTGACAAACCTCAGGATTCCAGTGAGGAGCACAGACCAAGAGCAGCACAGCTGTAAAACGCAGAGGGATCCTATTAAGCTACTCAACCTCAATGCCATGATATGAGAAACATCTGTACATAGTGAAGAGGTGAAAACTTACCTTGTTTATGTGTCACGTAAGTCTGGTTTGGCTTCAAATGAATCATTCACTGGCAGGAATATCCAAGAGATAGAGCACTACTTACAAGGGTAAGGATTCCTTAATGAGAGTACTTACTCAAAGTAAATGTTGCTAAAAGGTCTGCATATTATTTCCCTTACTGCCTTCCAGTGTTCTTTATCTTATGAAGTTTAATTATCTTTTCAGAACAAACCCATTCAGAAGGTGGAAGTAAGCTAGCTATGCAGCAGCTTCTTTGTCTTTGTGTGGTTGACAGCAAAAAAAGGGACTTTTTGATGCTTAGACTGAGACTGTTCTGAAAAGAAAAATGATGTTTACCACCCACACACTTACTGGAGTTGAGGGAAGGGGAAACATGACACGTAATAAAGACAAGATGAAAGGGATTTACTGTAGAATATACCATAGGCAGGAAAGACTTGCTGCAGAGAATATTTGAGCATTCAAGATGCCAGAGAAGTGTTTAAAATAACTCTGAGTAAATTCAGCATTTCCCTTGCAGAATCATTAAGGTTGGAAGAGACCTCTAAGATCATCAAGTCCAACCATACCTATCACTACCATACCACTAAACCATGTTCCTAAGTAGAGCATCTGAATGTTTCTTAAACACCTCTTCTATCAAATTACAAATCCATTTTATGGCTTTGTGACACTTCTTCAGCTCTTGATGTTAGAAAAGACACCATTCACTAAGTGTGAGGCAAAGCACAGTAAAGCCTGAGGAATTTTCTTCACACAATGCAGCCATCAGCAACGTCAGCTCAATGTCAACAGCTCAGAATGAACAAATATCTTAGCTGGATGAGGAGCTACAAGAAAAAAAATGGCAGAATAAATATATGCCATTGTCACAAGAATTATCTATTCTCTCCTCAAAGCTGATGGGATATGATATTACATCCACTCCAAAGGTGCTGTTGTGCAACATGTGTTCCCATCCTTCATTTTTGAACAGGAATGAACAATCAATTGCAAAAACCCTCAGCAGGCCTGAAGTTGCAATGTGTTATGAGTCAATGTTCAGCAAGGTTAAATACAAATTGCTTGCTTTTAGAATCTGTAGCAAGGAGATGTCTGATATCTTGGCTGCCAGAGCCAATGAAAAGATGATAAACTGAGTCGTGTTAATAAATGAGTCTAGGATTTGCTTAGTCAAAACAGCATAGGCTGGCTTCCTGCTGAAGCTGCTGGTGTCTGGCCTCTCTCTTCATAGAAAAGAAGGAAGGATCTTCTTCTCCTTGTGTCTTTTGAACTCTTTCTGCCCTCTTCTTCCTCCTGGGTGAGATGGAAATAACAGAGGCCCTGGTGAGCAGCAGGCAGCACCTTGCATGTCTGACCTCCAACCAAGCAGGCAACTTCCTACATCAGCTCACCACCACACCTAAGTCATAATAGAGAGATGAAGGGGTGCCCATTTTCCCTGCTTCTCCCAGGAAGATGAATACATGGGTATAGTACCAAGTACCTAGGAAGAGACAATGTGGAAAATGCATTTAAAAGGAAAGACAGGAACTAGGAGAGCTCCTGCAGCCAGCAAACCTTCTGGGGTGGGTGAGAGCAAACAATGGCAAGGGTTATGTGGAAGTCATCATGGACCTGCAGGGTTCACCTGATGAGGGTAGGCAATATCCCTGTCTGTACCTGTGCTGTTTTACTCTGGACCCAGAAGCAGCCAGTTTTCCCAGAGGTTCAAATCCACATCATTGCAATGATGCCATTTACAGCTAGCAGGACAGAAAAACCATTCAGCTGATCTCTCCACTGCTTGCTTTCCCTCCCAGGTGGTAACTGTGCTCTGTGTACAAGCTCAAAAGGACATTTCTATATTAAAAAGATTTGGTGAGTAAGCTAAGAGAGTTTGAGTAGCCCTGAGGCTTTTTCTGAGGGTGGGAATGCAGAGTTTCCTGCAGTTATAGCATGGATAGGGAAGTTGCTTAGTGATGCTGCTCCTTTTTGGAGCACTAGCAAACCTCTCCCAAGGCCATGCTGCTGAAAAGAGAGTGTTCCCCTTGATTAACAGATATCTGTTAGGTCAGAAATCTATTAGGTCTTCATAGCTTGGCAAAGTCAGGAAAAGATGTATCTCATTCTGGGGGTGGGGAGAATTAATGGCAATGCATCAAAATGTCAGTGGTGACATCTGTATGATTTGGGACTTTTGAAGTAATTTTCTTGGATCATAAAATTAGGAAGGGTGCTGAGGAACTTGGCTGAGGTTGGAGGGCAGGCAGCAATGTTAAATGCTAATATATGCTGTGGCAATGCAGATATTTATTTTGATCTTAAGTCTCCAATAGAAATAACTTTGTACATAATTTCAAATGCTCTGGAGATCTTACCAAATATTTGTGGACAGTTTGGTTTAAATTTTCTGGAAAAGTTTGAATTGCATTATACCAAATTCTCTATTTTATTGAGTCAAATAAGTTTAAAAATATCCTGGAAATTAGTTGAAGCTCATATCTTTCAAAACCTTCTAGGTAAAATACACATATAGATATGTATGTGTGAAAATCTCCAGCATTAAATCTGTAAACAGCCTATGAAAGGAGAAAAATATTCAGACATTACTCACTATAGACTATTTTTGCCAGGCATGTACTCTTAATAACTCTACAGACAGTTGCTGTTAACTCAATCTTCAAAGGACATTGGATATTCCATGAAATAAAAGTAAATAGAATGTATTCAAATGCAAAAAGAAGTACAAAGCATAAAATAAAAGATGTATTTTTGTGAAAAGTTGCAACATTCCATTCCATATAAAGCAGTCCATTGCATGAGGAAGATACTTAAAACAAGACCAAAAATAGGATGAAATATGCAACTACAGCCCTAAATTGCTTTATATTTGCATTGCCTAAATAATGCTAAAACAAACTATTATGAAGTGGAGGAGTTCATAGAAAAACACTGTGTGCTGTAGGAAGGATGAGAAGTTTGGTTTTGCTTTGAAATGGAAAATGTGTTTATTCAAATTAATTCACCATCAGAGGCCAGCAACAGACATGAAACTCAGCACTTGCACAACACAGTTACAGTAGGAGGCTCAAAATCACCTCTCACTTCTAGCAAAGACCAAGCAGATTACAGTATTCCCTTGCTTCCAGATATATTTCTTCATCACCAACCATTCCTCCTGTCAAGACACTTTGCTTTTGATCAATCTCTTGCTTGAAGCTGATGTTATTAGAAATCATAGATAACACATTAGCTGCAGCTCACATGGATCACTGTCCTGGCTTCGTATGCTTTGGCTTTCTAACCTATACTTCAGCTGTTGGATCTCTTCATTGAACTACAACAGGTTAATTGTCCTCTAATTCTCAGTTCAGTGTCTTTGTTCTGGCAGGGGCTGACTTACTGTGGTGCACAGGAACAGGTTGCCCAGGGAGGTGGTTGAGTTCCCATCCCTGGAGGCATTCCAGGTGAGGCTTGCCAGGGCTCTGGGCAAGCTGCTCTAGTTGGGGATGTCCCTGCCCACTGCAGGGGGGTTGGACTAGATGACCTCCAGAGGTCCCTTCCAAACCATTCTAGGATTCTATGATCTCTCCTCCATGTTGCTGTTCCCTCAGAGGAGCTGGGTGCTAAAACATCACCTGGCTACAGCCAGAAACTTCAGAGAAACAGCTCTGACCCAGAGGAAACAAGGACTGATCATGTTCTCATCAAGGACAAAATGTTTAGGACTTTCTTATTCTCTGCTGTCTGTTTAGTGACCGTTCTGGTGGCTGTACTTTCTTTTTAATATATCCAAAATGACTACAACTTTAGTCATCATGCCTCTGCATCCTCCCACCACGTCTAGTGCTCCTTACATATCCCACCAAAGAGCTAGGCCATAGAGTTAATGTCAAGTATTCTTCTAACTATGGCCATGAATAAATCATTCCCAATACTAGCAACAGAGTTTTCCTTCCTCCTTGTAGCAGTATAACATTTTTATTAGGGAATGTAACCTTATATGGCACAGGGCTTTGAGCTCCCATCCTGCTGGTGTTCTTACACCATTAATGCTCTCACTTTTATTGGATATGCCAAGTTCTCTTTTTATTGAGGTTGATTCAGTATTCTCTGGGCAAGAGACAGCCTGATTTTACAACATATTCCCAGGGCAGCCAGACCTTTTTAACTTGTGCCATGTACTGAAAGCCTCACCTAGCAGACAACAACATAGTCATCTTCTATTCTGCTTTCCTGCATCTTCTCCCTGAAAGCCTCACCTAGCAGACAACAACATAGTCATCTTCTATTCTGCTTTCCTGCATCTTCTCAACTGAGGATACCACTTATTCTGCTCTCAGTTTTTGATTATTCACCACCCTCTCAAAATCCTGGGAATTCCCAGTTTCAGCTGCACCTTTACAGGGATGCTGCTGACAAGTGAGTTCTTGTAGCTACTCAATCAGTCAAGCTACCCCACATGGAAGAAAACTGACACAGTAGCTCACTTACTCCTGAGTTGAAACCTTCCAGCTCCTCATGCTTGCTCAATTATTTCCATATATGTGGATTCAGAAGCTGTGGCCATCCTCTGTTTGAGACATTAACACTGTCATCTTCACTGCAGGGAAAATACACACTGTTGATAAGAGGACAGCATTAAATCATTTCTTTGCTAAAAACAAACAAAACCCACAAAAAAAATCCCCACCAGCAAAACTCCAGAAGCTCAGCCCTTCTCACATTTAACTTCTCTTGAGTGGGATGCACAGCTATGCTGCAATACCATCATTGTGACTGTGAAAACATAAAGCTGTCAGCCAGCTCTGCTCTTAGCAAAGAGCTCTTAGAGCATTCACACAACATAAGCAGCAACTTAGCACCTGCCAAATCCTAGTATCAGCCTCAGTGTGATGAACATCACCTGTTTTGGATAGTCAATAGGAGCCCTCATACAATTTTGCAAGCAATTTTCTGCCGAATTACTCTTAAGCCAAGCTCCAAGGAATGATGAGAGCCCATGTGAAAATGTCTTTCCATTGGCTTTGGGATGGCAGAGATCCTTCTCCCAAACAACTTTTGTGATATTTGTGTTGAATTCAATCCTCCTGCTGAGCAATGTGTAATTGTTTTGTACACTGCCATGTCCTAAGTATGGCTAGGCTTTGTGAATGAAGCTCCAGGGAGGGCTCCATCCATGCTCCTCCTCAGCACCTCTTCCAAGCACGCTGATAAAAAGAGGATAGCAGATAGCACCCTCGAGCCTGCACTAGGGATTTTTTTTAGGTGAGACACAGCATGTGCAGAGCTGGACCCACCCTTTAGTCCTAAGGTTCATCTGCCAGGGCCTAGCAAGCTTGGACGCTGGCAGCCAAGTCCTTAGGATGGAGGTTTAACCTCTTAGCTGGAAGGCCTTACAGGGCTAAATGAGCTCCATCTGCCCGGGTTTGGAATCAGAGTTGTCCTTCTCCTAGGATGACTGCCAGAAGGCTAATGAGCTCATCCTACCCATCCAAGGATTCTAGGAACATGGCTATCACTCCCCACACTTTCCCGTGGGCAATGAGTTTAATGCTCCCTCTGCTGTCGGCACAGTTATGGCACCAGGGGCCACAGGAGACCACAAGGGATTTTCAGACTGTGCCTGGCCATGTCCTAAGCAACCTCAGTGGATGACAAAGGTCCTGTAGGAAATGCAAGTGTCAGGGCTATTGCAAGGATGACACCCTAGTTCTGCTGGATATATCACTATTTCTTGCTCTTCTCTGGATGAAAGTCATCAAGAACAGATAGGGCTTGCTTTGCCTAAATTCCTCATGACACTGATTAGGAGGCAGAAGTTGTTTTGTGTCTTTGTTTAGGGTTTTTTTTTGTTGTTTCTTAGCCAATGGTGATTCTTCACCACAGGTTGGTGAGATTTCAGAAATTGCTCAGGAAGTAAAAATACTTTTTTTATTCCAAATGAAAATTCAGAACTTTTGCCTTCTCACTTCTATCCTGTATGCAGGAATTGTATTTCCCTGCTCCCTGAGCATTTGGTTCCCTGAGTGCTGGGGGATGCTGCTTACTGGTGGTGAAGATGCTGCAAAGGCCCTTTGGGAAGAAGTAGACGTTGCCTTTTGTAATAGGAGCATTCACCAAGTGCAGGAATCTGCTGGTGAGTAATGGACTTCCTTGATATTTAAACTTTAATAGAGTAAAGGGAGACGTGAGCTTTAAAAGTACCAGGTTTTTCTTCTCACTGTTCCTTCAGCATCCAAAGAAATTGCCATGCATTATTTTAATAGCCCTTCTTTACTGCTTGAAGGTTCTTTCTCTCTTCTTGGCAAGATGCTCATTTTCAAATTATTCCTGGTTTGGATACCAAATCTTTCAATCTAGACATTTCTCACTTCTCATGACTTAATACCCTATGTATTTTTGAAGTCGTCTCGGCAATCTCTGTCATTGTGTATTTTCTCCAAGCTTGTCTTTTCCTGATGTTTAATATGACTATGATTTTCTCTCCATGACAACTGCAAAGCCTCTGTGCCCAGCCATCTTAGGTACATAAGAGATGACTGACAGCTTTACCTCCTTTAATTTTTGCAAAGGATTCAAGGGAAGAGGTGATATGGTAATTAAACTCCCTAATTTCAAGTTTCCCATTACTCTCTGTGGAATAATTTATCTTGACTGATGGGCAAAGCTGGAAGGATGCAGCCATTAATGACTTAGGCACTTCAGCAGTAAGGAAAAGGAATTTTAATGCTGCTGACAAATCTCCTGGGGTTCCTGAAAGTCAGTTTCCTTGATCACCTAAAACCCAAAACTTCAGGGTGGATAAGCCATCTTTAGCCAGCCTTGCTGGGCAAAAAATAAAGGAAATCAGAACCCAGAAAACTCATTTATTATTCATAATTTTAAATGGTTCTTTCTAGCACCAGGGCCACCTTGGGAGCTCTGCCTGGCAGCCTGCTCCAGGACCACTGACTGATCTCAGGAGCCTGACACAGCTCCTTTGGGCTCCCTCCCAAAAAGGGAGGTCTATAGGAAGGTCTGACAGCTGGACTGTTTACACTGTTCCAAGTTGTTGCTGAATGACCCTTATCTCTTCTTAAGTAGCAGCTTAATAAGCTGCTGCTGGGGAAGCTGTTTTAATGATGTATCTGTGTTGCCCACAGAAGCCTGCAGCTCCTCTGATACATGGTACAATAGCAGAGTAACTGAAGAAATCAGAAAGAAAGAAAAGTGCTTTGTGCTTTTGGTCCAGTTTCTCTTTCTGCAATCAACAGGAGGTTTGTCATGACTTCAAAGGCAGGAGGCACATGCCCTGTGTTTGAAGTGGAGTTTGCAAGCTTCTGAAGCATGCTACAGTGGCTCCAATGCAAGAGGAAAACGGAAGGGTTGGAACACTTAATTAAAAAGAAAATCAACAATTTCCAAACCCCCAACTTTAAAGCCATAAAACCAGCTTCAGCTCTAGAGAATATGAGCTGAAAAACCCTTCAGGGATCAATTATTGTAATTGTTAGCCTTGCACCAAGAAACCCTCACTTGCACTGGAGAAATAGAAAGCAAAACAAAAAGGAAGGCATTTTCAGCTTGACTCTGTTGTATCATCATCATTTAACAATGAAAACAGAGAGGAAGGAAAGGCAAAAATAAAATTCCTAGCTGCTGTAACACAGCTCTCTACTGCTGACTTCTTCTCTAGATCAGTACAAAGAAAGAAGAGACTTGTTTGAAGTGCTCTTGTGAGGGTTCCTCGGAAATATGCAAGTGTCCCTGAAGAGAAAGAGAGAACTTTTTCTTGCTTTCATTATCACAATTCTCTCAAAGAGGAAAAGAGAGGAAGGGAGCCAGCATGCTCCAGCATGCTGTTGTGTCCCTCAGCAGCAGTGTTTCATGATGGATTGTCCTGCTGGTATGGGCTCTCCTGCTCTCTGGCTTTAGCTTACGGCTAAGGGAGCACTGAGTGGCTCCTTCATGATTTTCCTTCTCAGCTGCACCCAGTGGGAAAAGGAATCAGCAGGAAAAGTGTGGTCTGAACAAGTGTTGGAAAGACTTTAATGGATTTGCTTTGCCATTGTCTTCTTAGAAATTACTATGTGTATTTTACATAGGGAAAGAGTGAAAAATTTGACTGGGATAAATGGCTGATTTTATTGAGATACCTTGCAGGCATTAGCTTTGATATCTCACAGAAGGTATCTCATCTGAAAGGTAAATCTGTTTATAATAACTACAAAAGAGCTGATAAATAGCAACCAAGGTGATAAAACAATTATTATGAACCCAGAGGATATGAAAATGATTATTTAAAGGCACATTTAATCATATTGTAAACTATTAGTGTCAGAGATAATAAATACTATATGGTGACAGATAAAATGACAACGATGATACATATGTTAGGCTACAAAATATAGGGAGGTCAGCATATGTGTTAATACTGCTGTGATGAACAAATTTTTCACCCTTCTGAAGAAATGTGTCACCAGTTCTAACATTCCATCTTGTTAAGACATGACAGATGAAGTGTCACTGCATGATTAGTAACAGGAAAGGACAATGCTTGAATCAAATAAAGTCTGAATCACCATTCCTGACGTAAGCCCAGTTACTGAGTGTCTGAGACAGACTGAGGACATAAGAGACACGTATCTGCTGTCATTCCCTGTCACAGCATCCCTCAGTGAACCAAGCTCCACGTGCTGTCCACACTTTCATCAGCTGCTTTTAGAGCTGATGCCCCTGCACTTACCTTTTCCTATTGGTGGGGAGCATGATGACCCTAAGGGAAAACGTCTGCTGAGTCCTGGCCCCCACCTGCAGGAGGCTGAGACAATGTTATCCTAGAAGTGCAGGACCCAGCTGTACTGGGAAGAAGATAGACATGAGGTACTGGGTAGAAGAGGCAGAATGGTTGTGCCTGCAGGCCCTGGATTGTACATACTGTCTGCAGCTACAGTTTTCCAAGCCTGTAAATCTGTGTTTGCTTCCAGGACCTGCTAAACAACAGCCCTGCATGGAGGTTTCCAGAGGTATTTGCTGTGAAGCAAATAGGAGACAATATAAATGAGTTTGCTGTAGAAGATCAACAAGCACACATGCTGACTGACTAGCTTTACCAGCAAAGAGATATACTGAGTACACATGAGACAAGGGAAGGCTTGAGATTAAGCTCTAATGGCATGAATTGAGGGTAGTGGCTGCATATATAAATGCAGTACACAGCATGGCTGAGGGAGCAGTTCAGCCACTGCTGCCATCCTTAGTAATGTTACTTTAAGTTGATAAAAAATTAAAATTTATTCCCTTTTTACTACCTTTCTACTGAAAAGATCTTTCCCTTCCTTCCACATCATTAAGAAAAAAATGTCCAGCTCTCAAGGATTCATTACCAGACTACTTTCTAATGAATTATTTCCACTTACTCACTACCATCTTGTAGATTGTGCTTGAGATTTTACCAGCCTCCCTTCAGAAAATTAGTTCAGGTCCCCTTAAGCACTACTGAGAATATGCAGAAGTGGAAGCTAAGATTATTTCAGACACCTAGGTTTGAAAGCTCAGGGCATTTTTGCCTGTTTTGGAAACCATAATTTTTAGGAATGATGGAGAATGCTTGATTGTATGGTAAAGACAGGAGTCAAAGGGAGTATCTGCTTCCATCCTCTGAGCTTTCCTTGTCTGGTGAAGAAACATGAGCTGTAGAATGTATGAACAAATTCAGAAAGATAAACTCTTCTTCACTCTTTTATAATAGATTATCCTCTGGCTTTAGCATATGGCCAGGGTAACACAGAGAACAACAGTTTCTTATTATAGATTAAGGAACAGCATTGAGCCAACTGCAGTTTCAAATCCATCTGCCCATACCAAAATAATTTCTCACAGGGACCTTCCTTCTAATGCTGAATTAGTTCTGCCCACAAACCCCTTTCTTTTCAAATGACTTAGGAAGCAATGCACTTCTTTAAAAACATAACCCAAAGGAACAGTGAGCTCCTTCTACCCAGTGTCCCTTCAGTGAGTTCCCCTAGATCCCATTGGGATAAATTTATAATGTGGATTTCCATTGTGTTGATTCAGTATTCTCTGACTATCCACATGCAGGCTTTCTCCTGCACTCAGCTTTGTCAGAGCAGCCTGTGGTAGCTGCAGAGCCCTTCTGTAATCTGTATGTTCAGCATCATTGCAAAGATCTGTGGCCTTCCCTGAATCTGCATCCACGAGGCCATTTCCTAGCTTTCCATTGTTCCTTATACAAGATTTCTCCTTTGAGGAGAAAAAAAATAATCACTTTGTGCTAGGGGTTTCTTTTTGGTTCTGTTTTTTCCCCCCCAATCTGACAGCTTTTTGCTCCTGTGTGTTTTCCTGCCTACTATTTTTCCCAGCTTCCCTATTATTCTTCCCAGTTAGTTGTTTTTCCTACTCAACATTTCTTTTGTATGCTAACAAAAACAACAAACCCACCATCTTTTCAATCTCTTTTAATCCTTATCAGCTCAAAACTAACTACAGAAACAGGAGTTCTTCTGCAATTTGCCCTCAGTTGAAACATTCCTTCCCCCAACTGAAAATAGTACCTTTTGCTGAAAAGGGGGATGAGGGTATGGGATTAGGCAGTTTAACAGGAGTGCTTTCTCTGTAGCATTTTGCATTCAACACTGCAGATCAGGCACTGAGCATGCTTCCCAAAACTCACACAAGTCCAGCTCTCATCTCCCTTATCTTAGCTGTCTACTGGTTTAACTCCACACAACTCCATGAGCTTGCACTGATAAAACACTGGGATGACAGACTGAAGAGTTGGGACTATATTAAGTTTATTTTTCCAAAGCCAAATCTTTTTCTTACTCACTTTAAAGCATTCAGAATTGTTTCTAGCTATTCTCACAAGTTTCTCTCTTCAATTTAGAGCCTGTCACTGAAGTACTAGAAGCAGAATACCTTGTATACAGCTCAGCTACTTCTGTGCTCCTGCAGCACTTGAGTGAAATGCTTATGGTATATCAATCCCAGAATGGAGGAAAAAAAGCCTTTTGGACAGGCAGGAATGGAGCTATATGAGCTGAAGTGGCTGTGTGAAATTTTTTACTCATAGGTAAATAACTAGTGGGAAATTGAGATGGAAATCAAATAGTACATTAACAGGTTAACAGCCTGTGTAAATCACAGCTGATCATCACATATTTACTCAAGAGTATCTATTAAAAAAATCCACAGACTTTCAAAAACAAGATAGAGATGAATCAGAGGCTTAGAGTGCTTTTTGGTAATGAAATCATTGTCTAGCTACACATTACAGATACATCAAAGAAGGAGTTGATTTATGTTTTCCATTAGCTGTTCAAATGGTTCTTGGTCACTGACAAGAAAAATTATGAGTAAATAAATGTAAAGTGCTACACACTGCATACTCTTGGCTGGCTGAAAAACTGGCTGGATGGCCAGGCCCAAGAAGTGGTGGTGAATGGAGCTTAATCTAACTAGGGGCTGCTCACAAGTGGTGTTCCCCAAGGCTCAGTGTTGGTTTATAATCTTTATCAATGATCTGGATGAGGGGAAGAGTGTACCTTCAGAAAGTTTGCAAACAACACCAAGCTGGGTAGGAATGTTAATCTACTTGAGGGTAGGAAGGGTCCACAGAGGCATCTGGACTGGCTGGATCAATGGGTCAAGATCAATTGTATGATGTTCAACAAGACCAAGTGCTGGCTCCTGCACAAGAAAATCAGAGCGAATATGACTTTTCTGTCCTTTCCCTAGGAAGTCATATTTGTCCTCGTACTGCAGCAGAAGAGCAGGGAACAGACTAGCTCTTGAAACAGGAGGAATGTCCTTCACCCTGCCATCTGAACATTTAAATCTCAGAAGCTCTCAAGAGTCCCTATTTCTACCACTCTTCAAGTGATTGTATTGTTGCTCTGTACCTGTCTTGAAAGTGAAATTTTTAATGTTAGATATATCATACACTCTAAGTTTACTAAGCAGCGTGAATTCAGCCTCTGAAATTTGTACATAGAAGTGGTGAGCTCTTCAATAGATCTGAGAAGATTCCATTGCCAGTTTAGAAGTGGTGAGCTCCTCAATAGAGCTGAGAAGATTCAATTGCCACTCTAGAAGTGGTAAGCCCTTCAATAGATCTGAGAAGACCCAATGGCCAGTCTAGAAGTTGTGAGCTCCTCAATAGAGCTGAGAAGATTCAATTGCCACTCTAGAAGTGGTAAGCCCTTCAATAGAGCTGAGAAGACCCAATGGCCAACCTAGAAGCAGTGATCTCATCAACAGCTCTGAGAAGATGCAATGGTCACTGTGTTATTTTGGCCTAGCCCTATGACCTTTCTCTTGTCTTACTTTGTCCACTATCCTTTTAAAAAGCAGCTGAGTGCTTACATCTGCTGAGGGAGGAGAGAACCATTTATTTCTCTGCCTTTCTTCCCATGAGAACAGCTAATCACGTGGGAGTAGCACAACAAGTTCTGCTAGGCAGAACTGCTTATGAGACATCTCTGCATACTCTCCAGGTTTCATTAGCTTTAAGTGGATTTTTGTTCTACTCCTCCAGATCATTGTTATTTCAAAACCAAATTTATTCAAACTAGGGAAAGACAGATCTCCTCAAGTACAACAACTTCAAACTCTAGCACAAAATGTACTGTATGTAGGTTTTAAAACAGTTCAGTGATTAAAATATGCATCAGTTACAAGAATAGATTTATGGTGAACTCCTTCTTTTCATGCTGTAGGGGATGCTAATAATTAGTGTTATTTCTGTCATCCTTCTAAAACCCTGCAGAACCTGAAATGATTGTGGAGAAAGAAGATTTCTACAGCTGCTGGCTTGCAAAAATTAGCAGTTCTGTGCTTGTTAGGTGATCATCGAGGGAGAAAGTAACACAATAGCTACACCTAATGGCAACTTCATCAACTGCTCTCTTTTCTTTAGAAAACTACTGGGATTTTCTTACCAGGAACTTAGCAATCAAGGTCAGACATAAATATTTAGGCTTTTTCATGAAGTTAAATTCATTTTTAAATGGTTTCAAATTGAGTAATATTTCAGCTTTGTAATTCTTTTTTTTTTCCCCTTGCAATTTATCATTTAAAGCATAGCAGTGTTGGGTTTTGACTGGTTTATTATCTTCTCCAAGTAGTACACTTGGCCTGCTGTAAAGAATTGAGCAACATATTCTTCTCCTTTACTAATTTGTCAGCTTTGGTATTTTTTTCTCCATAGTGGCAACAAAAGTAGCTTTCAGGTGATGAAGCACAGGAGATGCTGCAAAGAAAACTGGAAGTGATGCTCTAATATGGATAAGAGCCATCTCCAGCTCTGTAGAATGTCCTGTTAGCTTCTGAGGATACGGTTGCCAATAAACAAGTAAAGAAAAGAGAGGGGGAAATTCTTTTTCACCAACCTTTTTGCTTTTGGATTTAGTAGAAAAATGATTTTCTCATTAAGATCTTTGAAAATTTGGAATCTTAAACTTTCCATTTTGATTTAAGGAGAATGAAAAATCATCTTCAATACTTGCTCTGTAAATAGAGGATTATATCTTGAATAGAAGTGTATTTGGGAGCTTTGCTGCTCATTGAACCAGGCTAAGGGAAAATAAAAACCAAAAAACAGAAAGAAAAATAAAACCATATTCTGAGGTTTTAGAGTCTACAATGCTTGGGAAATAATTTTGACATCATGAATTGAATGACAGAGTAAGAACTGCGAAATAGGAAGAAATAAAGTAATTTACTTGCCACCAATGTTTCTGGTGAAAAGTGGAGGCCTTTCCTTCTATGACTTTTTGTTTGTTTGTTTATGTTTGCCTTGGCTAATTTAAGGTGGATTAATTTTTTCCCTCTGAAAAAAGTGTCAAAATCTTCATTTTCTGTTAAGTTTCATTATTGGGAATTTAAGGGCAGCACCTATAAAAAAAATAATAAATTAAATGTAAGGATTTACAGGTTTTTCCCTTGTGGTAGCTGAACTTGGATTTCTATAGTGTATAGATGTACTTTCCAGTCACAGTCCCCACTGGAGTAAAGGCAAAGTGATTCCTGAGCTGCACAACATGCTTTCTGAGTTACAACCTACCATGAAACTCAATGGGGAAGTGTTTCCAGTTCTCTGCTGCCTTTAGCACTTCTTTTGCATCACATGTTGCTTATACATTCACAAAAAAACCAACCATGATGATCTTTCTAGACACATAAGAAGAGTTATCTCCCTCTGGAGCAGAAAAGACTGCAGGGTTTTATGAAATACAAACGTAGAGAAGGTGCAAGGAGATCTTTGGTATCGGATCAGTGATGAGAGAAGGAAGAACTCTGTCCATAAGAGCTATCTGCATCCATTAGAGCAAACTTCCATCCTCAGCACAAAGTCCCCATTTGAGTAGTGCCTTCACTGTATATCCATCACCCCAAACTCACAAATTGCTGTTCTACCACTTCTCAGCTTTAGCAGGAGGGGAAGAACCCCAAGCCTACAAAAGCCAATTTGCTTCTCCCATTCCACTTGGAAGAACCCAGTCAGATGCCAAGAAAACCAAACTGACACAGAATCACAGTATCCCAGTATGTCAGGGGTTGGAAGGGACCTAGAAAGATCATCTAGTCCAACCCTCCTGCCAGAGCAGGATCACCTAGACCAGCTCACACAGCAATGTGTCCAGGTGACTCTTGAATGTCTCCAGAGGAGACTCCACAGCCTCCTGGGCAGCCTGGGCCAGTGCTCTGGCACCTGCACTGGAAAGAAGTTCCTCCTCCTGTGGTGGGTTAAATCAGCATTGAAATACACCAACATTTTGTCAGCTTCCCCTGGATAGGCTTAGACAGGCAGGAAATCCTCTGCTAAAATCATGTGGGGTTTTTCCCTCCCCTCTAAGTGTCAAGCCTTCCTCACTGCCTACAAGAACTGGACACCCTCACTGATACAAGGCATTCATTCAGGTCTCTCCCACAGAGGATCTTCTCCACACCAAGCCTACTATTTTTGTTCAAAGGTTGGTACTGCTCTTCAGTGTCACAGCTGGAAGCCCAACACAGCTGAAAATTCACCAGGTGGAAAACTGAAGTGCAAAGTTAATTGCTTATTAGCAAAAATGCTTTTAGTAAGAACCTTGGAGATTGTATTATCCAACCATGTGTAAGAGCCTCCCAGATCACATTTCTCAATCAAAGCTCTGCTAAAGCTAGTTATGCTGATTGCAATTTGCTTAAAGGACAGTTAAAGGTTGCTGGGAGGGTGCCAGCATATCTATTGCTGAAATATATGCATTAAAACATAAAATGAAAGGCAAAATAATGCAGCTGCAAAATCCCAAATATAAAACGATGTCATTAGAAATCCTTGAGGGAACATGGAAATGTGTGTGTTCCTCATGTGGGTGTCAAAAAGGCACCCACAAAACGGATAGCAATTGCTTAATCAAAATGGGGATTTACTGAGCAAGGTCAATTAGCACTCCTGGTGACAGATTAAACAAAGGGTCAGGTGTCAGTTGGAGATTTATCTGTCACACAACCAATTCCTTAACAACAAATAGCACAGATGCTAGAGAAGACAAACAACAATTACACATTCCCTCACTCAAAAAGGGGGGAAACCTCCCTCTCAGGCTATCCATAAAATACCTCTCACCAAAAGGGGTGAGGAACACTCAAGCTGCTGAGGTACTGTGATACTGTGAGGTGCAGCAGTCAGAGATTACTCTGTCACTGACCTGGCAAAGCATAGTTTGGCTTCAGGCTCTTTCAGACCTTCAATACTGAACTCCTGGGGGAAAAAGCAAACAAACAAACAAAATTAAAAGCATCACCACATGTGCCTTACCCACACCAGCTAGGCACATCCAGGGAGCTAACACTTCCTCGGGGGGGGCAGCAATCTGTGGGCAAGCAGGATGATTTACAAGCAGATAAAGTGACAGCTTCATACTCTGCATACCTGACAATTTACTGTGGGCTTTACACAGCAAGGATCACAACAGACAGTGCCAGAGTTAGAAAGGATGTAAGAGGATAGAAATTACAAGTGTGCAAGATACTCAGATAGACTTGATGTTGTGTGTCCAGTGTGGGAAGAAAGTGTTTGGGAGATCTTGCAGGCACAGATAGATGATATTTCGTTTTAACTCAGCATATAACATAGGCTGATCTTGAAATGCTCCTCACTCAAGGGTAAGTTAAAATCTCCTTGGTGAAAACTGCAGAGGGTTCACATTTAGCCACTTAATTCGTTCACTTGAAAGGGTAATTAATTCACAGATACCACCACTTCCTTCAGGTTACTTTTTAGCATGAAACAAATATCATTGGTGTGGTAAAATAAGCCAAATAATTTCTCTGAACTGTTCTATTTTTAAGGTGGTAGTGGGGAAATCAACAAAGACCTGAGCCAGCCCCACACACCCCTGCTGGCTGCTTGGTCAGCCTCATTTCACTATTTGTGCTGATGCCTGGCTGCTGCAGGATGTAACATCTCCCTTTGTCTGGATTTGGACAGGGAGCAAGCATTCAGGACACATTACTCGCAGGCTGCAGCTCCTGGCAAGGTCACCTTCATGCCACAGAGCATGGAGGTAGGGAACACTGCACACTGACTGCAGCTGATGAGGCAACTCTCCAAAACCACTTGCCCCAACTCCTCCTGCAATAACCTGCTGATAGCTACAGGTCCTACTCAAGCAGAAGTGGCTCGTGATCTGTGCCCTGTTGCTTTTAAGGATGAGAAGGACCATTCCAGCCTTGGGATTTGATTTTGCTCCTATCACAGAATGTGACAAAAGGCCAACTTTCCCCTGCTGAGGCTACTTTCTCCCCATGCTCCTCCTAAAATCAAGGGAGTCTCCTGGAGATGCAGTAAGTGTAGACTCCACTCCTCCTGTTTCTGATTCATTCAGACTCCTCTGATTACAAGTAAAGTCCAGTGAGATTAGCCCTACAAAGCTAATAGCCTTTGCAAAGACTCCTTTGATGCCTATTACTGTGCTCAACAACCCACTGAACATCCATTTCAGAAAGGCATCTGCTCTTGAATCAAAGGCACTACACATAAGCTCATCTGATGTCTCAGTCTCAGCCAGTCACCCTCACTTTACTCTTCAATCCCTGTAGGAAAATAGGGCATGCAAAAATATTTGGGAAAATGGTACCCTGAAGTGCTTGAATATACCACTGCTGCTCTGCTTTCATTATCCCTCAAATTTGATTTGCCTTTCTACCTGGTAGGAGGTTTTTCCTGTTGACCAGAGAATGACAAGTAAAATCTCTTCTTTCATTAAAAAAGAGAGACAGAGAGACCTGTATATCTGTGCACAGGTGCTCATAAACATGAAAAACACGTTCTAGAATCTAGTAAATGTGAAAGCAAGTAAAAAATGCCAATACATGTTTAAAATAAATCTCATGGTTTGCAGACCTTCCTAATCTAAAGGCTGACAACACTGTAAATAGCAGCTTCTGGCCCAAAATGAAAATAAAACTTTATCATGTTAATACAGAATGACACATAAAAGATAAAGATGATCTAAAACCTCTTTCCAAAGATTCGTGATAAGCTATTCAAGAGAAAGGTGCTACATGTGAAATGTCTGCTTAAGCAAGCTTTCAGATCAAGCCTGTAAGGCAGAGCAGAAAGGAGCAGTAAGAGATTTGCACCATCTACGCTGGTGGAAAGAAAGGAGAAAGACTTTGTCAACATATCAAGAAGCAACTCTAACCTTTCAGTCTGCACATCAGCTGGAAGAAAAGAAGTGAAGTTTGGGCTGAGCCTTCAACAAAGTCATCAATCCATTATCTAGAGCAAAAACCTCTTGCAATCAAGTTCTCTTGGCAGCTGATCATTCCTTTTGACAGCCCATTTCAAGCCCCACTCTAGGCTTTCTCTCTCTCAACCCAAATACTAACACTAACCCAGACCCTAAATGAACCATGTAGACTGGCCTCTTCCAAACCCACACTGCCACTCCCTATCCCATAGCATCATAGAATCATTTAGAAATAACCTTTAAGATCATCAGGTCCAATCATTAACTTAGCAGAGCCAAGTCCATCACTAAACCATGTCACCAGGCACCACATCTACACACATTTCAATACTTACAGGGATGGAGACTCAACCAGAGATCCTGTTCCAATGCTTAACAACCTTTTCTGTGAAGAAATTTTTCCCAGTATGCAACCTCCTCTGGCAAATTGAGACCATTTCCTCTCGTCCTTCTTGTCCTTCACCTGTAACTTGGGAGAAAACAATGACCTCACCTCAGTACATCCTCCTTTCAGGTAGTTGTAGAGAGTGACAATCTCATTTTCACTCTTCCATCTCTGTGCAAACAGGATGCATTACTTCCACAAAAGGGCAGGGAAAGCAAACTGCAGCATGTGCAGGCTCAACTCCATATTTCAATTGGTCCATGACAGTCACTTGTCACACACATATGACATTTGGCCTCCTCCCTGGTACTTATACTGCCATTTTCAGCAGATCTTTTGTGTCTCCTTCACTACTCTTCCTGCATGAGTTCACCCTTCCAAGGTTCAAGCTCCAGGTGTGCAGTGCTAGTTCTAGAAGTTTCCCACTGTGCATCTACATGCTCAGAGAATTAGATGCCTCAGTCACAAAAGGTTGTGTCAGAGCTCAGCTGTAAATGTCATTTTATAGGAACATCAGGAAAACTGACATTGCACTACTAGGACCTTATACATTTATCAACTTCTTGTTCCTCAGAGAATAAAAACATCCTTGCAAATGCAGAGGAAGCTTACATCATGGGATTAGTGCCTTTCTGCCCATGCTGTCAGGTGAAGAACAAACCCTGGCACAGGGAAGCCAGGGTGCAATTTTCATGGCACTTCAGCTGTGCCCACAAATGACCACATAGAGCTCCCTGGAGTTACCTTAAGCATGGCTGCTGCCATCTCAGCAGACAAGTGCAGCAGCAGCAACATCTAGTGGCAACTGAGATGGTTAGTACACAAGAGCAGAAACCTGCTCCAACCAAGAGGAGATAAACCAGACACAAATATTACAAGAATAGAAAGTAGCAACAGAAAACTTGTCCTGTAATAATTTGTATTAAAAAGTTTTCTCATGTCCATATGCTTATATAATAAATAAGGGGATATGGCATCAGGTCCCCATCCTGAGGGTCAAGTCTGCCTTAGGTTTTTGAAGTTTGGGGTTTTTTTTCCTTCTAGACTTTTATCATGCCAACTCCAAGTTTAAAGTTAGTGTAGCGTGAGGATGCTTAATTATGAACTCTCTCCTTCTCAGAGACATTAAGCAAAGCCCTTGAGCATTCTGCTTTTAGACATCTATCCAAGACTGAGTTATATTTCTTACCTTTGAGACTAAAAATCCCCTGCTGTACTGCAAGATGGTTTGAGGGTAGTCAAGGTCATCTGTGGAACTCATCTTCTCTCTGCACTCAGGCAGAGATTCTCTGCTCCTCGTACTTTAAATAAGCTTCTTTCCCCCAGGTGCTGAGCACATCAGCTCATCCACTTAATCTTATTGGTGCTGAGAAACACACTGGTTACAAAAGGTGTTAGCTATAGTACTTAGTTTCACTGGGTCTTTCTACCATCTTGAGCTGTTTCTTTGGCTTGTCCATCACCAAGTATAAGCTAAAGAAGCAGAGTGGATTAAAGCTTGCATTGTGTGTTCAGCAGTCAGTTAACACACTGCTACTTCAGAAGCACCTGAAAGCTTGCAAGAAGCCAATCAAAAAGTAATACAGAACAGCATCAAGAACCTAAAGCTTTATCCCTTCTTTTTGTACTACAAATAACCTAGTTGCAAAGACAGAAGTCCAGAGCATCCCATACAGAGCAGGCAGAGTTCTCTTTGCTGCAGCCTCAGGACTAGCTTAGCTAAGGACAAAACCAGAGTTCCAACCAGACAGCCTTAGTCCTGCAAATATTCTAATCTACACCCATGGCAAAGCATTTGGTTGAGCTAATCTACAAATATGGCATCACACCTGACCTTACAAGTTATTTGAGTACCAATGATCTTTAAATTCTGCAGTCACCATGCTCCACTTCATTAATTTCCATCTGTATTCCAGGTAAGGACGGATCAATGCTCTTCTGTAAAGACCCAGCATCTTTGAACCTTGATACAGTTAAAAGGCATGTTAGATTTCTCCTGGAGCTCTGCAAAGAGTAACCACAAGGAGATATAATTTGGTCTGTTTATACTATATCAATTCCCCAGGAAAAAAAATTCAGGGAACAGAGCTCAGTACAGGGATCAGCTTTATTTTGCAAGAACGCAAGTACAAATTCAGCTTTTCTTTTGTCATATACAGTGTTAAAATTGGAAAGGAAGAAAAAAACTGAAGCAGATAGAACTCACAAAAGAAATGTGCAGTGTTTCTTGTGGGACAGATGTTGATTTCTTTCTCAACCTTCCAGATCCAAAGGCAAGCCCCAGTCAGGCTGCCAGAATCCCAATTCATGCACATCCAGGATTTATCAGTAGTTATTCTCCTGACACTCTATCAGCTTACAAAAAAAGGTTGGCTGCCTGAACTAAAAGCTCTATGAAGACAGTATCACATTTCTCCACTTATTCTATCTTGTCAGATAGATAAAATAGGTACTATTATTTCCTTCCTAACACAGCATCATAGAGTTTTCCAGTCCTCTTGACTTGGATCTCTCTAAAGCCAGCTGCCACAAGAAGCTTGCTGTACTCTGTTGCTGTTCTCTCTTTTCCTTCTGTCTGGACCAACATGTTCATTGAATAGAGTTGGGTTTCTAAAGGCCCACTTTTATCTTCATTCAGAAGAGATTCAACCAACAGCACTCCACCACCTGGTTGGAAAAAGAGAAATAAAACACACAATGAACACTGACAAGCTGAAATGTTTTTTCAGCTGAAACTTTAGTTTTGGGAAGAAGCAGCCTCAACGTTCAGTTTATTTCAACATCACAGAAGACAACGAAAGAGCAAAAACATCAGAGCACACTTCTGCTTGGCTACCTAGGTACAGATGTACCAGGGCTGAATGGGATGCTATGGCTAGAATAGAAATTACCCATTTCCCCCAGCTGAAATCCACAGGAGCTTACTGATTTCGCTGAGAATCTGGCCCTATAGGCAGTGTTTTCCAAGCTCTCAGGGTTCATTGTGATGCTTAATGGGATTTTTACTCTGGCATGCAGACGTATATAAACAATACCCCAAAATCCCTAATCCCTGCACCTACAGGAGACTAAACCAGGAAGCCAGAGAAGCAGAATTTAGACCAGCCCCTATTTGGCTCAGCTGCACATGACTGGCTTAGGAAAGCTAAAGACTAAATGAAGACACCCCTGCACTGAAACTCTGCCACTCAGATTGAGCACTGAGACTGATGTGCTTCACATGACTGATAGGAAAGAGTCTCTCTGTTCTTCAAGAGCTCACACCTACCAGGTTTGCAAGCCTTGTAGACCTTTACCAGCAGTTGCCTGCATTTGTCATCATCCCAATCGTGCAGTATCTTGGATAAAATATACAGTTGAGCTTCTGGAATGGAATCATTAAAGAAGTCTCCTATAAAGCAAGAATAGGTGGATTACACGTATTACACAAAACCCCCAAGACACAGAGGGATGAGTTAAGCAAATAGTTTCAGTTCTGTCCAGTACTAAGGACTTTGGGCCTGCCCTGTCCATCACCCACAGCAGAGAACAGCAGAGATACCAGGTAAAAGTCCTCTGTGCCACTGCATAGGGGAGTTTGCTCTTGTTCAGTCTCAAGAAGGGCTGAAGCGTTGGAAAGCAGCAGCTCATCTGAAATAACCTTTTGTTACACATGAAAGCAGTTGAGTTCAAGTTTTCTCCAATGACAAGAATACAGATTCACAAAGCATTAAGAACAAGAGACAGTTTCTCGTGGTTTCTGCCATGGAAAAGGAGGAAAGACTTTTATTAAAGCAAGTTTTCAAAGACCTTCAGTAACCACAGAGCTACATCATAAATCCATAGGGGAAAAAGTACATATCTCTCTCCTCCTGGCAGTAGCTTCATCACCATGACTTTCAGCACATGGTGTAGAGCATTTCCTTTATGCATCTTGTCATTTTTGCTCCCATTTCTTTGCATCACTGGCACATGTAACATTTCCTGTGTTTCTCCATCTTTGGTTTTATACACTACCTCCCTTCCTCTCTCTGAGCTTGAAGCAATATTAAGCCAGTCCAACACTTTGAAGCCTTTAAAAATTAGACCTCCCTACACTCATTTTCATCATAGACAGTGCAAAACCCAAGAAAGTCTACAAACTGGGCAAGAGGAATATGGGCTAGCTCACCCACATTCAAAGCCTGAAATATCTTAGGACTTGAAAGCCAAACAATCACAACCAGAGAAGGAAAATCCCTTCTTGCACATCTGCCAGGAGGTCTGCACAGAAGAAAAGGAAGTGTTAGGAAGATTTTATAACATGGCATGACTGTGTTTTAAGTATCCTTGTTCTGAAGAAATCGAATAGTTCTGCTCAAGAGTGAAGAGCTTCTGTGCTACTGAGTAACTGAGTCATGTCTCTGATAGAAGGGAACTGCAGATGCACAGTGGGGCAGTCCTGTGGCAGCAATGAACTGCAGACCCTGGCTAGGGAGGCTGCAGAGGGGGACTCTCTGCCCACATAAGGGGCAGGTGAAGACCTGAGCCACCAGTATAGTAACTCTGAGCAGAGGTAAGGGGCTCAGGAGCAACAGCTGTGACCATGCTACAGCACTGTCTGCACTCACCTGCACAGAAAGCAATCCGATGCTCCTCAGGAGGGAGAAATTGCTCTTTGGCCACTTGCACGACTTTTGGGAGGTCATAAATTGTGACTGTGGAATTTGGGTACAAAGAAACACACTCCAGGGCTAAAGCTCCTCCACCTCCTTTGGGGAGAGCAAAAAAGAAGGTCAGAGGTGACACAAAACCAACCTGTCCAGCAGCACCCTCCTGAAGAGCTGCAAGCAGCAGTGCATCCAGGGATGGAGGTGGTTGAGGCACCATCCCTGGATGTGGTTAAGGGTCATTTAGATATGGTGTTGGGGTATATGGTTTAGGGGTGGACTTTGTAGAGTAGGGTTAATGGTTGGACTCGATGATCCCAAGGGTCTTTTCCAACCTGAATGATTCTAAGCTTCAGCCTCAGGGAAACTGGCAAGGTACTTCTGCTACCCACATTCCTCTGTTTGCTCTGCAGGAAGCTCCAGGGTCCCCAGCACCCAGGTCTATGGGGTCAGCCTCCTTACAGCTTTCAGGCATCTCCTCAGCCAGACCCAGCTGTGGATGCAGGAAGGTTGGAAATGAAAAGCAGAGCCACAAACCCTGCTGGGGAAGCAGTGATGGAAGGGAGCTTGACCTATCCCACGAGTCCTGGCAGTGCACAGCAGGATGCTGCAGGGCAAGAGGCTGCAGAACTATCTCAATGACTCTGCCTGAAGGGCAGGACAGAAAGAGTCTGGCACCAGAATGTATCAAGGAACACATGAAAACATGCTAAAGCTGCCATGTCACAGGGGGATGGGCCACTGTTCAAACAAAGAGACTGTGGAGAAAAGCATTCAGCTTCCTAATGCTCTCAGCACTTTCACCTTTCTCTTTTTAACCCAGCCAAGACAGTAAAATACTCCCTTTATTGCTGAGATATCTCCTGCTTTCCATGGTTTTGCCCATAATATAACAGAGGAATTATTTTTTTCTTTACAGAACTTGTAAAAGAAGACAGTTCAGAGGCTTGTTAAAGATCTACTGATGCTCACCTCCCAGGTCATAAATCTGTGTGAAAGAGGAAAGGTCAAATGCAGCAAGAACATCTCTGCCACATATACTCCATATGGAGTTTTGGCCAGCCATGAACTTCAGCATTTCTTCTTCTGATCTAGTAATGCAAATAGACAACAGCATATAGAAAAGGTAGAAAAGGTGATTTCTATCATGTAACTGTTATCACATGTTTTAGTTTAAACACTAAGCTCTGTTTTTTGGACATGGAATGCATTCTCCTTGCATATAAACCTGCTTTGAGTCTAAATGTAGCAGAAAGATACAGCTATGCATTCATGCATTTAAATAGGGAACTAAGATAAGTGATTGTGCTCTTAATTCTCAGGTTTTCTGTGCCAGAGACCTGTGATTTTTTTTCAGAATAGGAAATTATATCTTTCTATTCAGACAGTGTCCCAGTAATGGTTATTTTTGAGAGAAAAATACTGTGTGATGATTCTGATGAGTGGGTTTCTCACATCATCATATTGCATTGTCCTGAGCCAGAATGAAAAACACCAGTTTTGTCTACTGTAAGAACCAAATTTCTATAAATATAGTAATGATTACCTGTACATTGCTCCAAAAGGATCAGCAGATGAAATGCCAAAAGCTCTTTCATATTGGTTTCTTCCTTCTCTGAAATAACAAACAAAAAAAGACATATGACTGGATTTCTTTTTCTTTTACCCCAAACACACTTCAGGGCTGTAGTTTCAGCTAGTTCATCACTGTGGAAGGTGCTCAACTTTGTATAGAATACATGCCAGCTTGATTGTAATGGCTGTAACAGTACCTTCATTTGTCACCCCAAACATGCTGAAGTATTTCTCAATCCTTTACAAGAATGATTATTCTTTTCAAGGCCAGGCTGGATGGGGCTTTGAGCAACCTGGTCTAGTGGAAAATGTCCCTGCCTATGACAGGGGGATTGGCACTTGATGATCTTTAAGGTCTCTTTCAATCCAAACCATTCTATGATCTATGGGAACACATCTCAGACACACAAGATTGGTGCAATCATTACAGTCACATACCCCATATTTGAGCATCAGTTGTACAGACTAGAACAATGAGACTCAAGTCTTACATTAAACTACTCCTATGCACCTTTGCAACAGAACTATCCTTAGTACTGTCCATCATTACTCATCAATTACTTTGTTGGTGTCTCCTCAGGTGAGAGTCACAGTTACATGAGGATCTGATTCCTTGATCGTCTCTACCATCAGAAGGAAAAGGAAAACAAGAACACATACAAATGGAGAACAAGGAAAACCAACACATATTGGCCACATTAAGAGCCAAAATGATCTGTTCTTTCTGAGAACCAGCTAGCATCTTCATTTTCCCCTTCCCCAGACACACACCACTCAAAGCAGCTACACAGATGCTGCAAAGCAGTCTGCAACAGGCAGCACCCAGCAGTCCTCCTCACCTCACAGCATCAGCCAGGTAGTGCCAGCACAAGTAGACTGTATTGCAGTAATACATCACAATATGATACTGAGACTTGGGGCTTGATTTTGTAAGGTACATGTTGGAAATTTCTGTGTTCCTGTAGAGGGCTGGAGGGTGAAAGAAATACATTTATTAACAGGTATTAACATATAGCACCTTGCCAAGCCTATTGTACAGCATGGTATTTATCACCAGAAGATGTCTATATGTCCAAAGAAAACAACCACACTTGATCTACAATCAATGAGTGGGTGAGGGCTGCTCATGAGCCTCGAGGTGTGTCACCCCATTCAATGTATGTAAACCCTATGTACTTACACTTAGTCCAGCAGCAAACACTTCTTTCAAGAACAGCAAGAGGGAATGCCTTATGAGTGTCATCTTTAACCTATAAGCCTACTATCAGAGGAAGCTTTGCTATGCTCTATTTAAATGAAAAATGCCTTGCAGACAAGGCTTTTTTCCAACCAACAAGGTCAGCAAGTGGAGGACAAGTCCCCAGTCCTACAGTCTTAAATCACTAGGGCAAGACTTCTAGCTTCTTCACTTTCTTTTGCCTTTATTACCTCTTTCTTGTGACAGCTCTACTGCCAAAAGCTTCAACCCTACACAGGCATCCAGCAGTCTTTCCATGCCTGTGGTGCTGGTACCCAAGTGTGCAGCAATGGCATCCAAAGACAGAGGCTCTCCTGACTCCAGCAGAAGATCAAACACCCCCAGCTCACAGGCAGTGAACATAACCTGGGGGGAAGGAAAGGGGAGAGGGAAGGATCAGCTGAAAGCACCAAAGCCTACTACATTTCTAAAGCTGCTCTGTGGGAGAATATACATGGATAATAATATTTTCCTCATGTCAAATCATATTTTGTATGAAGTCCAATGATTAGACTGAAGTTTCTCTGAACACAGAGAATACCATACAGTGCTTGTAGGGCACCTTTGGTCATTTATTTTTCTTTTCTGGCAAAGCCAGTCAATGTTTTTGGCTCATAGAGGTTCCCATTTAGAGCCCAGGGTTTGGGTGTGAATGTTCCTGCCTATTCCTTAGTTTCAGAGCTCATTCTCACAGTTTCTCTTCATTTTTGCCTGGAGAGCACAAAGGCAAGAACCTGTGGTGCTGGGTTGTTGGTTTTTTTCTGCTGTTGCTTTTGTTCTTTAACTAAGGATCTAAAGTATGCTGCAGTGAACCCTGGAGGCTTTCCTGTGGCTTGCAGCAGGAAGGAATATCCCACTTTATGGACTGGATTTTCAGGGACAGACGTGCAGGACTAGAGTGGCCTCCCTGAGTCAAGGATGCTCCTTGATTGCCTCATTTGGGCCAGCAGAATTGCTGTGGCTTTTCATAGGGAAGGTGTGTAACATCTCCAGGAACAACCCTCAACTTTCAGACATATGTACCCATACATCCTCCTTTGGTTGTAAAGAGTCCAATTTACAAGTAATCAGCCTTTTCTCTGGCCATACAAACACTCCTGGAACGGTAACAAAGACATCAACTCCACTGACTGCCTCTATCTACAAAGATTTGATAAAGTCCATGGGAATCTCCTTTTACCCTCAGTAAGAACACAGTTTAACCAAAGTTGAGATTTCTTCCCAAAAATAGTGCTAGTATTAATTTGGAAAGCACTGTGCATTCCTCTTTCTCACCAAGCAAAAGGACTTTTCACAGCTCATTTTTCCTCTCTTTACTCTGACCTCTTCCTTTCAGGAGCCTTAGGATGCAGCAGTATTTGTATAACCCAAAGAGCACCCTGGCCAGAAGTGCAGCAAGGCATAATAGGAAAGGTAACTAAAGAGTAAATGAGGAAAAAATCTCCACTGCACTGGATATTAGAAAGGCAAATAACACCAGTAAACATTAAGGCAAGTGGAACTACTATTTCTAGCTTTATACCTTAATCAAATGCTGTTTCTCTGTTTCTCAAACTCCAAAAATGAAACATGAGAAGAAATTCTACCACTGAATGAACCTTCCACATGTGAGGCAGTCTGATAGCAAGCCTTCAGCTTGTTTGTATGGAAAAAAACCCTCTCTTGTGTTTTTTATAAAGCCTCACGGAGAGACAAAGTCTGCTCATCCAAGCTCCCAAAGGTTAATAAATGCTAAGTCTACCCTGAGGGAGTGAGGCTGTTTTCAAATGGTTTTTTTCCTCTGCCTAATGAGCAGCCAGGATGGTTTCCTATCAGATGGTTTTCTTTCCAAAGACTTACATTCAGGACCTGAAGTGAATTCCTTAAATATTTATGTCTGCATACTCTTAGACATAAAGTTATATTTCTTACCTTTGAGACTAAAAATCCCCTGCTGTACTGCAAGATGGTTTGAGGGTTGTCAAGGTCATCTGTGGAACTCATCTTCTCTCTGCACTCAGGCAGAGATTCTCTGCTCCTCGTACTTTAAATAAGCTTCTTTCCCCCAGGTGCTGAGCACATCAGCTCATCCACTTAATCTTATTGCTGCTGAGAAATACATTGGTTACAAAAGGTGTTAGCTATAGTACTTGGTTTCACTGGGTCTTTCTACCACCTTGAGCTGTTTCTTTGGCTTGTCCATCACCAAGTATAAGCTAAAGAAGCAGAGTGGATTAAAGCTTGCATTGTGTGTTCAGCAGTCAGTTAAGACACTGCTACGTCAGAAGCAAAACAGAAATCAGTACAGAACAGCATCCAGCACCTGAACTCAGGGTGATGCACCAGGAGTTCATATCCCTAAGAGAAGTCTTATTGTGGGCTTGTTCCAAAGCAGCTCCACTGCACTGGGCTGGCATTTTTGATGCTGGAAGATTTCCCAAGTATAGAAATCCTTACCTATATCAGTCAGCCTAGTGACAACAATTTGGCAACACAATTCTTCAGGTGAAATGTGGACATTCCCAGGGATTTAAGAGTGATGGAGTATTAGCTCAGCTCAAAGTGGTCACAGTAGGGTCCTGGCCAAGTCTAGCATCTCCCACAGCCCTAATTCCACTCGCCCCTCACTCAAGTGTATGCACGGCACTTAGCTTCACCATGCTGAAACGTGGCCTCTGGGTCATGTACCCAGGGCCTCAGACCTTAACCACACAAGGAAAATAACTGGCATGAACTACAACACAGCAGGCAAAAGCTGCCAAGGAAATAATCTGAGAGCATAGTCAACACAAGGAGCTGAAGGAGAAGAAAGCATCCCAGCCCAGTCTGTGCCTGGAGAATTTTCCAGCCAGAAGTAAAAAAAATCCTGAGTGTGAAAATGCTCAACCCTTGATTCTTGTAGGTTTGACTACACAGCAGACACTTAGGTGCACATCTGGAGCCTAGCATGTCCTAAGGGGCCATAAATCCACTTCACTTAGGGCAAAGTGAGGGGATTCAAGAAGCTCTGGTAATAAAATGAGCACACAGTTCATTAAACCCACTTGAAGCACTTTTTCAGTTATGACTGAATCTATCTGTGGGGTCACCACATGTAAACATCTAATGGGATTACTACTGCTAGCAAGATGTAGGGGAGAATAGTTGCAGATAACCTACAGCAGACTGATGCAAAGCCACACAGCGTGTTGCTGTTTCAAAGCAAATTGTAAGTGAGGCTTAAAAGTCTAAGCCTCTTTGAAGCTACAAAATGCATTCATGAAGATGAAATTACAATGGCTTGCTTTCTCTGAGAACCCCATCAAGGTTTCTGTCATAATGTTTACACCATGTGCAGGCTAAAGCTCTTATTTTACCTCTTCAGTTCTATTTTGGTGATGAATTTTGCTTGGCCTAAATGACTCACTACAGACAAATACTACACACACACAAAATTACATAATTTTTGCATAACCTTTGAAACTAAGCAATGATCTATGAACAAAACAACTGTGCTTCACTATCATTATTAAGCCTCGAACTGTGCCCAGCTTATATCAGATTGATATCAAATGGTCTGGAAGAGCACTAAGATAATACAGTTTGTGCCCCAGTTTGGGGCTTTTCTTAAAGAATCCTAAAAGCCAAGCTATGAAGTATCAATACTTTAAATAGAACATCCAGTTTTAAACTAACTGCTCATTTTCCTTAGAACTTCTAATTCCTGTCATGTTTTACAATAGATACATTTTCTACTGGTACATAATCCTCACTGGCCAGTTTCAGAAGTAAATAGCCAGGTAACTTGGCAGACATTCTCATTGGATAGGATTTCCAGCAGCTAAGGGTCTGAAAGTAGAGGTAGCACAGTAGCTGAGTCAGACTCTATCCAATATTCAACCATACCAACATAAAGTTAATGTTTCAAAAGGATTTATTAGTTTGGTATGTCAGACTAATGGACCATCAAGAACATCTTGGATCATCAAGAAGAATGGTTGAGCTTCATTATTCTAATGTGTTCTGCAGATTTTCATACACTGACATAGGAAAACAGCACTTCAGTTCACTGGAAACAGGTTTTTATTTTACCATAAAAAGGCAAAATAAACTCTTTCAATGTAATGTTATAGCTTTTCATATTCCTGAGCTGCATTTTAGAAGCAAAAGTATTCTTAAATGCATTCAACATGAGACACTGCAGACTTGCTTTCCAACACCACAAGTAAAAATAATTTAGCAAGAAGGCCCCTTTTTCAAAAGACAATGACTAGCTCTGTATGTACCTGAAAAAAATGTTTCAGGTGGCTCTGTGTCACCTGAAGCACTTACAAAGCCAAATATGTCAAGAAAACAACAGAACAACTTTTCAACCATTTCATCACTGCTTTGTACTTCCTACATCAGTGCCTCTCTCAAGGTGAGAAGTAGTATACAAACAGCATTACATGCCAAAATAATTTGGGCCACAAAGCTTGGCATCATACAGACATAAGAAAGAATCACAGCAGTTGAAAAGATATTCTGCATATCTTTATATTCAGTTCTAAAAACTCTATGAAAGTCCTGCTATACATCTCAATCAGCAAAAAACTCTTATATTGTTAAATGTAACTTTATTGAATGTACCAGAAAGCATTTTAAATCAAATTTGCATGTAATAGCTTTTCATGTCTGGAGTTCCTATAGCTGGCACTCATGTACTCCTCAAGCCAAATTAGGTGATACAGAGATAAAAACTAAACTGACTAAAATTAAGGTTTAGAAAACTGAAAATGAAGAAAACAGGTTGGCTTTTAGCTGTGTAGGAACTCAAGCACAAGCACAGGTGGTTCTTAACTCCACTGTAGTACAAACCTAAAGAGACAAGACAGCATGAAGGAACATAACAAAAAGACCCAAATCAAGAGTCATCAGTTTTCTTGATTTCAGGGACTACATACGACTGGTTAAAACAAATGAGTTTTCTACAGCAGTCACACCGATGAGGTCTCCTTTACAACTTCCTGACCCTTTTGTCCAACCATAGCCTTTTCCAAGGAGCCAAGGAAGGCCTCCACTACCCACTCCAAGTACTCCTGTGCTTACTCAGTGATCTCCTCCTGTGCCTTCGCCTCCTGCTTGTGCTTCTGCGACTGTGACTCCTTTCTCTTCTGTCTCGTTTGCGTTCACTACTGCGAGTTCTTCTGTAACGCGATCGTCTGGGGCTTACACTTCTCTGCCGAGGGCTGTAGCTTCTGCTAGAGTGTCTGTGATATCTCCTTTCTTTCCTGTGCTTTTCATCCTGGGAACTCACATCTCTCCTGTGCCTGCTTCTGTCTCTTTTACCCTTGCTCTCATCAGTGTTTATGCTGCTACATGAACGGCTCTTTCTTCTCCTTGGCTCGCTGCTACGTTTGCTCTGCTCACAGTGAGACTCCTTCCTGCAGGTATTCTGGTCATAACTAGAAAGGTTCTTCTGCTGCTGGTTACTGGCAGGAACACATGAAAGTACCCCTGAATTTTTTTTCTCAGAACACCTCTCAGAGTTTGTGGTATGATGTTTCTGACCTTCTTTCACATGATCTTTGTCATGAATGTTGCCATTCAAGTAACTGCGTTGAGTGTTTACCCTCTCAGGAGATGCCACTTCTCTTTGAGAGCCAGGAGGCAGTTTGCCTGGAACAGCCTGTCCCGAGGTAGAAGTGATGCAGCTGGATGACACAGTGTGTGGAATGCCACCAGTGCTTTTTGCAATGTCACACTGAGAAGCTTCACTTTCTTCTTTGTTTTGATTAAGTGCCTCCATTTTCTTGCTCAGGAGGTTGTTCAGTAGTTTCTCCCTCAGTTCCTTTTCTTTTCTTTGCAACCCCAGTGCTCTCTCTTTTTCCTCTTCCACACGTTTGAGCTCAGCCTCCTGAAGCCTTCGTCTCTCCTCCAGCTGCTGGAGACGAAGCTTTTCTTCATTATGTTCTTGCTCCAAAACTTTTACTGTCTGAAAGACAGGCAAAGGAAAGGTAACAGTAAACAAAAAAAATCTTTATAGACCTGCTGACACTTCCACGTTGTACCTGAACATAAAAGCAGTAACATGGCAAGAAAATAAAATCTAAGAAACAGAACGTAACCATCTCAACATAAAGTGGTTGTTTCCCTCTTGAAGGGAAAAATATCCAAACCAATTAAAAAAAAAACTCACTAAAGGAAAAACACCTGTGCTTTGTCAGTTTTTAATTTCTACAGAAAATACTTTACATTCCATTATACCTTAACATGACTTTATCCAAGTCTTAAGCAAATGCCATTCTGTTTCAGTGAAAAGTAACAATAGTCAAAGACACAGAATCTAACATCTGAAACCAGAGCTGACAGTACTTTTCCTTTAGAAAAATCAATTCTGTACCTTTTGAAGCATCAAATAATGAAAGCTCATTTTCTGAAACAGTTAATGGAACTGCTGAAAGCCACACACAAAACAGCAGCCAAATTGGAATAAGAAATAAGGATTCTTGCACCCTGTCCTCTGTGTTTAGTTCCTTTTATCATGCTTACACAGTCTTCACTGGACTTAAGAGCAAGACTGCCAATTCCTTTACAGATATTAAGGACTACAGGTTCAAGTTCACTCTTCCATTTACCTCCGTGTGCATATTTAAGCAAGGGAGAAATACTGTTTCATTGCACTTTCCTCAGTTTTTGGTATAAGGAACAGCATCTGGAAAGCTACTACACCAGTGTTTAATGAGCCAGTAAAAGGCTTTGTTCTGCTGGGTTCTTCATTAGCTTCTGAAATAAATACTGAAGTTACCTTTGCCCTGCTTAGCAGTTCTGCTATTAGTCTAATGGACTGGAGATTCCTCTGAGCTAACAGGAGCTTCCTTTCTTCTAACTTTATCTTCTCTTGCAGTTTTTTCTGTTCTTCAGCTTGTAGCTTTTCAAGTTGTTTTTTGTTCCGTCGAACCTCACGATCTTTCTGTTTCTGTTCTCTCTTACGCAGCTTTTCTTCTCTTTTTCTCTCCCTCTCATATTCTTCAAGCTCTCTCTGCTTCCTAAAAAAAGAGATGAATATATTTTTACCTTATTTACAGCAGGTAATTTTAGACTGCTACTCTAGGTAAACATCTATTTTGTTCTTTGAGTAGATTTGTTTCAATTCAACCAGAGATAATAATGCATCAGGCAGCTGGGTAGTGAATCATTATAGTGAAAAGAAAATATGTTAAAATATGTTAATATGTGCAGGGGTTGGTAGTTTTTACTTCAGTCATTAGGACAAAATCTTAGCTTATGTAAAAGGCTGAGGGTTTCCAAGATTAGGTATCTAATGGCACAATTTTAAGGAAATTGTGGATTTTGCAGATTTAATATTTTGAACTGAACATAAGCATCAGTGATAATCTAAAATAACTTTAGAGTTTCAGAAACTTTTTAGTACCTAAACACTAACCAATGAGAATTTAGATATATCAAGGCAAATGGACACCACTACCTCTGAAACAATGTGCTCCACTTGTGCTTATATTCCAAATAGCTGTCTTATGACATTTGCAACCCTACACATCTTAAAATGTCAGTTAAGCTATTCCTGTATCCCATCCCTTTCCTGCAAAACTACTAAAGTTAAGAATAAATGAGCTTTATAATATCAAAGTTACTTAGTAGTAGAATTAGTGCATTATTCTCTACTCTCCATTTACAATACACATTTTTCCGTCAGAACAACTACATATTGTGTTTTGGAGTTACAGTTCAAGAATAACAAAAGTGAAAAATAATCTTCTTTCCAAATACCATAACCTCTGAACCCTATTTCCTCAAAAATATAATATTCTCACTCTGTTTGAAGAGCCTCTGTTTAGCTACAGGAGTAGAACCCTGAAAGGAAACTTGTGTTTAATTATTGTCTATCTATTGATGGTGCTGTGAAGCAACAACTACAGCTCTGTTATGCCTTAGTGTTAAAAATATAAATCACCTATAAGCAAGAAATACCTTTCTTCCTCTTTTTGTTTCTCCTCAGCTTCTTTCTCTCTCCGTTTCTGTTCTTCTCTCTGTTTCTCAAGCTCTTGAAGCTTTTGCCTTTCCAGCTGACGCTTCTTAATTGATGCATCACTGAGGTGTTTTGTTGAGTCAAAAGAAACCTTGACAGGATACAATTGAAAACAGTTTAAGTAGCCAGAAAACAATAAATCCAGGACAACCTACACAGTCCCAAACAATTTTAACCTAGCATAAAGCTATCCAAACCACAGTGTAAGTATAAGACCCTTTTCAAAACAAAGGGAACTTCCCTATGTGCCCACAGCAAGCACTAGTGTACCATAACCAGGAACTCAATGCCTGCACATTAGCACAATCAGGTACCAGTTTACACTTTTGTGTGTTTGACATCCAAAAGTAAACCCTAGTATGGTTTAGGCCAAGTCATGTATGCTATTAGGGGCTGTGCAGCACGAAGCAGAAATGGCTCCATATAAAGCTTTCCCTTTGTGTCTAGAACTGTGATACTTTTCAGCACCAGAAACAGCTCTAGAACACTCAGCACCTGGTTTAAGGAAGTGCATCCCCACCAACTCTAACACCAAGATTCCCAAATTGAGGTACACTGGGCTGAAGCTCCAAGTTTGAGACTGCGTACAGAAGAGAAAAGGAGGTTACACACAACTGGGAAAACCTTCAGCTTCCAGGACACTGGAGTCCACTTTGGTCATGTCCAGCTGCATGCTGGAACAGGACACCAGCAGACATGACAGCCCTGCTGTCTTAATCTCACATGCTGGATACTACTTATGTGTAGGCAGTCTGGAGTCTATAATACATTCCTGCAGGTCCATCACCATGAATCAAGGGGCAGAGAACAAGAAGCACATCCTCTGCACTTTAATTCACACAAGCTCTATGTAAAATTATGTTTCACTAACAGGTTAAAATGACTGACAGGTAGAAGCAGACAAAGCACTGAGATCTGGCTTGACAGCACAGTTGCAAACACAGCCCTCTCTTTCTTACCACTCCCCCCAGGGCAGCTGCCAGGAAAGCATAATCTTGGCTTGCAGGGCCAAACTAAATTTGGGAACTCTGATACCCTGCATGTAAGTGACAGCTTGAATTTCACACCCCCTTGAAAGTCAAGGTACAAAGAGTTTCTATGCTCTAACGGACAAACTTTGAGAACAAGATAAAAGTTTGCAGTATTTTACTTACATTGACTGAACTACAATAAATATTTGCATGTTCCCACACTACACAGACAAGCACTCATAGACTTTCTGATTTGATGAATGACTATTGAGCATACCAAAATACACCCACAAGCATTTCACTCAACCAGTATGTAAAGGCACAGACCACCCCCAAACATACCAGAGCAAGTTTTCTTCAGGCCATGCTTTCACAGATACTACATCTGAACAGACTGTCTCATGCTCTCCTATCATATTTTCTAAGACAGTGATGTCACAGAAAAAAAGGGCTGGAAAATTCAGTATGTAAATATTATGAATTAAGCATACTGCATTCACAAGAACCTGTGCTACAGATTAACATTATCTTTCACATCTTTGTGAGGCCTTTTTGTATGTGATGTACTCCAGTGATTAACTGTGTACTCCCCAGACCTTACAGGCCATGTCCTATTAAACTGCACAGTTCTGACACTTGTCTGGTAGACCTCATTATCAAGGCAGGGACCAAATAGTGAGGCTGTGAAATTCTCCTCAAAAAAGATTCTATTTTTAGTGAACACAAGAGAGACCACTACAGTGTATCAATGTAGGTTTCAAGCATCAGAGAAATAACATTTCATGGTACTTGGTCTTTCCTGTCAGCTCCCTTAAAAAAAGCCTGTTTCTCACCTTTATATTGCAAGCCACTGCTTTGCCATCATCCCCTTTATACATCAGCTTCATCCCTCGCAGGGCATTCATGGCCTTAATGAAACCTGCGTACTCTCGGTACTGAACGTAAGCTTCAAAATTTAGGTGACCTCCAAAACTGAAAGTGTGGAAGTTTCTGCCAGTCATTTCTTCTCTGTAAGGATCCAGCATGGGTATGTCCACATTACGGATTTCTCCAAAACTCTGGAATACTTTGATCAGGACTTCTTCACTTGGCTTTTCCGAGCCAGAGTCCTTTGCAGCAAACCATTTACAAGGCAAGCCCTCTAAGTGAATAGTATCTGGCCTTTCCCCTGGCAAAGTTTCATTCATGTCTTTTGCATCCCGGAAAAAGGAGTCCCAGTCATGTCTGGTAGGAAAGTCAATCTTATATTCTGCAGCACGGACTTTTAAGATGTCAGAGAAGCCACTCAGCTTTATTGTTTTGCCATCAAGGCATGCCAGGAAAGATTTCACCAAGCTTTTGTTTTCAACTTCACCTTCAAAGCGGATGAAATCCATCGTGCTTTTAGAAATCCGCAGAGTGGAAAACTGATGAGTTTGCACCATCCCTTTCAGTCTTTCCATCACTTCCCAGTTGGAAATGGATTTTCCTGGTTGTTTCAGCTGAGGAAGTGCCACACTGATGGTCATTTTTGTAATGGGTTTAAGGTATAACCCACAGGGAGCACAGAGCTCTACAGCTTCTGATGTATCATGAACTATTGTTGCGGCAGCCATAACACAGAAAAAGCATAGGATAAAGAGAATAAAAGATGCAAGTTTAAGTTGCAGGCCAACAGTAGTCAAAATAAAATAGCCCTTATCCGTAAATAATTGAATTCTTTGGCCATTTAACCATTCCCAAGTTAAAACAAAGTTTCTTAATACAAGAGCCAATTAGAGAGTTAAAACCGAGCAGTACAAACATCTTAAATTACTGTATAACCCCTAGAGAGACTCTAAGTAATTAAACCTCAGTAAGGCCTCAGAGAAAAAAACTAAGAAGCTGACGACAATCTTAGGAATACATGAAGTTGGTATGTGATGGCTCAGAAAGCAGCTACCCTTTCTTAAGGAGGGAGGAGGGAACTGGCAGAGCGATGTCACACTGCTTTGAAGTCTACTTAACAAGCAGTAAACCCCAGCAGGGTAGCGCCGAGGCGGATCCCACGTTCTGGTGTCTGCAACGAGAGAAAAACGTTCCTTTTATGTAAAAGCCTGAAACCCCACGGCCCTCCCTCCGAGGAAACAGCGTCAGCAGCGCATAAGGCAGGGAAGACACTGGAACCACCGACCACCACCGGCCACACAATCCCTCCCGTGCAAGACCAGCAGCTATCCCCGACAGGAGGAGCCCTGGCAGCTGGGCGAGACGCCAGGAAGACGCCGGCGGGGAATATCCCTCGCCCTCTCCGACTCCAGGGGACTAGGCCGGGCCGAGCAATGGTTACCTGCAGCTTCCGCCGCCACCGCCTCCTCTACGCGTTCCCCTGTTTGCCAGTGCCCAGCGGCGCCCCGCCAGCCGTCCGTCTCCGTCCCCTTCCCTCCCGCTTCCCCGAAGAGGCCCTCCTGGCGCCCGCCTCACCCGCAGCCGGCGGTGTGGGTCGACCCCGCGTATGTTACCCCCGGCCCGAGCTGAACCTTTCCCCTCCTCCCGCCGCCGGGATCGCTTCCGCTTCCGCGAACCGGAAGGCTCCCCGGGCGGCAGAGGGGCGGGCACGCTCTCGATGGCAGCGGCGTGACAGCAGCGTCTAGCGGCGGGGCGGCTGAAAGCCGGGATGGGTGCTTTGGGCTGAAAGGCAGGCTCTGCTTTCCGTCAGAGACATACTGGGTGTAGTGCAGGCAGCAGGCTTGTTTCCCTGTCAAGGTGATTGTCACCATTTCCTCCTGCAGCACAAAGGCCCAGAGACCCTGCTGAAAGCCACTCCACACTGCCTGGAGAACAGAGCTGAGGTCACCAGCTTCCAAGGAGGATAGCTTCCAGCTGGCTGCTTACCACACATGTCCAATAGTGTGTGCTTTTTGTTTGAAAACAAACGCAAGCTCTATGTATGGCTAGGCTTCGCGAATGAAGATCCAGGGAGGGCTCCACCCACGCTCCTCATCAGCGCCTTTTCCAAGCACGCTGATAAAAAGAGGATAGCAGATAGCACCCTCGAGCCTGCACAAGGGATTTTTTTTAGGTGAGACACAGCATGCGCAGAGCTGGACCCACCCTTTAGTCCTAAGGTTCATCTGCCAGGGCCTAGCAAGCTTGGACGCTGGCAGCCAAGTCCTTAGGACGTAGATTTTATTAGAATGTCCTTCTCTTAGCTGGAAGGCCTTACAGGGCTAAATGAGCTCCATCTGCCCAGGTTTGGAATCAGAGTTGTCCTTCTCCCAGGATGACTGCCAGAAGGCTAATGAGCTCATCCTACCCATCCAAGGATTCTAGGAACATGGGTATCACTCCCCACACTTTACCATGGGTAATGAGTTTGCTCCCTCTGCTGTTGGCACAGTTATGGCACCAGGGGCCACAGGAGACCCCAAGTGATTTTCAGACTGTGCCTGACCCAAGCTCTATACTCATGAAAGAACAGCACAACAACAAGACATAATTTAGCGGCATAAACAGGAGTGACTAGTGCTATTTGAGGTGCTGTAAGGTATCCAAGCTATGTACAAGGGTCTGGAAAACATGCCACATGGCCTATAGGAAACCGGAGTACACTATCAGTTGGAGGTTACCCTACAGCATCCCAAATGTCCGAGTTAGACAACTGAATTCAGCCTTCAGTGCCATCTTAGGGGCTGTGGGGTCTAGGTCTTGAACCCACTAGGTCTTAAACTCTCATATCCGATACCTTCAGTGGTTACAACACTGAATCGCACTAGTTCACTAGAGGGAGTGCTTGTTATTTACTTGTACGTAAGAGGTCTAGTCATAAACACAATGAAACAGGCTAAAAACAGCAGATACAAGAGTTTGTATTCATGTCAGAATACAGACCATTTATCCTTTCTTGGAAGAGAATATAGTTCTCCCAACTATGCATGGTCTTGCATGTGTACTCTGTTCTTGTAATGCTCTCTAAATGGTGCAGCATTTTCTTCACCTTAAGGGTAATGCCTGCAAGATGTTACATGGGTGTTCACACATACAGAACAGCAACCCAGTGTGACTCTATTTCCTTTCCTTCCCTCTTCCTTCCTCTCCAAAACACACCAAAGAAGAAGAAAATCTCTTTTGAGTTTAAAACTGAACTGCATCTGTTGGAGAATGACTTATCTCTCCCACTATATCATATCTATTAACTCATGGGGGATCATGACTCTTTTAAGCAAGTTCTGCTGATCACAACATTGTAGGATGTCAGTCTGACCAGATGCAGAGCATGAATCTCAGTACAGTTTAGGACATCCTTATGTGACTAATCTCAAATAAGTGGCACTATTGAAACAGATTACCTGTTTTTTCCACTAGGGAAATCTCTTATGGATAAATGATGTATCAGGCTGGTAATGTAGAGACAAAGATATTGCTTCCCTCAGACTTCATCTTCTACTTGGGTTGCACTTAATGTTTTAATAAATACTTTGCAGCTTTCCCTGCTTTAAAGAGAAGGTGGATATAGATTGGAATGTCAGCACTGCAAAGATATTAATGTCCATTCTGGAAAATGACCTCCAGTGGTGACTCCAGCATTTGTGATGCAGGGTGAGTGAAACAGCCATACAGTGCTTCATGAGTAATGAGTCCAAAAATAGATGTTTGAATTGGGGAAAAAGTATGTATCCTTCTACCAAATATTCTAGAATAGCTTGGTAAGTGATTAAAAGAAAGGAAAAGAGGAAGTAGGTGTTGCAGTATAACATATTTTCATTGGCATCCTACAGCAGAAACACATTCAATGAGCAAAGGCTAAAGGAACTGAACGTGTGTTTAAAAAAAATCAGGTAAGAAATTCATTTATTTATTAAGAATTTATAAAGTCATTAGGAGCAGAAGTAACTTCTTTCTTGGATTGTGTGACTGATTGGAGTGTTTGATCTGTGGTAGCATTTGTACAGTCTTTGTAGTTTGAAGAGATTGAGTTTGTCTAGCCTGGAGAAGAAGAGTGTTTAGGGGGCTTATGTAGGAGGAAGCTCATTCTCTGTGTTAAGGGTGGATAAGACAAAAATCCCAGGCTCCAGGCTGAGTAAAGAAAGAGTCACATCTGGAAGACTTTTTTCTTTTTTTTTTCTAATTGAATGGGTCATTGAAACAAATTGCCTGAGGAAATTGTATCTTCCATCATTCTTTCTAAGAAGGTGTTTGATAAACATTTTATGTCAGAAATCGAACTAATTCTCCCACAGGGAAAGGAAACAAACAAATAAGACACTACCCAGCCCTGTTTATATTGTCAAACTGTGATTATAGAATCACAGAATCATTAAGGTTGGAAGAGAACTCTAAGATGACATCAAGTCCAGCCATACCTATCACTAACATTCCACTAAACCTTCTGGAACAGGAGCAGAACCCAAGATGTGTTTCACCTGAGGAAACATCATAATTTCTTGGAATCTTTGTTTTATAAGAAAAACATTAAAGAAAAAACAACCCCCAAACCAATCTGGGTGTGTATAGTTTTGCTCTGACTCGGACCAAACCCAAATCTGGAAAGCACTTGAATTTCCCAGAAACCTCAGAACTCTTTCTGATCACCCCTGGAAGGATGCTCACTCTGCTTTTCACCATTTTGTTCCTTAGAACAAAAGAAGTTGATTTCTGCACAAACCTTTTTCAGGAAGCACATGGTTCTCTTGTGGCCATGGCTGAACTTTTCAGAACAGGAGATGTAAAGTTAATTTTTCAATATCTGTTTGTGAAACAGCTAAAAAAATCCCTCACGATCTGTACTAGTGAGGGATGCCTAGCAAAAAGAAAAACAAATGCTATTTTTTGCCTTGTATTTCTGAGGTTAAAGTTCAGCATAAAATCAGCAGGAAGCCATGGCATTCAGATGAAAAGGCTTATGGCACCTGGTCTGAGTCAGAGCAAAAAAGTCCCTTTCTTCAGAGATGTTTCAGATGCTTTATTACTGTCACAGGAACAGTAATGTAGGAATGAACTTTCAGTTACAACTCTCCATATGGTGGTCAGAAACTTGCTGTTTCAACAATCTCTCAAAGCCATGGCACCACACATGTTCTTTCTGCCCTGTCAGCAGCAATTCCCTGGCAATGAACAAAGTGGATTTTCAGCAGGTACCACTGCCTCAGCCTTGGGAATCCCAAACTGACTCAGCAGCATCTCTGGTGCTGTGACCCTGCTCAACCCAAGGCAGCAATCTATCTAGCTGAGGTGAGGGCTCTTGTCCCACTGTCTAAGATACCTTCATCTGAGGATCACCTCTGATATGAGGATAAGGCATCTGAGCTGAGCCCCAGGCCTGGAAGCCTGTCCCAGGAGCTCTTAGGCAGGTGTTTTGCTCCCAACATCTGGGAATTCTGTCACCCCTCAGCTTCGCATGTTAGAATCCTACTTTGAAATGGCTTTATTCATGTCATCCCCAATGCCTTGCTTGAGAAGCAGCTCATTACAGTGTTTATGAGGAGGACTGGGTCACTTTGAAGGTGTTCTTTGGACACTAATGAACTTTAATAACTGTAGTGTGAGGCAGTGCTCTTGGGGCTTTAAGGTTTTTCAGGAAATGATTTTAAAACTTTTTGATTTATACTTCAGGGGTTATCTGGGCAAAGCTGTTGGGGACTCAGTAATTTTTTCCCCATTTCTCTTCCTCTCACTTGTATCAAAGCACCAAAACATCCAAGGAGCCCCCCAAATGTGGTATGTATGGAGAATCCCTTCTCACCTTTTGCCTATACTGCATTATTTTCCCCTGCCTCCAAAAGTGCCAAATTTTCCTAATGCTTGTGGCTTCTCATCCCTGCAGAAGAGCTCTATCCTGAAGGGGAAGTCAGCCACAGTAGCTATGCTGGCAGGGGTGAGTCAAATGGAAAAGGAACAAAAGGAAGTCAAGTGTTTGATATAGATGAGTAAACTGTCCTTCTTAGGAGGTTCAGGATGGAGATGGAAAGCCAAGGAATGAGGACAACCTTCTTTCCTGTTTCATACTGTCTAAAAAAGATTGTTAAGATATGTGTAGAGGAAAGGGTGTGCTAGTAAAAGTAATTATGAGGACAAGTGGAAGAAAGAAAGAGTATTATTGATATCAGAGCTCACATCCCACTCTAGGGGAGCAGATATACATATTTCCATCCTAAGCTGTGTGCTGTCAGTCTTGATATCTGCTGACCAAAACCCCAAATGTTTTCATTATTATAACCCCATTTTTCCTGCTCATTTGCTGATAAGCACAATCTTCTCAACACTGAAACATCAACTGAAACTTTTATCTTAGGACTTTTATCTTAGCTCTTCAACACTGAGAGGAAGACAAGTCAATGGAGATAGTGTTAAAAATATATGAGTTATGTTAATAATTTCTTTCTAGTTCTTTTCTTCGGGTTGATGTTGTTTCCTGAAATGTAGAATACAGCTGCAGAGAGCAGAGTACAAACACAGTTCCAAGAATTATCTCCTAGACAACAAAAAAAAGTGCTTATACACAGAATAACTCAGCTTTCTACAGAGTTTGGAGGAGCTGGAAGGTACCACTGTAAACCAGTGATGCATGGCATTATCTGGTGGGTGTTGTAGCTGCACATCATTGCAGCTTCCAAATCCTACATCTGTTATGGCAATTGCAGCTGTAACAATATCCTTTAGCTAACAAAACAAGGGTGAAGGTAGCTACGAGCTATAGCTGAGCCTAAGAGAAATTGTGCATTGCTAATCTGACCATTTTGTACAGCTGGCCAAGTCTGAGTCAAGTAAAGTTCTGGTGGCAGTGAAGAGGAGGTTGAGAGAAGTGTTTGGCTCACAATTGCTCCTGCACATCTGTAGTTCAATGCTAATGGTGCCCGAGCTTTGGCCAAGAAGTGGCAGATCCCTACCAGTGGTCAAAGCTTTGTAATTTCTGTTGCCTCTACAGTCAAAGCCAGGCACAGTCTGAAAATCCCTTGGGGTCTGCTGTGGCCCCTGGTGCCATAACTGNACACTTCAGTTTTGCATTGGGTCAGAGGGGCAGTGTGTGCCTCATAGCAGTTTGAAAATGTTCCTTCCCAGGACACAACCCTGCTTTGCATCCAGCTAGTGCCTCCTGAAGGGAAGGAAGCTGGGGAGAGTGGAATAAGGAGAGAAGACTTTGAAATCAGCAAAATGGGTTTTCCTGAAGCTGACCTGGAATAAGTTACAACAACAGAGAAGTATTGCAGGCACTTGGAATAGGGCTTGTGTTGGCCATCCCTCCTGCTGCTTCTCTTCCCTTCCCTGGGACAGCAATTGTTTGCTCCTGCCTTATTCTGGCAGGAGCAGGAGGATGTTTGTGGTGCTAGCTGTTGCTGTTAACTCATCTCAAAATGAGGGAGCCAGGGACTTGTGCAGTGGAGGAGGATCTGGCTGCATGTGGGAGCAAAGTTTCAGGGTTTCATGGTTGGCAAGGTGCATGCCTTCATGTGGGGAAGGAAGGTGGTTTCCATCAACGCTTCTACATGTGGGATGAAGAAAATTGACCTAGAGAACAATCAAATTTAAATACATTTAATGGAGCTCAATGAGCTGCAATTACAGATGTACCAGCCTTGATCTTTATCCTGTTTGCTCAAATTCTTTCTCCTCTATCAGTTTTGCTATTCCCTAATGCTTCCTTACTGTGGAATGCAAAGTAATCCTGTCGTAAAAGAGATGATTGAGAAAACACGTTTAGTTTTTTCCCCATTGTTATGAAAAACAATAGATGGAGCTGAAACCTGCAGGAAGTATCCCTTATCATCCCCAGCCACAGGCTCATTAAAGACTCAGCCTCTCACACTTGGAGCTATGTCTCTGGGATCAGAAATTACAAAGAGGTCACTATATATTAACAAAAGCTGAACCTGCTCCTTGTCTATTTGTGTGGGAGTCAGCAAGGAAGGTGAATAATATCCCCCAGATCTAAGGTGAAGCAAGAGGAATCTGCAGGATAGGAAAGCTGGTACAAATGAGTTCATGTTGTGGGAACCAGGGAAACACAAAATGTTTTCCTCTTCTGGAGGGTTAGATGTGCTCAGAGACTTGAAAATCTACCTGTCATGTAGCTACCACTGTCAGTTCAGAATTAAAATCCTTACATTTCCCTCCAAGACCTTAAAGTTAAGGTAAAGGACGCTTCAACATTAGATAGAGAAAAAGAAATCAACTCAGAGAAAATTTTGTTTCAGGTCCCAGCAGGGGTTTTCTTCCCAAAGCCAAAGTGCCAGACTGCATAGGAAACAAAGAATTCCTGGAAATTCATTATTTTTGTTCTTTTTATCCACCCCCCCTTTTTTTTTTTTTTAGATTTGGCTCCTAGCTGCTTCTCAGGAGTTTGTTCCATGCTAAGTCGGTCAGTGAGGACCATGGAGAATACTGCTTTTGTACTGAATTTTCACTCTCAATCAGCCAAATCAGTTTGTCCATCCCTGGACCCAGCTTTCCCAAAAGTCTAGGTCATGTAGAAGCTGCAGCTCATAGTGGTCCAGCAAATTGGCCACCTCAACTGGGATAACTATTGCTGCTTTCAGTGTCTCCATTAGAGCTACAGAAGTACACTAGGGCCTTCCTCCAACCATCTTCAGATTCATTTCTTCACTCATGGGTGTATTTCTGTGCAGCTATAGTAAGCAAATGCTTCCACACTTGCTGCTGCTCAAGGAGCTGCAAGCTGTGCCTGGTGACTTGCTCCTTTGCCTTCAGCAAAGAGGGAAGGGCATTGAAGCTGGCGTCTGGCTGCTGCTGGCAGGCTTGGCATCTCTGTGTGTGACAGCATATAGCCTGGGGGAGGATTTCAGTGTCCATCCAATAAGTTAGGACATTGTCTTAGGACCTTGGCATCACAGCAGAAGTCACCAGGAGGCACTGTTACCTGTGTCCTCCCTAACTCTGCACCAGCAGGAGCTCTGGCAGGTGCAAAATTAAATTTTCTGAGGTGCCAAATGGGTCCTGGTGGGAGGAGGGACAAAAAAGTGAAAGCTCACATAACACACAGGGAGGAGGAAATCTAGGGAGGGAGGGTGGGATCAGTCAGGTAGGGAAGGTGTGCTCAGCCTCCTCTGGTTTCTGTCCTGGGGTGGGGAGCAGCAAGCAGTAAGCCCCTCACCTTCACGGGGGTGATGGCAATCAGTGAAGCTGAGCCACACACTGAAAACAAATCCATCCTCCCTAACAAAGTAGGGGAGATGCTCAAGAGTGGATGCTGCATGTTGCCCTGCTAGCCCTCTGCCTGCTGTTTGCCTTCAGAAATATTGCTTACAGTAAAGATGTTGCTTTGGCTCACAACTCTTTTAGGGCTTTCTTCCCCCTTACTTTCAATGGTATCACAATTATTCCAAAACTTCTTACTGAAAATGTCTTACTTCCCTTCATACCCAATTTGGGGAAACCAAAAAGCAAAGCAGTGCTTTCAAGTTTGCTTGATGTCAGATTTTTATGATGTGCTATATGCTTGATACAGTGCTAACAGTAATCCAGATAGCCTATATTGCCAAACTGAAGAGTTTGTTTGGCATTAAAGAGTCTCCTCTTTGATCCCATTGTTTATTATTATGCTGCAAAGAGTTTCAACAACAGGCACAAGTGAAGATCTGCAGATGCATTCCTGAGACATGCAATTGAAATGAAGATATGCCAAGAACTTCCTGAGAGAAGAACTGCAGAACTGAAAATACATTTAATTTGGAAGAGATACATATTACAGTTTTATTTGGGACCTGAAAAGACTGCTGGTTTATGTCTCAGATTGCAAAAACCCACAGAAAAGTATATGCTGCTCTCTGCCAGGACATGATTGCAACTTCTTTGGGAGGCAATTACCAGCACTAGACAAAGCTCATTGTGGATAGTAAGAAAGATAGTAAGAAAGGAACTTCCTTGGCATAAGAGTACTCCAGCATATGAATGTCTCTGAATTAGAAATGCAAGGTATACATTAGTGCAGGGGCCCTGCACCCTGCTAGACTACATTTCTTAGGCTTAAAATAATTCTTCTGAAGCTTCTCCCCCGTATATATTGCTCAAGGAAATGACTGAAGACAATACAATAAACATTCAGTCATGCAGCAAAGAAATATCTGGCCTGAGAGCAAAATTCATTGTTGCCTGGGTCAAGGATAAGTACAAGAGGAGTTGACAGAACCTGCAGTTGAAATCTGAATGGCAAAAAAAAGAAAAGGGCATTTTAATCTGTCTACGTAGATTTGGTTTCCTCTTTGCAAGCAGTGTTTGTGTTGTTGATACACTCAGTGTTAACACATTATCTGCAGGTTTTCTCATGGGGTCAGTGCTTTATGGACACGGCCCATCATTTTATGGAGCCCCTAATATCTGAAGGATATAACAGTATCCCAGTATGTCAGGGGTTGGAAGGGACCTAGAAAGATCATCTAGTCCAACCCCCCTGCCAGAGCATAGCACAGCAGAAAATCAGCCTGGTGCTTTGCAGCTTCTCCTCCCTCCTGGCACTGGCCTACAGCCTCAGGTGCTGCCCGAAGTTTGGCCCTAGGTCCATGTCTGCTGACAAGGAATACTGTCCACAAAAGCAGCTCCATGGCCCTCAGCTGTGTCCCATGGGAGCCCAAGTCATGTCAGTGCAGGCATTCAAGCCAGCAGGTTGCAACGTGAGGTTGCTGCTCCTCTGGAAAGCAGAAGCTGAGAGGACACCTGCCACCACAAGGGCCCCAGACAGCTCTCATCCCCAGCATTCCTATAAAGGCTTCCTGAGCCATCCTGCTTTCTGCCTTGCCTCTTTCCCCTCCCAACTGCACATCCAGAGGTGCTGCACCTTTTGCACCACTTCTTAGCCTGTTACCTGTGCTCCCTGCACATCCCAAGAGCTATGTATGAACTGGGCTCTTCCCTGAGTCACCTCAAAGTACCTTCCTTGCCCTGACTTAGAGCATTTCACATGCACAGCTTGGCAAGCAAAAGCAATGAGGACCTAAGGAGCAAAGGTGTAGCCTCATGAGGGTGGTAGTAAGCATGGAGTCATTCCAGGAACTGCAATGGTTTTACTCCCTCCTCAACAGAAATGAAAACACAGTTTCAACATCACATTTCATCTGATGCTCTGCAGTAATAATACAAGATTGAAAGTACTGGCTGGTGCTTATATCCTAGGAGTGGGATGCAGGTTTCTAATTTGAGCTGCAATAGAGAGCTCTTTGGAAATGTGGACCACCTAACTTCTCTCTCTCACACACTCCATTTCCTTTCTATAAGAAATAACACTAAACCTTTTTCCATCTCGCCCAAATGATTCCTGAGCAAAGGTGCAGCTGCAAAAATCAAGAGCTTTTTCTGGAAGTAATTGCCATCTAATGAAAAATTGATGAGCAGGAAGATCATCTGCTCTTTTTTCTTAAGAAGAAGGGGAAAAAAAGCCCCATATCTCTGTTGAGACAGGGGCGACACCTTGAAGCAATGGTGCATGATAAATCAAGAAACTGGGTGGAGTGTTTCCTTCCTGTAATCCGTTTGTAATCAGGGTGAAGTTGAGACAAATAGGATGTCTTGCATAACAGCTGAAAAAACAACTTTTTTTACAGTTAAAAAGAAGAAGAAAAAAAAAAGAGTCTCTCTCACCTCCCAGGTGAGCCTACATCTGAGTCCTCTAAAAGGCCTGGATGGTTGTTCCCTTGCCTCAGCAGGTGGAATCACTAGTGCTGGCCAGCTGATAACTCTTTCAGCTTTTCTTTTCCCTTGTTGTTCAGTAGACAGGTTATTTCTTGCACAAGTAGCATTGTGGAGAGAAGTAAATGTGTCTTCCAGGGATTTTTGGTGACAGTCAAGATTCGAAAGCACCCGGGTGAATATATTTTCCCAGCAGCTATGTGATGCAAGAAGGGGAGAGAGGGAAAAGAAAAACCCAGCAAAAACTTGTAGAGGTCTTGCTGTCCTGTATGAGACAGCCACAGCCTTGTTTTTCAGCAATAGATCTGATGGATGCTCCAAAACATCTACTTGGCATATTCCAGTTTGTCACATCCTACATTTGGGCAACAAATTCAAACACCCCCACTTCCCAAACAGGTGCAAAAAAAAACCCCAAACACTTTATTGTTAAAAACAAAGGAAAAAAAAAACCCAACTCTAAAGCATTAAGAAGCTTTTGAAGGAGCTGGTCTCTCTTTTGTCCAAGAGTTGGAGAGCACAGTTACAAGCAGCCAGGAAGCTGAACAGCCTGAAAAGGGCTTTCCCACTTGTGCATCCTTCATTTGGGGTTGGATTAGATGATCCTTAAAGGTCCTTTCCAACTCAAACCATTGTGTGATACACCCATGAGCTTGATAAATCAAGGAAGAGGCAGACGGGAAACAATGGTTTCCTGCCAGTCTGCCCACCAGTCACTCAAGTGTCTGGCTTGACTAAGGTTTGGCAGGAAACAAGGCTTGCTTGTGGCTAAGGTAACCAAACAAGCTTGATGACCACCAGCAGAAGTTTTTCTTGAAGGTCTATGGGCCTAATAACAGTTTTTGACCAAAGCATTGCACCTACAGACTTCAACTGATCAGTCCCCAGGTGTTTCAAGGCATGCTCCCACAATATGCCCACTTTGGGAAAACTTTGGTTGAAATGGTCTTACTAGCATCTCCTAGGAACTATGGGACAGAGTTCACTTCTAAGGTAACACTCAATTACTTCAACTATAAGAGTATAGAGAGACCACAGACCACTGCCTTCTGCTGAATCATAGAGATTTGTCTCTTAAGCTGACCCACTCTTTGGGAGGCCTTCAGAGAAAAGGGTGTGTGGCCATGTCACCAGAGAGCATCACAGCTGTCTAATTTGGGGCAGCCAGCTCAAGCAGATGCCTGGACAACAGCAGCAAGTGAGTGTACTTTCCCCTAACCCAAGTTACCTGAGCTCCTGATCACTCTGCTTGTCCCTGCCTGGGAGAAGGTTCCTTCTGTGAAATGCATCAACCTGAGGGACCAAGATCTAGATCCTGCCTCCTGCCACCCCTTCTTCCCCAGAAAGAACACTTGAGGTGCTCAGTCCTTAGGCTAGAATTTAAATTCTTCAACAAAGACAAATCACAAACAGAATTGGACTTCATATGACTGGTGGGAAAAATACCTCCAATGATTAAATAGAAAGGAAGAAATTCAGATCCCTACTTCACTTTTTTTTGCCTGTTTAATGACACAGTTACACTGCCTGGGGAGATGAAGGGAAACCCACTTCTGTGGGGATCATACCCTGAAATAGAAATAATAGCAAGAGGAAGTCACTTTTAAAGTCTGAGTATTTATCTGGCTTATCAAACTGAAATCTGGTGGGTAGCAATCAGAGTAGCAATCAGTCAGCAAACACACAGTTTTCTACCTGATTTCCAAAGCAGTTATTAGTGTTCTTGAAGCTGAGTCAATTCAAGCTAAGGCTCTAGCCACTTTGGGTTGTGCAGATGGTTTTGTTCAGAGTGAGTTTGTGTACTGCTGCATGTCTCTGCAGCCAGCAGTGAAGGCAGGGACCAAAACTGCTATGATAGAATATCAGCACCTTAAACCCCCTGGTATATAAAGGATTGGGGATAAAAATCTCAAGAATTTTCAGTGAATCAGGAAGTGGGTTTTGTGTTGATGAAAATTTTCTTTTCAGCCCAAATAGAGCTTTTCCTTTGGGATTCTTTTTTCTGAAGATGTCAGTGGAAGGTTCACAAGCAAATGAAATTTCATTAGTTATTCGGAGGTCTGATTCAATACATTTTGCATACTTTGAGGTTGTGAGACTGAAACTCCTTCCTGTTTACCTCTGGGCTCATGGTGAGAAGCAAGTTTGGCAGCTGACAAGGACTGACAGTTGATTCAGTTTTTGTGTGTGAAAGTGAGAGGAGTCAAGGCAAGAAGAACTTGGATTTCTGGCCTGCAACCCTCTTTAATGTAAAAATCCCCTCTGCATCTGCATATGAAGCTACAAAATAAATAGCCCTGGTTTGAGGAATCACCCAAATGTGTTGGTCTCCTTTCAGCAAAAGCAACAAAGCATCTGCTTACACTGAGGATCTTGAGCATCCTCTTTATTTTTGTGGTAGACTGTGAAAGGATGAAGATCAAGTGCATATCACACTCATCAGTGTCTCACAGGAATCAGTATTACTGGCAAGAATCCCTAGCAAGTCAAAAGAATAAGGATTTTGTTTGTTGGTTTTGTGATTGCATAAACATTTATACAAGCATATATATAAATATATATCTCAAAAGGAGCCCTTACTTAGCTGTTGAAACTCCCAGATAAAGAACCTTGCAAAGATCTGCTCTAGTGGGATGTGTCCCTGCCCATGGCAGGGGGGTTGGAGCTAGATGATCTTTAAAGTCCTTTCCAACCCTGACAATTCTATGATTTTATGATCTGCTTCTCTCCATTGCCTATATTCAAGAGTGCCTTGAGTGACTAGCTCAAGGTGTAGACATCTGTAGAGCAAATATCCAGAGCTGCATGAGACAACCCCACCTGTCTCACATAAGAGAGACATGAGGCTTCTCCACATGTTCAGAAGCTCTGTGGGCTGCAAGCTGAGATAGCAGATCTGCTGTCATCCACAGGAAGGAGGAAACATCCCATGGTGTCTGCCTGCCTGGGGGAACCTGAACCTTTTCCAGCACGGGTGGATGCAACAGTGCTCACTGCACAAGGCAGGGTGGCTGTGAGCAGAGCAGAGGAAGGTGATCCTAGCCATCCTAGATGCAGTAATCCACAATACTGGCTCAGGCAGTGGAAGACCTTTCAGCCTGCACAGGTTCAGACTCCCTAGTCCCACTTTCTGGGATAAGCAGGTGGCTGGAATATGTATCCTTTCCAGTTCTTTTGGCAAAGCTAACCATATCACTGAGAGGAATCCAAGATCTCAATGACCAGGACTTGTTAAGTAGTAATAATCAAAGCAGAAACCTTTCTGAAACCCACTATCCACCAAGAGGTGGACAATCCTGAGCTCTGGTTGTTACTAAAGTAATTTATGCAGTTCATACAAAGCCTATCCTATGGAAAACTTTGTGAAGTTTGTCTTCTAGCTTCTGTGGACTTTTGACATGCTTTATGCCCAAACTACAGATCTGGCCCTTCTCAAAGAGAAGACTAAACCCAAACCATCATAGCTGGGTACTTGAGCTATCAAACTGTTGTAGAAGAGGGCATGTTGGGGACAATTCTATTCTTTCTTCTTCTACCAACATCCCAAATGCAGGGAGTGACACTAACCTCTCTCATAAGATTTTTAAAATAGAACACACACTGGTTTTCTAGATCATAAAAACAGGAGAAAGGAGGAAAATACAGGTCTGTCTTCAGTATTAGTCTGTGTTGTTGGAAGTGTTTTATTTCTCAGCCTGCTGTTCCCCTGAGGTGCCAGTCACCTTTGCACTTCCATGCAGAAATCCTGGGTGCCACCTTGGTGCTCACTCCCAAAGGAGTCTGTGCTCCAGCCTCTGCTCTTGTGTGGAACTGGCCTTTAAGAGTTTTCAGGCTACTAGTTCTCCATAGTGCTCAGGCTCAGAAATGCCTTTCAGTCAAATAGATATACTCAGTCAAGGGAGAAAAGGTTTTAGGGGCAGAAGGCTTTTTATGCACAGAGGACCCGACTCTTGATGTTCCAGCATGCCTGACTTTCACCTAGAGACCCTTGGTGCATAAAAATATCATACACCACATGCCTGTCCAGGCTGCAGTGGAAGCTGCTCCTTTAAATCACTTTTATTTCTTGCTCTGTTGCACACTTCAACACTGAAATCATGTTTAAAATATCATGCTGAGTCTCTTCTAGAAGTAAAAGGCATTACTTAGTCATTTCTAGAATTCATCACATAAGCTTCACTCAGCAGTAAAAGGTACTTGGTCACCGTTATGCAGAAGACACTGCAAATTCTCTCTTCCATGGAGGTGATCAGAGTCATCTCCTCTGACCACCTGCATATTCTTAGTGTGAAACAGAAATCATGCATAGGGCATGACATCAGTTACCAAACTGCAGTAGGAGGGTACATTGGATTTCTTTTACTGTACTTGAAAAAGCAAAGCCATGAGCAGTGAGGAAGGAGTTAATCATTGCAAAATACACGGTCATTTCCTGAGCCCTGTGGTTGGATGAGTACAAACTTTCAACTACTTCTAATTCTCCTCTGTCATTTAAGAGGCTTTCAAGGTACACTATACATCCCAGACCAGGTAAGGAGTATGGCTTTTCACTTCTTGATTGTTTATTCAAACTTGGGTTCAAAATCAGCCAAGACTGATTTTTCTCCTTCCTTTTAGTTACATCTGAAGGGAGAGCAAAGTTCATTGCAATCCAAGAAGTACATGTGTGTCTTTGTGCAGATGACTATGAGCTGTAGAAGTAAAGGAAGAACTGTATAGGTCAATAATAGAGCAATGACAATGAAGAAATGATGTGACACATAGTCAGAAGTCAGAATTATTACAGCAAATACTTCAGTAAAAGAAAAACGAAACTCTTCTTGCCAGTTTTAAGGAGTTTGTACTGCACAAATCATTATCAAAATAAGGAATTCTCAGGTGCAGAGTTTGCTTTAAGAAGGAGAGTAGTAAAAATCATAACGTGTCTGCAATGGTATTTTTATAAGGAGGAAGAATCAACTCCTACATACTGGGGGAGAAAACAAAAACAAAGCAGATAGTTTTGGACCAGTTTTATTTTGAAATCTGGACTAGATATTTATTATTAGATATTGCAGAGTCATGTAATTTAGTCATCCCCAGACCGTTTCCTGAGGATTGCAGCAAGAAAACCTACACCCAGAAGTGACTATGGAACCATCTCCTATACTGATCTAACTTCATTGGGGTCTTTTGATGCATAAAAACTGACCTCAGACAGACAGGCACCAGAAGGAAGTCTTGTAACACAGTGCACTCTTGCATACAGCAGTTGTTGTTTCTCAATAGCCAGGGAGAGAGACTGTTTGTGTGAAGGCTGTGAAACAAGAATAACACAACCATCTGCAGGGCAGTTATTGTAATAAGGGGCTGTCACCATGTCACCATACAGAATCTGATGTTGTATGTGCTGTGAGGTTCCCTGGGTGAATTCAGACACTAGAGATGCAGGATTTGGGGGGTCTGCCTTTTCCTGAAGCCTTTGTTTGTAATCAGTGTTCATGTCTTGGCATTGACTCCTTGACTGTGCTCAGTGTTTGGTGTAAAACTCTCTGGATTATAGACATGGTGGTCAGAAGAATCTAGCTAGGGTTTTCAAAATCACTTGTTTGGTTCAGTAATGTAAGTTTCATTGATGTTTGGACTTTATTTCTGTGAGATTGCTGCTATGGTAGCACTTGGATCTCTGTAGTGAATCTCACCCCATGAGCCACAGAAGTTTTGTCACTGTCATCAACAGATGGGGAACTTGGATGGATCCCCAGTTAATGCCAGACTTTTCACAGCTCTCCAAGTGCAGGTGATCTGACCAAGAATCCCAGGTCTTCCCTTGCAAAAACATCTGTCCATCAGTTTAGAGACAGCCAGAAAGCATGTCATCATTCTGCTAGGGAAGAGACTATGGCATGAGTAGAAGCATTTGCATCAACCTTTGTCTTCTCAGTTTAAGTATTGATGCTAAGCAACTTGCTGTTCCTTACAGCTCTGCATGGCCTTAGCTGCAGAATGCTTGCAGCCTACGCTGCAGTTTGCTGGATGAAAGCTGGCTGAGTTGTGCCTACCAATCCTGCAGTCACATTTCCATGTCACTGCATAGACACAGCTCAAGGAAAAGTGGTCAGCAGCTTTGTGTGAGAAGAGCAAATTGAACCCAGGCCTCCCCTGCTACCAACCAGCAGCTTACCCACTGCTTCTGCCTTAGTTTTTAGCCTCCCTTCAGGTACAGTTATTGAATATATGTATTCACCTTCTGTCTTCCAGGGTGGGTTTGGGCTCAGCTCAGATGCATCTGCCTGCGCACACAAATTTGCTCTCACTGATGACTGTAAGTGCATAAAAGTCCAGCTTAGGTGATTTAAAATGTTTGCTCTCAGTGCTGTTCTCTTTCAGCACGAGCATCTTTATTTGGTGTGGGGAAAGGGTATACTCCTCACCACTCTAAGTTGAAGGGAAGTGCATAGCAGCACAAAAGGATGGAAAAGAAGCCAGCCCTAGAGAGGACACTCTTTGTATGGTAAATGTGGTCTCCCCCAGTAACAGCTGAGTTCTGGACAAAAGGCTAGATAAGAGAAACCTAGCAGCCCACAACTCAGCCTCAAGAAGTTATTCTGTGGTGGACTTTCTCTGTCCTGCTCAGAAATGAAGAGACACCAAGACTATTTCTCAATCTGTTTAAAAGATGTGGTGGTATTTTTGCACACATATTGCTGCCTAACAGCTTTACTTCATATTTGCATAGTTTCCAGATAAAAAAGGCTGTTTTGAAGCAGAAGTCCAGGGAGCTTCACTGTTGCCAACTAATGTTTGTAAAGCCAAATGGCCAGAAGGATATTTTTCATATCAGGCATATTTATTGACAGCGTTCTGATGTTTTACACAGCATGCAAAATCAGCTTGAAAATGGAGCAAATGGAGCACTTCTCTGAAATATTACTTTATAGAAATGGAAGAGATTGACCCTTGACTACTGCCTTAAAAATCCTGAACGAAATGAGCTCATTTTATAACAAAATATCTTTGGGACTGTTGTTTGGGAATGTTTACTCTTAATGTCAGCTCTCAAATGGGAAAGTCAAGTTGGTGTTCCTCCTGGGCTTACTATTTATATGCTAGAAACCTGAGAGGGAGTCTTAGCCTGAAAGTTAGGATTGTTATTTAAAAATAGGTTTAAAATGGGCAATAGAAACTTCTTGTTGTTTGTTTGTTTGTTTTGCTTTGATTTTTTTTTTCTGCCCCTACATTTGGGTACTAATCAATGACAAGTTCATTTTCTGCATCCTTTGAATCTAGTGATGTCAGTTGGATCTGATCAATTTTCAGATATTTTTGGTTGGAAGCCTTCTGTCCATACTGAAATTTTCCATTGGTAGTCTTCTTTTTCAGTGTTCTTCAGCATTTAACTAAAGCTAAATATCCAGACAGAAAAGAGAGAGATCTGTACATGCTTCAGCATGCAACAGCTCAACTTTTTAAATGCTGCATTTTAGCTCTCATTCACATTGTAACAGAGAGATTCTGCCTTTTGGCACCCAGATTGCTGAGGGCCCAAGAATTGTTCAGGCTGGGGCAAGGCATCCATCAGCTCCTTCATCAAAAAATGGACATTTTTGCCACCTTTTCATGCTGTTGCACATGGAAGTCAGGCTCAGCAGCTGGGGAATTGACATAACAACAACAATTACACACCAGTACAGTCAGAATGAAGCAGCTTGGGTTACTTAGTACTGGAGACACTGCACCCAATTCAGGTCTGCAAATACATGAAGGGAGACCATCAGGTCACTGTTAAACACTGTGTGCTCTTCTATCTTTATCTTCAGAGGTGGATATTATGAATCTTTACTAACCCTGCACAGGTACTTTTCACAGATAGAGAAATGAGATTTAAAGTGCTGAAAGGCACTGCTATCAGATTTTTTCTTTGGTCCTTTCTGCAGCTCTTACTCAGAGAGGAAATCTGATCTGCTGCAGCACGGAAACATCAGCAGTGACCACAGTGTGCCAGATTCCTCAGGAAGCTCCTTGTAAGTCTGATCAACATTGAAGATGAAAAGTTTTGCATTTTCTTTAGCAGGATGTTACATACAGAGTTGAGCTGCAAGAGGCAATAAGGGATTATTCAGGAACACAAGCCTCCGCTTTGAGATGAGTAAACACAAAGAAAGGAATCAACTTGTAAAGATTTGTTTTCTTCCTTTCATTTTCTTTTCCTCCCCACAACTTCTCAGAAATGTGATCAGTCTTTGAGACTCTCTAAATGATGCCCACTTGAAATCCTCTTCTCCCAGGATCCTGGGTATACTGAGTAGACCTCATTTCTGGGCTGCAGATTTCACTGATGAACTAAATTAATCTCAAACTATCCCTAATCTAAATCCTTTTCCACAACTACTCACAGTGGTGGAATATAGGGCCATAGATGTTAGCAATGCCTTGCATATAGACAGCTGCAAATGACAGCACTTCTTTGAACACAAATCTGCAAGATAAAGTGATTTTAGTGTTAGAACTTCTTTTCTACGTTAAGGCAACAAAGACTGTACTGCTGCTGAAGCCCTGCTGTTAATGATGACAAATATATATATCCCCAGTGGAGAGAAAGCCAAACAGAATATCATTTTTAAAAAGCCAACATGTATGTAAATGGTCCTTGCAAATCAGTTTGCATTTGTCTTTTTGACACTGACAGTACAGCTCTCCTTGGTGGCAAACCCTGAGGTGAAGTATTTTGCTTGCCCTCTTTTGTGTATTTTTGATCTAATATATCTCAAATCAAATAACTGGGTATAAAACATGGTACTACCCTACACTGGAAAGGTTTGAAAACCAATCTCTCTTCCCATTGTGAGAAATAGTCCCTTCACTTCATGTTTCAGTCTGGGGAGGTGAGAAACCTGTGCTTGTTCATTGGCTAACAGTGCAGTTTCCATTTCTGGAGTTCCTGTAAGAGTTTCCACTAGTTCTGAACACCTCTACTCCCCAGAAAAAAAAAAACACAAAACCAACAAAACAACCTAGTTTAGGGCTTTTATGTGTTGTGTATACACTCTTTAAAATATCAAGTCCTTTTAAACTTTTTGTAAGCTTAAAAGCAGATTGTTTCAACCACTACTTCCTTATTTCGCCTCCCTTCCTCTTAACTCTTTGCTATACAACCTTTTAGGTACTTGTACTTTTCTTCTTCGTTTGCAGCCTAAGAAGTTGATCTATGTGCAAAAGTTGATCTATATATGAAAGCCAAGCAAATTTCAGGTAACTTCTCACCAGAAAAGCAAGACAGAGTTGAAGAGGTGATAGCAGTTTGGTAGGAGTGGGGTTTTGTCAGGCTTTTAGCACTGAAAATTTGATGGTCTTCTCCTTCATCCTTCTAGCACTGTTTTATTTTGACAAGTCTACACCACACATTGCATCAGAAGTATCAGGATTGCTTGCTATGTGTCACCACACAACCCTAAAAATGACCTGAGCATCTGCTACTTCCCTCAAACCCTGTCCTTGAGAGTGATGCATGCCCATAACCACTATGAGTTAGTCATAGCAGCAATGACAGGATGTCACAAGAGATAGCTGAGATCTCGTGCGGAGGTGAGGAGGTGTCTGCAAACTACAGCATGCATGTCCCCTTAGAATCATAGAATCATTTGGGGTGGAAGGGACCTCTGGAGCTCATCTAGTCCAACCCCCCTGCAGTGGGCAGGGACATCCCCAACTAGAGCAGCTTGCCCAGAGCCCTGGCAAGCCTCACCTGGAATGCCTCCAGGGATGGGAACTCAACCACCTCCCTGGGCATGTTCATGCAACAAGAACTTCACCCTTGTCTGTCAGGTGAGAAAGAAACATGAGCACTTGGCCCAGTGATTTGCAGTGAAGGCACCATACCCACCTGCTAGACTCATCCTCCTCCACCTCCACAAGTCACTCACATCCAGACTACTCTGTCCAGGAGAATGCTACAAAAATGCAGAGTTGAGCAAGGCAGCTTTTCTCTGCTGAATGTCTCTCCTAGTCTGCTGGGACAGGATAAATTCTAGTCAAAGCACTTACTGGAGACTTACTGGAGTAGATTCTGCATAGGATACAGCCAAAAGAAAGGTGACAAATTCATGTGCCTTTTAATCCTGTGGGTGCTTAGAGCACTCTCTACATCCTGGAGATGTTTACCTAATCTGATTGTAACCACCCATTCTTGCAGCAATGCATTAACCATAATATTAAAGTAATTTATCTCCAACTTATCTTTACTCTTGCACCTGCATTTGTTCCAGTGTTCACGGTGCAACTGGGATATAAAGTCCATGGGTGAGGAAAAGAAGGCTGTAGTGTTTTGTTCAGTGCCTGAGAGGAGAAGGCATCCAAACTGCAGTTCCTATTTCACTGTTATTTGTATGTTTTACATGAAATGGCTAATAGAAAATTTTTATTGCTTGGTGGGAGGTATAGATTTAAGGTATCTCAAATTCTAAAGTGCCTACTTGTGAGCTGACAAAGTATGGGACATCTCAGCTGGGGCCATGGAGGCTCCAGGGCAGGCAGTGCCTCTGTCTACTTCTGATTCTACAACCTGGAGTAGAGAAGGTATGGGTGATGGATGCTCTAGGCTCTTTCCGTGGCTTTGCATTCAGTATTAACTGCTTCTAGGTACTTGTTTCTTTCCTGTGTCTCTGTCTTTTAATGTGATTGAGAATAACTAACCACAATCTCTCGCTACACCCAATTTCTAAAGAAACTCTTTTAACTGGTTTTCCTCTGAACTGGGGCATTCTTGCTCTTGACTAATGACAAGAACAAGACATCAGAAAACCAGTCTACTGTCTTTGGTAGTATGAGGTACTTAGCCATTTGAGAACCAGAAAATCTTATCATGCCTTGCAATTTGTGGAGACTTTTTGCCTTAGGATATTATTGCATTATTATACTTTGCTCAGGAAGAAAAATACTCCCTGTGAAGAAAGAATTTTCTATTTTGATAATTGATTAGGAAAGTCTCATTATTTGGTTATCACAATTTAAGGTACAAGGAAGTGCTCAGTTTAAAGTGAAAAATATCTGAGCACAGTTTTGACAACACAGTCCCTTGAATATGGCTTGAACTGGGCACTCAAAAAGATGGCACAAAACCTCACTCCTTCAGGGCCTTTCTGTCACAACTTCTGAATGATTTCATCAAGCTTACTGCATTGTTTTAAGAAGGCATTGAAAAGTTTGTAGAGATCATAGCAGAAGAGATCTTGATGCGTTCTCTGGGGAAAATGTAGTTATTCAACATGAGAACAAATCCACTGATTCCACTAAATAAATGTTAAATAATTGGATGGATACATTCTGTAAAACTGGATACAGAACATAGATAACTTCTTGAGGCATTCTAGAAAAGAATGGAAAATCCTCTAAGTCAATGGGTAGTGTATTACAGCAACAGTTTTCATCTTAGAGTAAAAGGCATTGAGCAAGTGGAAGAGAGAGCACTGGAACTGAAGACAATCTGATGATCATTCTCAAGGACACAGCCACAGTCTTGTCAGTTCTTAGAAGAATCCTGCTTGTTATTTTCTACCTCCTGCTGCTGCTGCAAAGAGGCTTTTTCACAGAAAGATCATAGAAACATAGAATGGTCCAGGTTGGAAGTGACTTAAAGATCATCTAATTCCAACCCCTCTGCCATGGGCAGGGATGCCAATCACTAGACCAGGTTGCCCAGGGCCACATCCAGCCTGGCCTTGAACACTGCCAGGGATGGGGCATCCACAACCTCTTTGGGCAACCTGTTCCAGTGTCTAACCACTCTTCTCTAATACAGAGAAGTCAGCAACATTTTCAACTCCTTATTGAGATGGCTTTCTGCAGGAGTGCTAATGAGGAAGCTTGCTGTGGGTGTTGTCCTCAGCCCATTTCACCACAGCACTTTGGAAGTGTTTTTGGAGTGCCAGAGCCATCCTTTCTACACAGGCATGTTCAATGAGGAGACTCCTTTATATAAAGTCCTGGTGTTTAGGTTATGGTGTCCCTGCAGAGATATACTCATCTCCTGCTCAGAGTGTCATTGCCACTTTCTCATTGACAGTTTTGCAGCAGAGCGGGAACTTGCTTTTGCTTTTGCAGAGAGGTGCATGGAAACCAGTCAGGAATGCTACTGCTAGGGACTGATTCCTAGAAAAATATTTGGGTGCCTAATTCCATTTGAGAGTGCCAAAATTAGCATCTTTCCCAAATATTGTTTTACTGCAGGTGCTTAAAAAAATTATCGAGGGAAATAAAGGCAAGAACCATGAGGCAAACAAAAGCCTGACCCTTAAAAACTAGGTAGTTTTCACTCTTTGCTTCTGTCAGATTAGTAATACGAGTATAGCAGGTAAGAACAAAATAAGAATGAAGCAAGATGCTATTATTCTTGATGACTGCAAAAGTTATTATTTCATTGATGTTTAAAATACACATGGAAATGGTAAAGAGCTGGCATGTGATGTGACCTAAATATAGGAGACTAGTAAAAACACATGTTCAGCCTAAAAAGTAGTCTGTCTTGTGATTAGTGCCACCATTTCAAAATATTTCCTGTTGTGATTGTCTAACCTTTAAAAAGAAAGGATAGTTTTCAGTTGATGAATTGCTAGGTGTATTCTCTTCCTACTAATCCTGGTTAAAAAAAACAACCAAAAAAGATAGATTTATTTTACAGTTTAGAAGCAGTTTGTTGTATGCCTTTGAGGTGCCATCTACAGAGATAGTGGGGGACTGGGGGGAGGTTTGAACTGAGGAAACCACTTTTGAACTTTGTTTTCTTGTGCGTAATTTCTTTTATTTTTTTAAAGATTTTTCAGAGAATTGAAAGAGGAACCTGCACCAAGCTGCTAGTCCTAACTTGTACCAAACTTTCCCCACATCATGTGATGAAACATCTTTTATCACTGCACTCTTAACTTTGCTATCTGAGATGTTCGAGCAGTAGGGCTTTGCTCACCTTGCATGGTGAGCTGGGTGGCTGGTGCTAGAAGGGATTGTGAGAATTTAGTTGCCTTTCCAGGCTTTTTCATGGAAAAAAAGCCTTCACTAAACTCCAATCCTCAAGAAAATGGACTTATTTTAAAGCTTAAAACTCTGCTTGTCTTCTTCCTCTCTCCCTCTCAATATATGTGTGTGACAATGTGACAGAGCAAGAGACAGAGAAAAACAAAAGGATACTAAAGCTGTTCTCCTGGAGTTTGCACTGCATTTATGTTTTTATATAAGACTTGCTCAGATGTTAAAATAAAAAGGACTTGGACCTGTTTCCTTCAGATCCCTGAATGAGTTTTAAACCACTGGCTTCTTCCATCATTTGCTTGCCAAACCACACCAAACCCCCCATGGGCTGTAATGCTAAGTGATTAGTACAGGCAACTCCATCTCCCCTGTCCTGCTTGGCCTCTTCATTGCGTGGCTGGTGCTGCACTGGGAAGCAGGCTGGTCATCACCTGCACATGCAGAAGCCATGCCTTGGTCCTAGGTGATTTCAGCAGGGATGGGAAGAGCATAGACTTGGCAGGTCTGTGAGAAAAATCTGAGATGGCCCTGAACTTCCCCTGAGCTAGCAAGAGTCATGGGTTCCAAAAGAGAGCTGGGAACTAAGTAGTAGCAAAAATTAAATGACCTCCATTACTCTCAGAAAGAGAAGTGAGAAAGTAGTTGGCACTGATCTTTTTCCACAGTGTGTATGTGGGGTGGGTTCTGTTTGCAAAAGCACTATCTTGTCTCTGCTCCCAGGAAGCTGAGGACATCCTTGGGGTTTCAGAAGAGAAGGTGGCTGCTATGAGGGCTGTGACCACATTTCAGCCACTGCCAAGGCATTAGGTGTGTGTCAGCAAAGGAGCTCCTAGCAGGAATTCTCCTTTGAGATCTGTGGCACCACAAGACAGTGAAAAAGGGAACCAAAACCTTTCAGTAGGGAAGCCCTCACGAGAGCCCAGGTTTCAAGCTTGCCATTTTCTACCTAGCCTCTTTTCTCATCAGATACTTCCATATATTATGCATTTCTTTGAGGCCAACAAGAGGATTAATCATCTCCAAGGAAAGTTTCTGGTCACTGGAACACGCTTCTCTGCAGCTTTAGCTCACAAGAAGTCTCCCTAGTGTAGATTTGGTTTGTGCTAGCTGACTTCTCCCAGCTGGCTCCCAAGCAGCCAAGATCATTGCAAGTAGCTAAGCTGCATGCCATTGCCCTGCTGAAGAAGCCTGATAGCATGGGCAGAGGCTGTCCCTGGCCAATTGACTTCCACAAGGAGAGAATGGCCCCAAGAGCATGTGGTTTATTAGTACCAAATCACACTTGCAGTAGCAACTACCTTCAGTAAGAGTAGCTGCTCTTCTGGGGACAGGAGAAGGTGTTTCTTAAGAACAAAAGGCATTCTTCATTGACATTAGAATTTCCTTTGGTAGTTGTCCAAGACCTAATTCTGTACCTGTGTAGCAAAGGGATGATACAGTCCTGCAGTTACAGCCTTCAGCCCATGGAAATTCTGTCTCATTCATGCATGCAGATGAATTGCTTACTGAATGTGCCACGAAGTTTCCTGCAGTGCAATAGTACCAACCCTTCAGTGACATGGCCTATTTTGGCAGGCTTTATCTGCATGTGCCCTAGCAATACTATTAGCTACAGTTATCTTCCATCATCAGATTTCTCTGATGCTTCAGTTAAGTCACATTCCCAGCTGAAAAACTGGGGCAAGAGGTCTCAGTGTTTGTACACTTCTTACATACCTGTAAAGACATAAATATCTGGGGGTTTTTTCTGGCTGAGTTTCTTACGTGGTCTGCTTCTGACACGTCACACATAGAAAATGTTTGTCTGGTTCCTTCCTGGATTTTATTAGCACCTTTTCCTGTTCTTTTTTCTGATATAGAGGATTTAATAACATTCCCAACCCTAAGTATATGTCATCCTGAACTAGATGCTTCTCTGTGCCAGTTGGCTTTCTCTAATCTTTAGTTTTAAACCTATAGCCTTACCTTTTAGTAACAGGAGCCTTGCTCTGTTTTGGTTTAAGTCAAAACCATATTTTCCTGAATGGGCACCATCTGCACCAAATGTTTCCTTTATTCTTAGGACATTTTTCCTATGCATCTCTTTTTCAGTTACAAGAAAAAGCAATTGTGTGAGCTCTTTGCTTTTTTTTTTTTTGCTAGATTTGTATTTTATCTCTAGAGATAATCTTCAAAAGCACACATATATCTCTACCTCAATTCCTTTGTGGACTGAACAGGCAAGGAAATGTTTAAAAAGAGTTTCAGAGAAAAAAGAGATGAAAAGATAGAAAGTATAGCTTTCAAACAGAATATATATCCGTACACATACATAAGTTTATATGTGTGTGTATATATATGGATTTGCTATAAAATGCAAATCACCACACAGATTCAACATGAGACCATCAAGTTTTCAGAAGATGGAGGGATTCTCTGTTGGGAAATCTGTCTTATTGTCTAGCACAATCACCTTGTGCCAACAAACTGCTATTTTTGTCCTGGTGTTTGAGGTCAGAACGGGAATGATCAACTACCCTTTTTTTCTCTGGGTTTCACAACAGCTATATGAGGCAATTAATTGTAGTTAGGAAGTAATTGAAGACCAGAAGCTATTGTCTGTCAATCCTGGACAAAGACAATATCTGATCATGTGCTATTTAACCTTAGACTTGATCAGGCACTTGCTGTAGTCAAAGGTCTATAAAATCATAAATCTTTACCATCTTGCTGTAACTCAAGGGCAGGTTACCTTCTGGCCCAGGATAACTCCACATTCCCTGAGATATTTGCAGAGTGGTTAAAAGGAGCTTTGCAAACTGGCAGTCCATGGCTATGCACCATCTCACCAATCCTGGGCTCTGATGAAGTGGACATTCTCCACCAGGCACCAGCAATATTTCATTAACTATTGAATTCTTAAAAGGTTTTGCCTCAGCTTTGCTAATGCTTTTAAAAAATAGCAGGCTTGAAAATATAAAGCGTACAAAGTTTGTGTATACAAGGAAAGTCCAATATATATAGAGAATATTCCATCTATTAACCCATCAACTGGAACATCTTTAAATCCAAGTTAGGATGCTTTCTTTGCCTGAAATTTAAACGAGCCTAGAAAATCTATCAGTGGAGTTACACAAATTGGGTTTTAATTGATTAAAGTTTTGCTCACAGAATTTTGAAAAGCTATTTTGCACACCAGCACAGAGAACTGCAAACTGTTTCATTTTGTGGTGTACCTAGCATGAAAATTCATAGAATCATGCTTCAGATGCTGAGAAGTTTTTGTCAACAGTGGCTCACAGCTTTGCTATTTCCATAAACCTGACTCTTGCAGAAATGAACCTCTTAAAGACCACGGGGACTAGTTTCATTTTGAGGTGGGTTATTGACACGTATGATGGAGACTGTGCTTATGCAAACCTTCTCTAAATTAGGGACAACATTGCCAACACCAGCACAGAATCCTGACTTCACTAATTTATGGTTAGCAAAGGTGAAGGTTCAAGTGAACTAAAATACAACTGTCAGCAAAACTGCATAGTGCAGGACAGAACACGGATGTGTAAATATATCTATGGACAGTTAATTTTACTGCTTAGCTAGTTCTGAAGAATTGGTACATGTTTCTTTGTGTTGTTCCTTTGCTTCTCACCTGTATATCTAGATTTCACACTTACTGAGAGTTCTTTGGTTCAGTCTTAGAAACTGTACCCTTGATCCTCAGGCTGGGGACAAGAAGCAGTCTCTAACAGGCATTATTTTTCTTCCCTTTTGAATGGAACTGCTTTTGTCTAGCTTGGTATCAAGCTCCACAGGCATGTCCCCCTCCACTACACTACTGTTGGTAATGTTTCTACATTTTCTCATGAAAAAAACAATGGGGTTTTTACCTCTCAGTGTGAAATGCTTGTGGAGAGAAGACACTCTTGCCTTACCTTGCCCTAACTATCTGAGGTCAGAGCTCTAACCACCACGAGGTTTACTTTGACTAGGTGTTCCAAGATAAAGACTGAGGTTTGTCTCTGCAAGAGTTTTTGATTCATGTAGTGATTATAATATAGCTCTTTTATTGTAAAAAAGATGCTATCTTTTGCAGTGAAGGCATACACATGGTTTTCTTCTGTCCTTTATCTGAATAATCTTGAGTGAAAAAGAAGAACTAAAGAATAGTTTTATTTTTATAAAGCTGAATGAAAGGTCAGGAATGTTGCAGCTGGTTAGGTATGTTCAGATCTGTTTTATTTGCTCAGAAATGCTTGTACACACAAGTGCAGAGAGGCTAGATGTCTCATCATCCAAATTCATTTCTTCTAAAAAGAAGATAAGCTAAAGCTTAGCGTGAAATAAGGGCTTTCTGATAACATAACTACAGGCTCAGTAACAGTTTCTGATCTTTGCAATAATAATACTCAGAACAAAACAGCAGAAACAAAGAAAGCAATCAGCAAAAAGAACAGGGAAGGCCCAATACAAAGGAGTTTCTTAGAAGACTTATGTTCAGATCCTGACAGATCAAACAAAATCTTTTAGAGGTGTAAAGATGTAGCCCTACAAAAAAGGTAAATTTGCATGAAAGTTTGTTGCAAGGTTGAGAAAGAATAATGCAGCTCAAAGGGGCAGCTTCTTTTGGTACAGCCTCCAACCTGTCTAAGGAACAGCAGATCAGAGATGCTCTCAGTTACATTCCTCACTTTGGTGAACCTGAACATTTGCAGAAGTGTTTCTCTGAATCACAGCAATGCTGCTTTAGGAACAATAACTGAGATGTGTAGCTAAAGGGCACTTTTCCTTTTTGTTCCTCATGTTAAAAACCCTTACTTTATCTAAATAGCAAAGCGTCACTTCTCCCACAACTCAAGATGATACTCTCCTGGCTCCTTGGCTTCCTGATTCCTCCTTCTCCTCATACTCAATCTACAACAGAAAATAAGAATCTTGTCTAATATTGTTTCATCTCACTAGCAGTTCAGAGAGTCCAGTAGACTCTGAAACCCCAGAAGGACCACTGCACTCTCAGTATCTCTAAGTTTTCACCAGTTTATCTACATTTATGTAGATATAAGCTATCCCAACCCTTTAGCTCTTGTTACTCTTTTGTAATAATATTAAAAAGAGTAAGTAAACAATAATTAAAAATTCTTTTCAAAAAATACAATCTTTTGAGAAAAGCAAACTACATTCTTCAGCCTCATTTGTGTTGATTAGAAACTGTTAATATGATTTCTCTAATTATTTACAGTAAAAGCTATACTTTCGTGTTGCTTCCTTTGAATCTGTTTGCAATTAAGCTGAAATTGCTTTTCATTTTGTTTTTCCTGTCATCTCCAACATGCCATCCTACATTCTTCAGCTGCAAAAGACTGATACAAATGGCAGCAAGACTAGATCTTCTCACTTGAAGAATCCTTGATTGAACTTGTGTTTCTGTCTATGTCCATATGTATATTGTAGTTTAAATATAGCTCTCCCTCCCCCCAAAAAGGAAAACTGTATCTCTCTAACAGAGATATTTATGTAAGAGAACTATACTTTTACAGATTATGCATATAAAACCTCAGCTGAGGGTTGATGTTTTAAAATGATCTTGCAGCCAAGTTTCTCTTCCATGCAAGCTCCACTGACTTGAATGGTGTTGGAAACATGAAACTGAAAGGAAGCAGCTCATAAAAATGTAAGGGGAATCTAATGCTAATCCTCATAAAGATTAATTTCTCACTTGATTTATGACATTTTCAAGCTAAACCACAAGAGACAGACAGAGATTGTGGTTGCAGTGGGGGAAGGTGAAGTTACTCTCAACAAGATGAAAATATAAACACAGCATTAACTAAACCCAAATAAACACAACAGTGGGAGAGGTAAGATATGTTGAAATGCTACATTTTGGTTCCAGCAGCTTAACCTGGGCATTTAAGACACAAAGCATCATAAGTAAGGGTGACTTAGAGCAGGAATTTCTGCCAGCCCAGGCTTTCCTGAACAAGGAATTTAGCATTAGAGCCCCAGAAGGATTTGGCAAAAGGAAAGGCAAATTTGGAAGGAGGATTTTCTGGACTCCACATTTCCCCAAGATGCTATTTGCCTTTGACAATGACAAAAGACAACAGTCTTAAGTGTTTTCTGCATGCCCCCTGCTCCTCTTCAGAAGACACTAGAGAACCATCACAAAATTCTTCTTTTGCTCCTTACGGTGGACATCATCCTTACTGAAAACTATGCCAAGAGGATCTACCTTTTTGGGAGAACTCCTGTAGACACATAACTACAAAATCTGGTGCCTTTCAACCCCCATTCAAGAGGTGCCTAAATTTGGGAGGGAGTGTTCCACAAGTGCATGAAATTTGCCTTCAGCCAAGCCACAAACTCCGTCACTGTTTTGCATACTGCAGCATCTATGCATGCACTTTTTTTCTCTCCTCCTTTTCAGGGTGTGCTTTAAGAAGAAGCAAGTTTAGAGGAAAATGTGTTTGGGATTAGCTCCAACACAAAACCAAATGTTAGAGGTATTCAATAGCTTTATCACTGGAAGATCCTGAAAGATTGGCAATGTCAATTATCATTGGACCTGCACTCAGTTTATTTTTAGAGTGGAATATCTCTTTACTGCATGCCAAGCCTTCAGCAGAAAATTCATGTTTGTCAGGTCTCAGGAACCATAAACAGTTACTTAGTGAAAGCTCATGTCACAAATCACAGGTTATTGTCAGCATGGTTATTTCCAGCTAGAGTTAGCCAGCATTGAGGGCTGACCTCTCTGAGGGACTGACCTGTTCCACTCCTCATGGGCTATATGACCATACAATTAAACTGAAGGTCTTGTTTAACTAGATCTCAGGTGAAGTGACACCATCTGATTAGCACCTATGGTTTGGTTGTTGTTTTTTTTAATCTAAACTCCTACAGCAGATGTGTCTTGCAAAAAGATGTTTAGATTAAACAGTGCAGGCGATCAGAGCTGGAGAGTGAAAGCATCATTTTGCTTTGCAGACTGCAAAACTGAAATTAATTCTGCAGAATTGCAGGTGATGCCAACAAGGCAGCTGCAAACAGAACATATCTTAACAACTTACATCTTATAGAAACTGAAACTTAATAGCTTTTCTTGTTAGAGGTGTGCTTGTTACTTCTTTAGCCTGGTCCCTTCTGCCTGTAAATCAGTCCAAGTAACTGCAATCTGTCCCTGGTTCTCAGTTATAGAATCATAGAGTGCTTTGGGTCAGAAAGGACCTTTAAACATCACCTAGTCCAAACCTCCTGCAGTAAGCTGGGATATCTTTAGCTATATCAGGTTGCTCAGAGCCTTGTCCAACTTGACCCTGAGCACTTTGCTTGATGCTGCCCAGGATACAGTTGGCTTTCTGAGCTGTAAGTGTACATTGCTGGCTCACATCCAGCTTTTCATATACCAGCATCTCCAAGTCCTGCTCTGCAGGGCTGCTCTCAATCCTCTCATCCCTCAAACCACAAAGCACTTTTTCTTAGTCTCATTAATAGAAGAATATCCTTAATTTCTGCTTTGACATATTGCTTTTCTCTCTTGACATTTGCCTTCTAGGTTTTTAAGCCAGATGTTCATGCTATGATCCAGCTGGCTCACAAGCATCAACAACCCCCCTGTGAAAAATGGTTAAAAACGGATCCCGCCTGGATGTTGAGACACTGGCAATGCTCCAGAATAAAACCATCTCCATCACCCTCCCAGTTGTATATACACTGGTGGCTACGATCAGCATCCCTGGAAATTTGTTCTCCCTTTGGGTGCTCTGCTGTCACATCAAACCCAAAACACCTTCTGTTATCTTCATGATCAACCTAAGCATCACGGATCTCCTGCTGGCCAGCTGCTTTCCCTTTCAGATATCTTACCACATCCAAAGAAATCACTGGAGCTTTGGCAAGACTCTTTGCAGCCTTGTAACTGTGATGTTCTACTCCAACATGTATTCTTCCATCCTGACCATGACCTGTATCAGCATTGAGAGGTACATGGGTGTGGTGTATCCCATGAAGCTGATCAAGTGGAGAAGAAAAAGATATGCTTTGGCTGCCTGTGGTGGCATGTGGCTTTTCTTGCTACTGGCCTTCTACCCACTAGAAAGCACAGATCTGACCTATGAAGTGAAAGAACTGGGGATTATAACCTGTTTTGATGTCCTCAAATGGGACATGCTGCCCAACTTCGCAGCCTGGGTAGCTTTTCTCCTCACCCTATTTGTTATGCTCTTCCTGATCCCTTTTATTGTAACAGTTGGATGCTACATTGGCACCATTCGGAAGCTTATTCAGACATCATCCAGATATGGCAATAAGCAGAAGACCAGATCCATATACCTAGCCATGATAGTCCTTCTGGTGTTCATCACTTGCTTCGCCCCAAACAACTTTATCCTCCTTGCGCACATGATCAGCCGCCTGTTTTATAGCAAGAGTTTGTACCCTGCCTACAAGCTCACCTTGTGCCTTAGTTGCCTCAACAATTGCATAGACCCCTTCATTTATTATTTTGCCTCCAAAGAGTTTTACCAGAAGTTTATGCAAATGTTTCGCCCTAAGGTACTGCTCAGCGACAGTTTGGAGACCAGAAGGGAAAGTTTATTCTCTGGCAGGACCATGTCAGCCAGATCGATGTCAAGTGGACCTATGGATGGATTAGAAGGGGTAAAGGTTCATTTGCAAAGGCAGGAAAGTGTTTTTTAGCCTTAGACATCCCCAGAAAAAAGGCACCTGTGAGATCCATGAGTAGAGACAGAAACTGCTTTTTTTTAACAGCTACCCTCAAAACACCTTGCTCTGGTCACAGAACTCAAGCCATACTTACATTGCACATCCTACTGCAGCATTTTCTGCTAAGAAATGGAAGCATTAGAGGAACTGAGTTTATCCAAGAAGGCACTGAAGCAATTCCAACATTGATAATAAGAGATTGGCCTAGAATGAGTCCTAATGCATGAAACCAAGGGGTAAGTTCAGAACAAAAATTACTTCCAGGTTGTATGACCTCAATGTTTGACCAAAGGCTGATGATTCTCAGTGAATGTGAAATATTACTACTGTATATGAATTAAAATTGGATTTGGAGTAGGGAAGTTATTTTTCTAAGCAATGTGCTGAGGTTTTGGACAGGTTTTGTTAATGTATTGCTTCCTCTTTTATTGTAGTTCTATAAAATAACAAGCAAAAATAGCTTGTCATTTTACCATTAATGTAGAATGCACAGCCACTATGAATTCACCACAATATTCATCCAACTGTTTATGAGAAGCAAGCCACACTAACCTTTGAAAAGGTTAGGTTGACTCATTATTTATTTCAATTTTTACATAGCAAAATAACTCAAGCAGTGAAAGGAAAGCTAGAACTAACAATGTTTCAGACTACTTCAGCTGCTGAGTTGATTGCATTTTCATTTCTTGAAGTTATTAATTTCTCAGGGCAGTGGGGAGCAGTTTATTTAAGAAAACTGCTTTTCTCACATTGACCTACTACAGTAATAATGCTGCTGCTTGTATGTGATTGGTAACAAAAGGTCATTTTCACCAATTCACTATAGGCTACATGCAGAAGCACCATCCTTTTCAGCAGAGAATTTAGCTTTACATATTGAATGGAATTTATCTCCTTGACAGTGATGGTGTGGATTTTGAACCAGATTTTCCTTTGGATATATGAGGATTTGACCACAGACTGGAGTCATTCTGTGCCAGCAGAAACCAGCTGGAAACTTGTCCCTGTGACCAGATGTCAGAAATGTCCTCCTTTCAAATGGGCAAAGAGAAAGAAGGAAAACTGAAAGCAAGGTTTGAGAACGGGAGATGCACCAAATGCCCTGGAAATAGGTTAGGCTAGGTTGATTGTGCAGTCCTGTGTTTGGGACTCCTTCCTGAAATATCCTTCTCCAGCTTGTTTGCATACACTGTGCCATGTCTTAATTCTTCTCAACACCTCCACAACTGCCTGTGTGCTTGGAAAGACAACTGCTATGGAGTATGTACTGGACACAGACAAAGGTGATGTTTTTCCTGTGTTTCTACCTGCTTTTGGCCCTCATTGATAATGAAGAGCCAAAAACCACCCTACAGTGTCAGAGAAGTTTCCCCTCACAAGCAGGACAAAGCTATAGGGAATCCTTTTGCTGCACTGTGACTCCACAGGAGGCTGTCTTCAGCATCAGGGATTGTTGGTTCAGACACACTCATTTCTGAGCTCCCATGCTGAAGTAAAAGACAGCACCTAAGGCTTTTAAAATTTGCCGTTTTTCTTTGTATATGGCATGACTAAAACACAATTTTCCACCACTAATCACCACAAATATCTTCATGATAGAGACTGGATAATCATAAAACCAACTGTGAGGAATGTGTATGTCCTACCTGTTGCTAAGATATCATCAGTTATTGGAGCAGGATAAATGTGAGTAGATCAAGTACTTACCTTTCAAAAGCCATCTGAAGTCTTTTGTGGTATTTCATAGTGTTAGTTTTAATTGATCTGCACATTTTCTGCCCACAAGGCCAACCTTAGTGACATGTAACCTGTCCAAACCTTCCCATCAGTTTGCCTGGAAGCCACCCTGCACTGGTAACCTCTGTGATGGATGTGGATGTGTGGTCAGATGGGCTTGCTGCTTTCAACCTCACATGTGCTAAATGAGAGGAGCCCACTGAATATGTGCCTGTGTGAGTCTGGGGCTCTGAGCTCCTGGGTCATGCTCCAAAATGCTTGCTTTGCACCAAGACTTCCCAAGACAGAATGATGGCTCTTCCTAAGCTGTCCCACATCCCTCAGGTAGAAATTGAGTTAGTTTACCTGTTTTTTGCATACTTGTGTATTCATTTAGCAGTGCATGGTTTTTCACCTTGCTGTTCAAGTCCCTTCTCCATCCACTTCCACACAATTCCAGCTTTCTCACTATCAAAACTGTTTTCAGCACTTTGCTGTGGCAGAAACTTCTTTGAAGGTTATACTGAAACCTCTCATTTCATTGTATTTCTACAATGAAAACCATTTCTTCTCCTAGCTGTAATGAAGATTTTAACTCTGTTTTAGCTTGAACTTGATCCTAAAGAGCTTAGTGCCTCCTAAAATGTGCTGTAATATGCCTGAACCATAACTGACACCAAAAAGGGGAGAAACTGTGCACTTTGGACATCAACTGCTATACTTGGAAAAATACTGTATTGTTCCTTTTGCAAGAGAAAAAAGATACTCACAACTGACTGAATATACTCTTCTCTAGAGCCTTACACTGCTCCTCATAGCCCTTCATCCCTCTTCTAGCATTGCCTAAAAAGGAACAGGAAAGGAGCCACATGCAGGTACCTCTTGATGCTATTGTATGAGCTAACCTCTAGTTAGCTCAGATTAGGTAAGACAACCATTTGGGTCAGAGGGATTGTTCCTTGAGGAAAGAATATACAAATGAATCCAACAGCATCAATCTTCTGAGTCTGATGGTTTACACTGTGAAGTTTTGGAGGGTTGTTTTTTTAGAGATGATGAGAAGAAATGTTCTTTTTTTTTTAAGTGGCCCAAGACACTGTTCTTTGACACTGGAAACATGTCCTTCTGAGGAACCATAAGGTAGCAAGACTTATATCCTCCTTGGTCAGTGGGTGTGAGTTGACATACATGTATAATATCTATATAAATGTAAGTTGCCATTTGAGAGATTAATGAGAAGATCATGCCTGTATTGCCTTCAGTGTGGGAAATATGGACCCTGGGCAACATGCTACCTGACTGCCTTTGTGGTTAATGCCATTTTCCTGAGAAAACATGAATGTGTAGGCTTCTGGTCTGGTTTGGGGTTTTCCTGTGTGTTGGGGTTTCTTTAATTGTTATTATTATTATTATTGTTTAGCAATTTCATCCAGAAATGTTCTTGGACTTTTTTATGTATATAATAATAAAAAAACAACCATAAAAAGGACAAGATTTGTGTTTCTTTCTTTTGTCTATACCTGCCATGTGTGAGAAACTTCCAAGCATGATCCATGGTTAGGCAAGCCAGGGCTGTGAGTAGCTGGAGCCAGCCCTGCTGCAGCTTTGCTAGAGCAGGGGCTGCTGGCCCTGGGGAGCTAACATGGGGTCCTGGGCTTTGGGCAGGGTGGAGGAGTCCCAGAGGGATGGGTAGGGACAAGCAGGGCTGGTAGTGCCCGAGAATTGATTATGCTTAATTTTTGGTTCATTGTTTGGCAGAATGTATAGCTAGGCTTCGCGAACGAAGCTCCAGGGAGGGCTCCATNGCAGAATACCTTTCTGACTTTTATCATAAAGAAATCCCTTAGCCTCCTGCTTCACTGGCTTTTGGCTCATGATGATGTCCTACAGTCAGTGTTTTTCTTTTCCTTCTGCAGCAATTTTCAGCACTAGGACACAGATGTTTGTTTTTCCCTAGTTTCTGCATCACTGCCCACTTGACATAGCTCTGGCACATCACAATTGCTCAGATACAGAGAGTAACATGTGTATGTTGTCCTGCAAGAAGATACCCAGGCTTATTGCCCTTTGAAGCTTTTTCCCAGTATCTTCCACACCCTTAACTACTGTTGTTGGATACAGTGAGGTAGCAGAAAAATGAGTAAATATTTTGTTGAGTGCGTTAAATCTGAAAACACATAAATGTTTGGCTCCTCTGCTGTATACCTGAGCAGTCTGGACAAAGGAGAAGGGTTGAAGAATTAACCTCTCTGGCAGCTGGAGGAAGAAACCTAGTGAGAGATTTGAAAAAGATCCAGAAAGTTAGTCTCTGCAAGAGGCCATCTGCAGTTAAAGAATGTCTGTAAATAGTTTTCTTCATAAACAGCCAGATTCATTTTAGAAAGGTGAAGCCCTTTCAGGGTGAAAGCTGGAAGCAGCAGCAAATCTCCAGATCTCTGCTGTGAGGAAAAGAACGTGATGAAGAGACAAAGAAACCACTACCTAGAAAACAGCTTACAGAGAGACTCAGATCTCTGGAAATGTGGGTTTGCCAGGCACAAAAAGTGCAACTTATCTGATCCAAAGTAGATATTAAGTGTTGCTTTAAGCACCTTACTGCTTGGTAATATTCATGTTGACTGCCTCCTCCATTTCCAAAGCCTACATGACAATTGTTTCAGATATTGGTTGCATTTTGACATCCAGATGTTAGTAGACTTCTGTGTTACCATGGACCACACCACAAAAGCAAAGTTGGCATCCCAGGACTGTTACCACCTTCTTCTTGACAGCTGTTTTTGGATTTTGCCATCTCACCCTTGTAACAGCAGTTTGTTCATCTGAGGGAAAACAGTTTAAGCTCACAACCTGGGAAATGATCTTCCCAGAGACCTCAGCAAACACTTCAATAGGCTACAGACATTTCTCATCTCCCCAGACTCATATGGCTTCAGAAAATAAAGGAAAATAAAGAAGTTAAATGACTGGAAGCCTCTTCCCATCATTTACCTCTACAAAGTGTCTGTCCTCCTAACCAGACAAGCTTTCCTGTTGCTGCTAAAACTAAACATTTAAAGGAGTACAAAAATAACATAAAATACAGCAGATAGCATCTCTTCAATTCAGAAATCTGATCAGATTGAGAAGCTAGAAGACAAAAATGAAGCCTTTAATCTGACAGTATTTGCATTTTTATTTTCATATTCAATAAAGGTATTTGGATCACAGGGTGGAATTAGTCGTGTTCTTACAACCAGGAATATTTGCTGGAGGAGCCTGCAGCTCTGTTACAAACACATCTCAGCATCTGGTAATGTGTTTATCATGCCTCTTGATAGCTCCAAAGCATCTCTTTTAAGATGTTGTTAGGCCTATAGAAATCAACATTAGCTCTGATTGTCCCTCTCTGTACACACGCACATGCATACCCAGTGTTTTTAAGTAATCCTTATACTTGAAGCTAGAACTTTGAAAGTTTGTGGTGCATGGTCTTCAGACTTAAAAGTTACAGCTCTCTACAGCTACTTGAAAGTTAAAGCGGGTGAACACTTAGAGAAATCATGGGATGCTCTGACCTCTTGTGGAGATTTAAATAATGTACATAGTCTCAAGAGCTCCACTAATGTTCTTGATTTTGGAGCCTCAGAAGTCATTTTCTAGAAGAGCTGGGATCAATAAACTTTTCCTTCTCTGTATCTTCTCTTCATTTTTCCTAAGTTTATATCATTTCTTTTTCTCTAGAGATCACATAAGTGTTAACAGGAGTGAGACTTGGGCAATGCTAAAGTTAGAGTTGGTAGCACAAGCCAGCCATGAGAATTTAAGAGAGGCTCAGGGGTTCAATATAGTCCACTGCCCCTCAACACACAGACAGCTAGGGAGGTTGTCAGTAAACACTTATCTTCCTTTTCCAACTATTACAGAGTTATTAAACACAGTCTGCTCTTCCCCTCTGTGCTGATTGCTGGCTAATAATTTCTGTGTTGCTAAAAGATGCTTTCTGAATGGCCACATTTGGTGTAGCTGCTTCCCCTTGTCCTGTGAGATCTGAGAGGTAGGCTGGTGTTTTTCTGATAGTTAATATACTGCATTCCTTCAGCAGTTGTGAAGTTTCCTCACAGGCAAGGTAGAATGTTGTTTGATAATTATGTAGGATAAACATCTTCAAATGAAGTAGAAGTAAAACCACTTACAGGGACATTACATGCTATGCAACCCATGGTATTCAAACACCAATTCTACATCAAAAGATAAGAATAAAACATAGCACAGGTAATGTTAAATGACACAATGAGGTTTTCAAGCAGATGAAAATTCCTGATGATTAGCTGGTGAAATAGAATCCATCTGTAAACTACTAATGTTCTTTCCCCTACAGTAATGGAAATGAGATTATTTCATGGACATTGGACTATGGCAAAGATTTCAATGGCAACAAGAGGCTCCTTGAATGAATGAAGTTATCTTAGAAAAGCCAAGCTGTCTTGTGAAAGGTGAAATGTTCATTTCCTTCATAGCAATGTCCTTATAATTTCACCAACTTCTTCACAATGGAAATGTGTTGTTCCCCGAAGTTATCTGGTGCTTGCACAGGTGACTCAGCCAAATAATACATCCAGGTTGAAATCCCTACGCTCACTGTGCTATCCATAAAAGTAAACACAAGAATTTCATTATCATAGTGTTCTTTAGATGCCTGAAGGCATTACTGTGATGGTTGTAGTGTAAATACATAGACAGAAATGCAGAGAAGTCCAGAACAGAAATATCGAGGAAAGGTTTCTGCTGTTCAGAGCTCTAACTGCTCTTTTGCTTTTGTTCAAAATACCTCAGATGTTTGAAAAAGTCAACAGTTTCATAACCAACCTTGGACAAGCTAATCTTTGACTAGCAGAGTCAGCCCAGACAGAAGCATCGCTGATAACTGCTGGTGTCATTGATCTTCACCTCAGTCAGCTCACTGCAGCCTCACACTTGTTCAGCTTGGCTCTTGCAAGGCTGCAGTGGAGCTGTGAGCAGTGATTACTTGTCAAACCTCTCCCAACTGCAGGAAGCTTGTGTGATGTGGTGGAGCTTTTCTCCTGAGGTTCTTTGGACTGACATTTACACCAGCATAAATAAGGGAAAGGCAAATGATAATGTATTTCAACAGCTTGATGGTTTGGTCTTTTAAACAAACTAAGTCAGGCTTTATCATGTAAGTTTATCACAATAACAAATTTAGTCATTAGCACTCCTTTAAATTAATAAAAAGCCACATCTCAATTTCTTCACATAAAACTCTTCTAGTGATCTACATTTTTGGGCACTGTCTGCACTTTTGTGGAAAATAATCTATAGAAATCCCACATATGACTCTTATTGATTTATTTAGTTATTTTACCTTCAAAAAGTCTGTTGTGCATATCAAAGAGCAGTATCCAAGCAGAACTCAGCCAAGGGAAGCAAGTCATGCTTGTCTTACTCTTATGTCAATGGGATGCTACCCATAAGAAAGATGAGTTATGCTGCATGCATCTCTACAGATGGCTAAAGACAGATCTGTGTTCTGTTATTGTCTATCAAAACAAGCAGGAACAGAAGGTGTTCTTTCTTGCCAAGTCTGATTTTTTGTGTATCCAAGTGTTTGGTTGGAGTCACAGATTCATTGCTTCATTTCTATGCCACTGAAACCATCCTGGAATTCTTTTCCAACCCTAATGATTCTATCATTCATTGCTGGCTGAACCTGGCAGCATGGAGCTCCAGCATCCTCACCTCCATTGGGCTGGAGGGTTTGGCAATTACTAACACAGTCCATGAGGCATAGATAGGTGTAAAGAAGTCTGTGATGTCTACTCCTCTTCATTTAAACCTGGCCTTAGGTGGGGTACAGTGCTCAAGTAATTACTGATAAAGCAGCAATTTGGCCTCCAGTTACCCTAACCCCTCAGAGCGGAGCGGCTCCTAATGCGCGGTTCTCACCCGCCGGACCTGTTACCGGCGGCGGATCACTTCTACGGAGCCCCCAGAGCCTACGGGCCGTGGCATTACCTCCGAACTACCCCAACCCAACTCAAGGCAACTCGACTACCCCCGCATTTACCCCGCCGGGCCTCCGCGGCCTGCTGGGCCGCTCCCAGCCCGGCTCCGCCCCACGGGCCCCGCCGCACTATAAATTGTTCGTCACCACCCTACTCCGCCCTCGATCTTCGCGGAGCAGGACTCCGAGGTGCAGCAGCCGCCATGGTGCTGAACCCTGTGCTAGGGAAGCTGGTTAGCAAGAGGGTGGTGCTAGCCAGCGCCTCGCCGCGCCGCCAGGAAATCCTCACCAACGTGGTGAGTGCGGGCGGGCCGGGGGAGGAGGAGGAGGAGGCGGTGGTGGCCGGCGGTGCTGCGTCTCGGGACCCCCTGCCCGGCCCGAGGCGCAGCGGGGCCGCTGGTGCTCGCCGTTTCCCGGCCCTCCTGCCCGTCAGCTCCCGGGCGCTGGTAGCACAGGGCGGGCACAAGGCCGAGCGTTGTCTCAAGCGGGTTTATTATGCATGGGGACGATGGCGGTGCTGCCGCTGCGCTTGCCCGCGTCCGTACCCGCCGGGGTAACGGCCTGCAAGAGCCCGGGCTGGCAGGAGCTCCCCAGCGGCGAGGTCAACAGTTCCCCTGAGCTGCATCCCGCCTTACTTGTAAATATTAGTGTGTTTTTCAATCCCAGTTTTTCTTGGGTAGGTTTCATCTATAAGCAAGTAGCTGTGCGTCAGTGTTGTGCACGATCAGATTGATCTGAGAGCAGATTAAAGTAATCTGCTGAAGGGAGATGGTGTCATTAGCAAAAATGACTTGTTCAGGTGCAAGTACTTCTGGCACATAGTTGAAAAAAGTCGTAAAATGGACTGAAGCAATTTAAAAAGGACTGCCATTGCCCTTACTTTAGATACTTCATACTGAAAAGAAAATTTTACTTGGGTTCTGAAATGTACAAAAGGTTTATGGGATTAATATTAAGGAGGGGAAGGAGAAAGGCTCAAGAGGAATAAGGTAGCTGTCTCTTCCTTTACTGTAAAGCACTTGTGGAGTGCAAAGGAAGCTCTTACCTGTCATTCACACTGTTCAGCCCTTGTGGAGGAACGTCTGGACCTCACTGGGCAAGCTGCAGGAGGAGCTGGAATGGCACTGGAGTACTATAACACATCTGATTTCGATTGCTTAGTGTTGCTGTTCTTCATGGGAGAAGCTGAACTGAGAGTATATTCTTTTCACGATATACAGATGGAGAAGCACCAAGGTTCAAGCATGCACTAAAATATAATGTGCCTACTGGGTGTGGTAAAGTTACAAGGATAACCTGGAGGCAAGAAGTAGGAACAATAGGAGGCTTTCTTTGACAAAACCATACAGAAATTTGCCCGTGTGTCTTGGTTATTACATGTATCACCCACATAAAATATGGGTGGTAAATCTCCTGCAAGAATGTGTACTGCTGCCACACAAGTTCTATGGATGGATTCAACTGAAAAAAAAAAATCCCATGGTAGAATAATCTGTTTATGAAGTGCATAAGTTTTATATTGTTAGGTTTTGTTAGGAGAAGAATGGTGAAATTACTAATGCAGTTAGGCCCTAATAAATAACAAGGGTAAAATCAAGTAAGTATAACAGTTAAAAAATTCTTTCTGAATGTGTTTTTTGTTTTGGGCAGGTAAAATTATATGCATACACCAAATGCTGTAATGGAAGCACCATTTTTTTCCCCCTGTGTATTTTGGGGTGTGGGGAGACGTGTTAAAGTGGAAAGAGCAAAATCAAATTTGTCACTTGTTTACTATGTCTTGGGAGCAACCTTAAATAACAAGATGGGATTGACTGCATTGCTTTCCTTTGTTACAGGGCCTGAGGTTTGAGGTGGTTCCATCCTGGTTTAAGGAGACACTTGAAAAGTCATCTTTTGCAGCCCCTTATGAGTATGCTGTGGAAACAGCAAAACAGAAAGCTCTTGAAGTAGCAAACAGAATGCATGTGGTAAGTTACTGGATATTTCAGCAATGACATTTTTTGTTTCTTTAAGTGATGCATGTTGCTGTGACTTAGTTTGCATCTGCTTCTCAGGGGGTCTCTGAGTACCTTTCCCTCACTAAAGGCAAATGGATGTTTTGCTGTCATTTGTGAAAGAGAGCTTCCTAAAATTAACTCACTGTATCAACACAACATCTTGTGCCTGTAGTTTGGGCTTTCCACAAACAGAATTGACCTGCATCTTTTGTCTGCAGCATACCTCCCTCCTCTTGCTTTGGCATAAATACTTGCTAATTCCTTCCCAGCAGTCAGGTGTGTGGCTGAGCAGATGTTCATTCCAGGTGTTTGCTGACTGCAGAGACAGATTCTGAATTGATGTGAATCCAGTGCTTTGTTACAGCTTTCAGGTGACACAATTCACAATTCCAGAATTTGTTACTATAGAGGTGTTGGAGAAAAGCAGGATAAGACAAATTCTATTTTAAAGAATTCTGGACAAAACCCCAAGCAATTTCATTTTAAGAAGGGAGAAGCTGATGTGATTTTGGGTTCTGTAGTCAAGGCATCCATTTCATATCTTAAATATTACCAAAACCAGTGATGCAGCTTAACACTGTTAGTGGCATATTTGACTTCTGCCCTTGACTGTGATCACTGTGTTTGAGCACATAAGGGTGTTGTCTATCCAAAACCTCTTTTGAAGTCTAGCTGATTAGATCTCACAAAATGTACCATAATAATTACTTAATAATACAACTCTGAAGAGAGGAGTATGTTTGTTGAACCTATACTGGTGGCAGAAAGGGGATGTCAAGCACTTTAAACCAATAATGTTGCCAGATGTCCCCATTCTTCAAAGCAAATATTGCATGATCTCCAATGTAAATGGTTATCCAGGTTTCTGTCAACTCCTTTACAGTGGATGGTACAACATTAGGAGAGTAGATTTTAAACCCAGCCTCACTGACTGACTTACACTGGGCTTGCATTGCAAAACACTATGCTAATTTAGTGGATTTCAAAGTGCTGCTTCACACAGGGCTTATGTTAGTGATAGCTTTAATTAGTTCTGATATTTAAAGCACATCAACCACCTTTCTATAGGAGAATCACTTCCCTACCAACTTTTTAATGTAATGATCACAGTTACAGACCAATTTCCTGCCACACTGTGTTAAATATGTACCTTACAGCATGTGAGTGAATCAGAGCTCAGCTATAAGGACAGATTACTATTTAAAGTCAAGAAAAGGCTACAAGGAATCTTTAGATACCCCTACCTCTCAATTCCCCCAAAATGGACTGTATATGTTCCTTTTTAGAGAAATAAGCAAAATGTAACTAAGGAAAGTTGGAGTGGTTTTCTTTCAGCAAAACTTGATTTGGAAAAACGATCCTAGAGGCCTGTAACCCCTGGGTGCTTCCCTTAAAGGAATTCTATCTGCCACCTTAAAGACCAGGTTGACTTTTGAGAATGCAGTTAGTTCTTGCCTGGATGCATTTGTTCATCAGTTACATATTTAGGCAAAATTGTGACCCGGGAATGGTCTGCAGTGCAAAAGGAGAAGCAATGTCAGTGTAGAGCCCTGCCTGTAAGCCAGTGAGCTTGTATTTGTTTTCCTGAGGTTTTAAAAGGTTTTGTTGTTCTACCTCTTTGGAGAAATACCTTCTTTCTTTGTCTTTGCAGAAACACCTGAGAACACCTGATGTTGTCATAGGAGCAGACACTATTGTGGTAAGAAGTATTCTGTGCTTTAGCATTGGTTTGATTTATAACAAGTGTAGAAGATATCTTGTCTCTTTTAAGTTTAAAGCTGAAGTTTGAAAGCCATTTTCACTGAGAAGTTAGATTTGCAATATGATGCAACTTTTGGGTTTTGTAGGTGTGAGTTTAGGATTGTTGTTTTTTTTCCCAGCAAGGCAGTTTTTGGTATCTTGGATGCTAGAAGCTTTGCTGCTGCTTTTGCAGAGACACTAATATTGCACAAGCACTGCCTTGGATCCTCTAGCATGTAATGGAAATGCTGTTCTCAGCAACTGTTGTGTGTCAAGAAGTCCAGATCATATAAACAGTTGAGTGTTGTGCCTTGTAGCAGGCATCCCATTATACCTGTCATCTCCACAGAGACAGAGAATGGTTAAGGATAGAAGCTGAGAGTGGGAGCCATGAATGTGGTGCTTATGATGTGCTTGACACTAAATTACCTGTGCTACCAAAATATCTGTGATTCTTGCTCGATTTGGTCAACTCATGTTTGAAGCCCTGGCTGAAATCATGGCTTAAACCTCATTTATGACCTCAGTTTCTGAAAAGGAAGAAAATGCAGCACACTCTCTCTGTCTTTCTGTTTTAGTCTGTGGATGAGGAGATCCTGGAGAAACCAGTTGATAAGCAAGATGCCTATAGGATGCTCTCAAGGTCTGTAGTTTGAAGTAAGATTCCAGATGTGTATATTGAGCTGTTTGTTTGAAAAGGTGTTGCACAGAGGCATAGATTTATGTGAAGAACTCAGTGGATACAAATTTTTCAGTCATATTTAAGTAGTGTGAGCCAATTCTGCCACTGGGAAAGTTAGACCATAAAACAGGTTACCCACAGCTGCATGCTCTTGCCCCTTCACCTTAGGAAGCTGATCAGGAACATATGATCATATGGCAGCAGCTGTTCTTAGTAGGAGAATCCCAGAGGAGTCTGTCTGGCAAGGGATTTCTCACAATTGTTTTTGTTTAAAATAATGCCAAGTTTGGGTAGTTTAAAAATGGAAGGTTGGTTTTGTTTTGTTTAAGTTCAGTAGGTCAGTCTCTTAATCATGGATATAAAATACACTTCAAATTTAGTTTTTCAGAACTCCCCTTGATTTTGTTCTATATAACAGGAAAAAAAATGCAGACAAGCTCTGTATTTACATATATCCAAGGTGTCCCATGAAAATTTGCATTCACTGTTTCATCTTAAAATCAATTATGTGGAATCTTTTGGGGGACAGTAAGAGTGTGAGATGCTTCTAAGCACATCAAGTAGCCTAGCTAACCTCTAGGAGACTCTTCCTTGATCAAGATTCAAGTTCTTGTCCTATTTATTACACTTCCATACCTTTAAACCTAAAGCCCTCAAAATGAAACGACCACAGTGTGGTGCTCTAGAGCCACTACAAGAAAGAGCACATGGGTCTGGGAGAAGAGGGAATAGATGCTCTCTTCCTCTACACTCTGCCAGGGCATCCCTGGGGCCCAGTCTGGATGAAATAAGCTCTAGTTGTCTATCTCTTGTTTAGTCTTTGTTATATCACCTAGCTATTTATTGCCAGTTTTCAGTAGAGATGCCTGTAATAGTAGTGTTTATACTGATTGGCTTTTTCTAAATAGTCACTTCTCCCTATGTACAGTGAATAAGCTTATACCATGCGTTAGGTGTAGAAAAGTGAGGTTTTTGAGACTTAAAATGACTGAGTCTCTTGATAGTATTTTTTTTGTCCTTTCACTTGTATTGAAATTGAAAAAAAATGTATTAAATTATTTAGGCTACATGTCAGAGCCATCAAATGATGTCTTAATACAATGCTCTGTTTCTGATCTATTATGTAGTAACATAATCACCTAGAACAATTTTGCACATGACAGATTCCATAAATCTGTTGCTTAATGCACATTGGGTTTTTTTCCCCTGACAGGTTGAATGGGAAGGAGCACAGTGTTTTCACAGGAGTAGCTATTATCCATTGCAGCAGTAAAGGTACATGTGTCGTGCTATTAAAACTCACTGTTTGCATTACAAGTTGTTTTATAAGGACTTGTACAGGATGGAATTCTTTCCTATACAATCTGAATTGGCTTCCTACTAAAGAACAGAATTACCTGATTAATATATAAATTAAAAACTCCCCACAAAAGCCAACCTTGTTACTGTGCTCAGTTTGCACACAGGAAGGAGGATGATAAAATACAATAGACTTTAGAAATACTGTCTCTGAAAGTTCTGGGACTAACTAAAAGTTTAAAGTAAATTGCAGGAATATCCTAAATGAAATTCAAGTAAAGCACTACAAACTGTGGGACTGAGCACAATCTGATCCATATTAACTTTATTTCTGTGTCCTGTTTACACTAGCTGATGAATACAAGCATTTGCTGGATCTAGAGTTACTTCACTTCTCAGTCAATAAGGGAAACTTGAGACCAGTTTTAGGCTTAATGCCTCAGACTGTTAATGAACTGTAGGGAGCAGTACTTTATCATACAATTTATATAGTAAGCAAGTGGTTTTTATGACAATTGTACCGTTAATATCACTTGAGGAGAGTTTGGTTTGAGGAATTTCCTCTGAGAATTGTGCTAATCTTTTAGTAGAACTTTTGCAAGGATCATTTCTCTGAAATGTCACTGGACATAGTCTTTTTGTAGATAAGTTGTTCATAGCTTTTATTTACTGGAATGATTGCTCTTAACTCTTCTAACAGAAATAGTCAGTGATCCAGGACCCTTACTAATATACTAGTATAGCAGACAGAGAGCTGGTGCAAAGGAAATAAAACATGTTTTTAAGGGGTTCCTTTGTGCAATCCACTGAGATGATGCTGCATGTTCACACTCAAGCATTTATAACAGCTACATGATGTAGTTGAGAGTTCTTTGACAACAGTTATAAAGTTAGAAGTTTGTTTGTATCCTCCTTTGTACTCAGTGCTGGATGTGAACACTAGCAGTCTGTAAGCATCATTAATTTAAGAGTGCTTCCCACACAGGGCAGGACTGCAGAGGCTGAAAATGCAAGCTTTTACTTTTTTTTTTTGGCAGAGTTATGAGTTCACTGTCCCCAAAGAGGGGATTAATTCATACACAAGAGTAGTAGCTTTAATTTTTCCCAAGCAAAAATGTAGCATGAATACAAAAACCTCCCTAAATTACAATTTCAGTTTCTAATAAGACCTCTTCCTTTCTCTAGATAACCAGCTAGAGACAGAAGTCACTGATTTCTATGAAGAGACTAAAGTAAAATTCTCTGACCTGTCTGAAGAGCTCTTGTGGGAGTACATTCATAGTGGGGAGCCCATGTAAGTAAGACCCTGAAGCTAGCACATACTTGTGTAGAATAGGCCTTAGGGTATCTTATTAGCCATGAGCATAAAACATTTTGCCTAATGTTCTGTGAGGTTTTGCTGTATACATGTGATCGCATAATGTAATGTTATAACTCTGTGATAACTGTGATAACTCTAACAGAGACATTCATCCAGCTTGGATACCTGAGACACTGGATAGTTCTCATTATTATAAAGCAGGTGAATAGAGTGAGTATTGGAGAACTTTGGTTTATTTCCTTTATCAAAATCACACTGCAGGAAACACCAACTTAATTTTCACTTATTCTTGTGGCCTGTTGTGTTCCTACACCATAACTCTCTCTCTGCTTACATGTTTCAGCTACCCTTGGAATACACTAAGTTACTTACAGACAACATTCATTCCACAGGAGAGGTAGGGTGGGAACAGAATGCCTAGCCACTCCAAAGATGAAGCTGACTAGCTTGTTTTGGAGATAAAAAGGGAATGTTTGTGACTTGACAGAGTTTACCTTTCCCTTGTGTTAGCTGAAGCTTAGTGAAGGCAAATAAGGCCATAGTTAGCACTATGGACTGCATATCTGGTCATCTAAGGTGAACTTTTGGCTTTGTGACTTCAGTTCTGACTGTGTAAGAATATCAGTTGTGGTGGCTTTCAACTCATTTGTGCTATAGAACAACCCAGTTGTGTTTTACTGGGGAAAGTAGAACCAGTGTAGTGTAGATTTTGGATTTATTGAATTGCTTGTGTGTAAATGAGGCATACTTCCTGAACATGTCAGATTTGTTAAAGAGAATGAAACTAAGCTGGATTGTGCAGAGAAGAATGTTTTGGCAAGAACAGAGTTTGTAACAGCAATTCCTGTGTAGATTTTTGGAAGGTGATCTTCAGTATGCAACTGATCATCAAGTTGCAGTTTGAAAGAAAAATGAGCATGGATTTTTAGGAGGAATGACAGATTGAAAAATATTTGGGAATATTCTGATTATTTCCTCGGAAAGAAAATACACTTTAACAGTGCTGTGCTGCAGCAAAATGACTCATGAACAGTGCTGGGTAATTCTGTTTGTTCTTCTAAACAGGGTGTATGACAGCAAAGGTTCAGGAATGTTTCAGTAGTCTCTGAAGCAGAAGCTAATGTCCTTGCTGGAGTGTGATACCACTGCTTTTGATAGTCACAATGTTTTTTTTCCTCCCAGCCAGCATATAGCAGAATGAATTGATTCTGCTGGACTGCTATTTCATTTAAAAGTGAATGGACTTTTTAGTCATTAGAATATTCCTGATTTAGATAGTGTCTGAAGTATTTTATAAAAGAAGGAAAAATTTAAACAATGACAGAACTATACGGTGGTGCTTCAAATGCAGAAATGAAAGGGAAAGCCCAGTTCCCTAGTTTATGACAATACAGAAATCCAGTTTGCTGGGATATGGATTCCTCTGTTTCTCTTAGGAGACTATCAGGAAAAAAAAAAATCCAGAAATAAGCTCTAAAAATGTAAAAAGCTGGCTCTGATCAAATCATAAGATGAAAATTCAACCATCTTTATTTGTGTAGTAATCTTCTTTCACAGGTAATTTGTGTAAATCCCTGCTATGTGAAGTTACTAGGTCTGAGACTGACTGACCTTTGGTTTCAAAGCTTGCTGACTTAAGCTTTCAGATTCTGTTGTTATCATGGAGTAAGTAGACTTGTAACTGCTTTCTTCCTTTAATGTGATCAGTGAAATTGTTGGATCTGTTGCAGCTTAGCTGCCTGTATCCATCTCTATTCCACACAGTAGAATTTGCACAATGACACCTAAAGACAAGTTAGATTTCCAAGGTTCCTTTCTGTGAAAAGACATTCCTGTGCCAAATTACTAGTATTACCATGACATCTAAGAGCACAGTGTTGTGAACCACACCTCTACTTACTTCTGAGAGAGTTACACAAAAATTGGATAGGTCTGAATGGGATAGTAGTGGATTTTGTATGTAAATAGGTTGCTCCTCCCCAAGGAAGTTTTGTCTTCCTGATCCTTGTTTTAGCTATTGCTGTGATTAAGATCTGCAAGATGCCTGCTACAATTGTTTGAATTCTAAGGTGTCTTCTTCAGCATGAGCTCCTTTTGGAGCTAATGTATCCCTAAAGGCCCTTCAGCCTCTTGTGGAGTAGAGCAAAGGTCAGTATGCAGCTGGGTGACTCAGTGGCAATGTCCTCTTGCTGTTAACCTTGTTGGAGAATGCTAGGTGACCTATGGCAACACAATCTGACTGCAGTCAGCTGATGACTTAGTCCCAAGTGCAATAGTCACCTCTCTGAAGCATAAAGAGGCTACTCACCCTTAAAAATACTCATCCTTAGATTTATCTTAGAAATTGAACTGTTTGGCCTAACTAGTAGATTTAATCAACCTCCAACTTAAGTACACTGGTCTTTATTCCAAACTGTGCAGTACTGGTAGATATTTGTGTTCTGTGCTACCTTTAATCTTAATTAGCTGTATGTTGTTTTTTACTTTCTCTCTCCCCCAGGGACAAAGCTGGTGGATATGGAATCCAGGCCCTTGGTGGAATGTTAGTTGAGTATGTCCATGGAGACTTCTTGAATGTGGTGGGATTTCCTCTCAATCACTTCTGCAAAAAGCTAGCTGAATTGTACTATCCACCCCCTAAAAACAGTGTGCACCATAAGAAGTATGATTCTGTTCCTTCTGTGGACACTTTTGAGAACCTAAGTGATGGAGAAAATGAATCTGCAAACTCCACAGAGCACAAAGGTGCCAGTGAGCTGGACAGCAGTGGAATGTGTTCCTCAGGAGATGTTTGCCATTCCAAAAACAGTTCCAGTGTCAGAACTGGTTTTGTAGTACCTTTGAAAAATCAGAATGGAGTGTCAGAAAGCACAGCAAAGCTGCCATCTAAAATTCTAGAGCTGATGGATGGGTTTAGAGCTTCAAAGGTAAGGGAAAGATAAAAGTGCTTATTAAATTTCTGACTGATGTTTCATTGGTCTTCAGTACATAGCAGATAATGTGAAATACTTAAGCTGGGATAAGAATGTATTAATCATTATTTATAAAAGGACCACTGAAATACCAGAGAATCTAAGCTAAAACTCCTTAGAGCAGTGCAAACATGAAGTTTTCTTGATACTTGCTTTTATCTCTTATGAGATTTTAATTATGGGTTTGATAACAATTTTTGTCTCTTAGGTTGAGAGGAAAAAAGTTTGGTGTGTGTTTATTTGGGTTTTTTTCACTGATCACAAGAGCACAATCAAGTAGGAAGTTACCTTTTATATACCCTGCAAAGAAAATGTTTAATATGGTTAACTTACCTCACTTAAAAGTATGACAAGAATTGTATATGTTACATTTTCCTTCTTTTAATGGTTTGCATTAGAATTCTGTGGCGGATCTTAATTTATTTTATTCCCTATTAAGGGAGATGATTTATTTTACACCTTGTTTCATGTTCCACGTATGTTTAGCTGATAATCTTCATGCAGTAGCTGATGGAGACAAACACATAACAGCTTACAAACAGAAGGTCACATGCTTTATGCAGCAGCCAAGTATGAGGGGAAGTGAGCAGCTGGGCATTTGAAGTGCTGCCAGGTTTTCTACTCACAGCTCCATTGTAGTGAAGACAATAGTGAAGAAGATGGAGAAATGAACACCAGTTGTTCTAATAGATCACTGATCTCCATCAGGTCATTTATGTTATAGGAATTGGTGAAAAAAAACTGCTGAAGTGGCAGGCAAATGTAGAACTAAAGATACAAGAAATTTGAGGGGGAATGGAGGGAAACATGCAAGACAGTAGACAGTGGGTTTGTTGAAACAGCAGAAAGTTGTACTCAGATCTGAAGGAAAACCATAGTGTGGTCACTGTAGATCTGTGGGTGTGCTGCTTGCAGCCATGCAAAGCAGTATTGAGAGAGTTGGAATAAAGTAGCCTTGAGATTGCTGAGTTTGTCAGCCTCCTTGTATGTATCCCTAGTGATGGATTTGAGTAAGATAATACTGAGCATTTATTCAGTTGAAGTGGAAAAAAAGGGGAGATTCCTGAGTATTTTGTTGTGGAGAACCATAGGCATTCTGTGGCACATCATGTACACTCTTTACAGTTATATGATGCAGAATTTGGTTTTGTGCAGTAAAAGACGGTGGAGGCTGTTAATAGAAGCAGAAGCTTTCTCTTCCCACTACTCCAGTCTTAGTATGAAGTGCTGAGTTTCATGTTAAACCAGTAGGAATGGCTTGGATCTTTGTACATTTCATTACTAGTTGCAGTGAACACTTCCTGTAAGCTGACAAAACCGATCAATCTCTCTACTTGAGACTAGAGATAAGAGCACAAAAACATTTAGTTTCACAGAACCCCTCAAGTTCAATTTCATTTAATCCTCGAGTGTTGCTTCAAGACCTTCATAAAGCAGAGTGAAGTCTCCTGCAGGTGATGATTTTGCTGTGTGTTTACTCTGAATAGCTGCTGCTGCAGAGCAGAGGGGGATCAGGGTTAAATCATACCTTCTCAAACTTAGTATGTCCTCAATTTGCATAGTCTGAACCATACACAGACCTTTGATTCCCTTTCCTTTTTGCTTCTAGGCAAAAGGTATCAATCTTTTGCTTCTTGATTGCAGTCTTTTAAACACAGCATTTTTTTTAACAATTAAATTTTCCCACATGTAGGCTCTGTTTGTGGCCTCTAAGCTGAAGATATTTGATCATCTGAAAGATAAAGGTCCACTGAAGGCTGTGGATATTGCAGATGAGGTGGGAACCTCTCTGTGTGGAACAGAAAGACTCCTTGATGCTTGTGCTGCTCTGGGATTACTGGAGAAAACACCACAAGGTGACTAATTTCTCCTCCCCACAACTGTGTATAGGACTGGAAGAGGTACTTTGAAGATCACAGGGTCTGACTTGATATTGTGGGTAACTTGGATTTGGGGAAAACTGCTCTTTCTTTGTTTTCATTACTAGTCACTGGAATTGTTTCATTTGAGGATAGACTATCTAATGAGGAATCCTTAGATTGATTTTTCTCTCTGGGCATAATACTGACCTAATTTCTAAGGAAAAAGTTGTTTGGGCAGTCCCAGGAAGCAGTGTTACAGCTCAGATGTGTTGTCTGCATTTGGGTCTTAACCTCATGCAACACCAGAGGCTTGGGGCAGAGTGGCTGGAAAGCTGCTCAGCAGAAAAGGATCTGAGGATCTGGTTTAAGAGAATTTTAAAACCAGGATCTTCTAGGATCTAAATTCTTTTTATAAACAAAGTATTTGCTCCTTTAATAATAAGATCTTTAAAATTACTTCCTAGAAATCTTTTGCCCCAACCTTCCAGTACCTAAAAGGAACTTACAAGAAGGCTGGAGAGGGCCTGTTTGCAAAAGCCTGGAGTGAAAGGACAAGGGGCAATGGTTTTAAATTGGAGAAGAGTAGATTTAAACTGGACATTAGAAAGAAGTTCCTCGCCACGAGGGTGGTGGAACACTGGACCAGGTTGCCCAGGGAGGTGGTTGAGTTCCCATCCCTAGAGGCATTCAAGGTGAGGCTTGCCAGGGCTCTGGGCAACCTGATCTATTTGGAGATGTCCCTGCCTACTGCAGGGGGATTGGACTAAATGACCTCCAGAGGTCCCTTCCAACTCAAATGATTCTATGATTGGTTCGATGACGATTGGTTCGATGGCGATTGGTTCGATGGCGATTGGTTCGATGGCGATTGGTTCGATGACTTGCTTGCTAGCTACACAGGAAAACATGCCTGCAGATTTTAAATGACAATACTGAAACAAAGCTGATTACAAGTGTTTTCTTCCCCTAAGGTTACAGTAATACAGATTCAGCAAATACCTACCTGACTTCAGATGGTAAATATTCACTTCATGGCTATATTATCCACTCTAATGACCACGTTTGGCCTCTCTTCACAAACTTGGAGACTGCTGTTAGAGAAGGCAGCAGGCAGAACCACAGAGCCTTTGGAAAGAAAGCAGAGGATTTATTTAAGGTAATATAAATTCTTAGGATGAAAACTAGCAGTGAGGAGCCCAGAACTGATTTAAGGGCAAATCAGGACTGAGTTAAGAAAGCTGGTCAGTCTCAGAAATGGTAGAAACACTATGCAGCTTCTGTGCTGGAGCAATCAGAGAATATACTGGGGAATTCAAGTGCTAACAAAGATTGCCTGGCTGAAGTGTTGCATATCCAGCTAACACACTCTCTGGGCTTGTTTAATTTACATTTATGTGGGCTTTTTGTAACACTAGGTGGTACCTTGGAGACTTAGGGTCCTGTTAGCTTAATATGAGTACCTAGATTACTGGTGCCAGAGAATCCTTCAGAGGCTCTTTTAAAGTGAGTTTAGATACTTTGCTTTGAGATAGATACTGCAGTGCATGCTTAAATTTATATTCCAGCAAGCATTTTAACATAGGTATCTTTTAATACTAAAATTCTAATCTTTAAGTCATGTACATCTGCATAATTGCCTTGGTTATACATAGCTTTAGTTTAGTAATGGAGGGTTTATTCCCTTTTTAGGACTATTATCACAGCCAGGAGGTAAAGCAACGTTTCATGGCTGCCATGCACAGCATTGCCCACCTGACAGCAAGAGATGTGGCTACAGCATTTGACCTTTCACAGTTCAAATCTGCTTGTGATTTAGGAGGTATTGCCTGTAATTGAACTTATATACAAATTAAAGGGGAAAAGCTTGAATTCATCTTTTTATTTAATGACTTAAAATACATGGGTTTTTTTACTAGAACTGCAGCAATATTATCTACTGTTATTTTTCTGATATTGTCATGTTAGAATGAAAGGACTGAATGCAGTTAATTGGAAGAGGTACATAAATGGTATTTCAGTAATCTGAAATAAGTGGATGTTTGTCCCAATCAGTTCCATACTGAAACAGCTCAACACACAAAACAATATGATTTGTGGCTCAGCTGATAGAATATTGGGCTGGGAGCTCCATTTTCAACTCTGCTGTTGCTGTCCTTTGGCATGTCCAAGACTTTCAAAAGTAATGAAGGACTAATTTCTGACTCCTTCTATATTGAGGTGTCAGACTTGACACACTGCACTGCTAGAACAAAGTTCTGATTCTTTTAGAATCACTTTCTTTTGTGTGTTGTTCTAATTACTCATCTCAGAGGACCACCACAATGTTGAAGACCAGCCATATTCTTCCTTGTTAGTGTTCTTTTTTGCCCTGTGCTTTGAGTTGCCCAGAGGGAGTGTTACTACACAGGGAAAGATCCCCTGAAGAAAGAAAGCTTTACTTGGTGCCTGGGGAGGTGGACAGCATATCAGAGGAATTAACACAATACTGGTGGTGCCACCTTTGCCACTTGTGCAGAGACTCCAAGGCTTTACCATCCCTTATCCTTCCCCATGCTGGAGAGTATTTGTCAAGCTTCTTATATAAGTGCTTTTTAAATGGTAAATAGTGATAGTGCTCAAGTCCTTGCCCTTTTGTTCATGTTCTTCAACTCCCAAGGAACCCCTGAGGTTGTTGTATCAAAGGTCATATTAGCATTTTAATGTTATATTCAGCCTTGTCTTTAAAAATGTGTGGAAATGTTGGGAGAAAAAACTTGATTTGACTTCTTTCAACTTTGAACAGGTTGCACTGGAGCTCTGGCTCATCAATTAGTACAAATATACCCAAATCTCCAGGTCACAGTATTTGACCTTCCAGAAGTCATTGCAAATGCTTCCTGCTTTCAGCCTTCAGGACAACACACAGCTTCAGTGACATTTGTATCAGGTAAATGTAACACATGATTTTTCTGTGGCTTACTTGTGTTATCCTGGAGCACAGAGCAGGCTCTTGCTACCTTGATCCAGCCCCAAACCTGTGTCTTACTACAATGCACTCTAGGCTCACCCATGCTAAACAGCGACACTGTATTTCTCAAGCTTGTTGAGAATAAAAACAAACTGGCTATGGTTGCAGAATGTGGATAAATAAGGAAGTATGAATTGATAATTTGAGTCCTCCCACTGGGAGGCTGCATGTTCTTGTCTCAGGCCTTTCTAGGCAAGGTCAACATGGTGGCTGCAAATGACCTTGTCTCCTTCCTTGCTTTAAGCTTTCCATTTTTATGTTACAGAATTCTTACCTGTGATCTGCTCTTCTCTTTTACTACACCTTCCTTATCTGCAAATCAGTGCATACCTATACCTGTTCATTCTTGTTTTTCTTCACCTCTGCTGAAGCTCCTAGCTCTTCCACAATATTTTCATTTCATTTTGTAGGAATTCATTTTATGCTCTGTGGTTTTTCTAGGAATGTACTAACTCTGCTTTGCAACAGGTGACTTCTTCAGGGATAAGCTTCCAGAAGCAGATCTTTACATCCTTTCACGTGTTCTTCATGATTGGCCTGATGAAAAGGTACATGTTCTGTTAAGCAAGATATCAGCTGTGTGCAAACCAGGTAAGCTTTTTCTTGTGGGCTTAAGGGTACATGTTAATGGATAGACATAATGAGTAATCATGAGGAGTTTATATTAAAGAAGCATATTTTTCTGCCCAGTCATAGTAACCTTTACTTTAGTGTCTATGCTTGCATTATGGTGATATCTACTAAGAAAAAAGGCGGGGGAAGCTTCTAATGGATCTATAAAATAAACCCTTATTATAGTCACATTTCACATACAACTACATCATCTTCCCTACAAGCCTGGTATCATCAAATAACTGAGCATGTGCTTATTTCTAGATATACAAGTAGTCCAACTAAAGTTCCTTTAGGTTAAGCAAGAAGTTTTTGCTCTCACTTAGCATATTCTGGGCACTCCTGAGATAGCAAAACTGGAGATCAGCACTATATGCACAGATTTCATGAGAAGTAGGTAGCCTCTTTTGTTTTCTCCTACATTTGAATCATAGACTATGCTGAGTTTAAATGGGCTCATAAGGATCATTGAGTCCACCTCCCTGCTCCTCACAGGACTACCTAAGACTAAACCATGTGAGTGTCATCCAGATAGAGGCTCCTTGAGCTCTTGACAGTCCTGGTGCTGTGACCACTTACCTGAGGAGTCTGTTCCCAGTGACCAACCACCCTCTCTTGATTCCCCAGTTTGACACAATTGACTGTAGCTATGAAGTTTGCTTCACAGAGCATTGAAAATTTAATTTAGGCCATAAGGTATAATCCTCTATATATTATGAAAGAGAACTGTAGGTGACTGTCTTAATCTTATGCAAAGATTGGGGTATGACAGATGCTTAGAGGAGCTGCTTGGTTCAAGTGGAAACAAGACTGAGTTTAAGAGCATAGTCAGGATGTGATCTGAACTTCACTGAGGTGAAGACAGTGCTGTAAAGTCCTCCTTCCTTTTAACAATTAAAATGGTTGCTTCCAGGAAGAGATTACTGAAAGTAAAGTTCTGTTACTGATTTCCACTGCAGACCATTAAAACACTAGTCTGAAGGACCTCTGTAACTGTCTCTGAACAAAACACTAAAAACTTGGAGCTAGAAATACTTTACTGAACCGCTTTTGGCTGTTTTGGAAATGCAGGAGGTGCCTTGCTAGTGGCAGAAATTGTGCTTGATGACTTGAAGATGCACCCTCCTAGAGCTGTACTACAGTCTCTCAGCATGACTGAAGGCAAGCAGAGAAGTGGCTCAGAATATACACAACTACTGGAGAACTATGGATTCACAAATGTACAAATTAAGATCACAGGAAACTTAATAGATGCAGTTTTGTGCTTCAAGAAGGATTTGTCAACATAGTGTGCCCAGAAGCAAACTAGGATGCTGAATTTTTACAACACTTGTGCAATGTAACCATCATCAACCAGCACATCTTGTCAGTTTAGGATCACTTGGACTGTTTGAAGCATAGTTGTTACAGGCCTTGAATAACAGTTGGACTGCAGCTTCTGCAGGAGTGAGGTCTAGGCACCTGAGAAGTGTCTGGGGCAGGCTGAAACTCATATGTATTAAATACCTTCATGTCTAGTTCTTTTGGCTAGTTTGCAGACCATATGAAGTTTAGACTTGGCATAGCTATACAGCATGGCAAGTTTAAAACTACAAGCTTTTATGAGCCAAGTTAATATCTTAAGTTTTCGTGGATCTTAAAGAAAATTCTCCCTCCCTGCAGTTTGTTCAGTGGTTACTGCTCATTTTTATCAGAAATTAAACATGAATATTGTACCAGCTGTCTAGATTTGGGGATGCTAGTCCTTTTTCAGTTTTCTGTGGGGCTTTACCCAAAAACATCTCAAGGATGCACTTTTCCCACAGACAAAAGTGAAAATAGGACAAAGCTCAAACATGTTCCTGCAGCAGCTATAATGTCACAGAGAAGTTTAAGCAGCCTCTGACCTCCACCCACAGTATGTAGCCATACAGGCAGCAGCTGAGAGGTGTTCCCTATCTGTTTTTATCAGTTTGGGGTTTTTCTGAATATAGTTAAATCGCCATACATGCTTTCTGTCTCATTACTTGAGATGAGCTTCAGGATTTTTGTATAAATTCTCTTAGGAAAATTAAAAATAGAAGTTTCTACATGTTCCAGTCTAGTTGAAGTACATTTGTATCCCATCTCTTCAAGTAATTTGTCACTAATGTCACCTCTCCTGATGTTTATTTTTTTCCTGATACTTCATTGTTTGGGGTTTTTTTTTCCTATTTAAAGGGTGCTTTGTAGTGGAAGCCTTCCTGGAGATTAAAGTTGCACTTTCAAACTAGTTTTCTTCTCTGTTTCTTACCTGTCACACTTCTATAGCAATAATCCAAATAAGTCAATGTGAAAGAGGCTGTGCCTATGCTGAATCGGCATATTAAAGACAGTTGATGAGCAAGGTCAACTCTGACTTACTTAATCAGAAGTTACTTTGCTCTTTGAGCACTGAGTAAAGCAAAAGTATCACGGTGATTCAATTCATCATGGGAAACATGCTTACTACAGAGCATTTCAGCTGCCCAGAATCAGGGAAATGTCAGACTTCTACCAAATTGGGGTTTAAATCCATAGCAGAAAGATTTTATGAATGGAAATTTGACTGATCTCATCTGAACGCTTGAAGAGATAAGGCAAAATATTCACCAACTGAATACATTTAAGGTGTTTCTTTTCCATCTTGACATGAAGCTTGCTGTTATGCTTAAGTTGTGTATTTCAAGAGAGACTCATTCCAGCAATCAGATGTTTCTCATCTCATTCATAAAGTTCATAACACTTTAAGCTGTTTGAGTGAGAAAATGTTAATCCTAAAGTTGGCACACCTCTAACTGTTACAGACTTTAAAACTGTGCCTTAGAGTCCTATGGATCTGACTGTATGAAGAAAGTGCATGTGGCTGCCACACAACTGCAACATACTCTGGGATTAAGGCACAACACTCTACACACTTAAGTGTTTGTCCCTTGGGCATGGTGTCTGTGGTAATGCACCACAGCTTTGCCCTCAGAGGATAATTAAGCATTGGAGCAGCTTGTCTGGGGAGGTTGTGGAATCTGTCTCCTTGGAGGTTTCAAGATCTGAGAACAAAGCTCTGAATGAGCTGAGTTGTGGAGCTGCCCTGTTTTGAGCAGGAGGTTGGACTAGAGATCTCCTGTGGTCCATTTTGGCCTAAGATGTTCTATAGTCCTTTGATGTAGCTTGGTCAGCTGAGAGATTATAAACTCATCTTCTTTCATTAATATCCCCAGACTCTTGTGACTCGTCATAGTTCACACTGAGGTCTTAGCCAGCAATTTTATCTGCAGATCTCAGGCTCTTCTCTAAGAAACTACACTGTTCTGTTTAATTTACTTTTGATTAATTGTTAAATGTCTGAGGTGTAAGGGTAGGAATGTCTCTGAGGAGATTGTCTTAAGGGTCAGAAAGATACGGATGTTACGCAGCACTTAGCATTTTACAGTGATCTTAGTACTGCTACTATTTAGATCTGAGTTAGTGGCCTCCTACCCCCACTATGTCAGGAGAGCCACCGCATAAAATGCAGAACAATGAGTAGAACACTGTTCATTTTGTCACTAGCCCTCTATTGTCTTCTCTTACCCCTCAGGGGCCTGAAGATGAAGGGAGAGGCTGTGTGTAAACAGGATCATTTAAGTTCTTTTTGTGTTCCTAGGCCAGTCCCACCACAAAGAACTCAGTTCCTGCAGAAATAATGTACCACATTGCTGTTTCTCTGCTTCTTTAATGCTTGCCATCCACCCTTTCGTCTGCTTGGCACCATTTCAGTATCAATATATGCCAAAGAGATAGAAATCCTATTCCTGTCTTACTGCTTTCCATAACCCTCATGCTAAATCCACAGAAGTCATCCCCTCTGCTCCTGAAAACGGAGACAGGACTTAACTTGTGGCTCTTTGATCCCTCTGTGGTGTGGAAGGGAATTTCCCTGGGTTTTGGGAGAGGAGTAGATTATGCATTTAACAGTGGATTAGCCATTTAATAGTAGAGCAAATCTGTAAGTGTCTTGTAGTTTGCACCCTTACATATGGTAGCAGAAATTCTCTTGCCTGATCGTGGGTTAGTATTATTGCATGCATTTGTTTTTCAACTAGGCAGTGGGATTTTGCTGGCTGAAATGGTGTTGGATGATGAAAAGAAGACCAGGAGCACAGCTCTGCTGCAGTCTTTGAACATGCTTGTGCAGACAGAGGGGAAGGAGAGAAGTGGCTCTGAATATCAAGGCTTACTGAAACAACATGGATTCACAAATGTCAAAGTCAGACTGACAGGAAATTTGTTAGATGTTGTTCTCTGTGTTAAGAACTAGAGAAAAACAGACTCAGTAGTAAAATCTTGATTGCCCTGGTTGTGTTTGATGTTTTGTAATCATGCAAATACATTCTTAGTTTCCCAGCAGTATCATTAACAAGAAGTGTTACATCAACTTTCTGAAGTTACTTTTAAAAAGAGATTGTGTTTATTTTGAACTGGAGTAAAATGATGGCAGTGATACTATGGCTGCACAACACCTGTAGTACCCTCAGAAGCAAGTCTCCAACCATAAATAGGTTCAGCAGCCTAATCACAGAGTAATCACATCGCTGGGAAATGACAGTTTCTTCACGCTTGGTGCAACTAGAAGAGTCTACTTTTTAGACCAGCACACATTGCTTTGCCCCTGTTTCAGGAGGTTAATGCAGGTATCATTTCAATACTCCATCACCACACATTTTAATATCATGTGATGTGTAAATAAATAAACATTCTCTGTATTATGATTTTGAATATAAAATAACACACAACTTTCTATCTAAACAATTTCAAAACTTCCTTTTAGAAAGAATATGTGTAATTTCAGACAGAAGTTTGGCCCTTAGGTGTACAATTTCACGATAAATTACCAGAAATTACTCGCAGAGACCAGGCCCATCTTTGTAGGAGCAGAGGCACTGATGTGGGTGCCTGCATGGGCAACATGAAGAGCTTTTCACAACATCCTAACGTTGAGCACCCAAACAAGAGGCTAGGACTACACTTCTCCATCATCCCTCTAGGAAACCATGGTTACATTATTGGCATTTCATTGCCTCAGATCAGTTCAATACTGAACAGAAAAGCCTAGTAAGCGTGATGCTTGGCATTGTAATGGTGAGGAAGAGATGCTTTCAATCAGCATTACCCTGAGGATGGTGAGTGTGGAGCCAAACCTGCTGG